>JADMNL010000025.1:160692500-161080000 GCA_016271365.2 Neoceratodus forsteri
GCCCCAGCACCTGTCCAGGATCCAGTACCGGCACACGCCTTATTCCAGGCATTGTTGGCCGGTGAAGTTGCGGCCATCAAGCTGCCGCAGACTATGCTGCCATTTTTCGTTTTCTTTTTCCCTGATGGGAGCACGGACATGCAGTGACGTCTGTGCACAACATGCGGATGTCTACCGTGCCCCCCACCCAGGCACCCGCTGTCTGTAATCACCTCTAAGGCCCCTCAGGACCACCAGAGCATGGTGCATCCACCCTTTCCCCAGGCTCTAGAGAGCTGTCGTCGGATGCTGAATCCTTTGTCCTCTCCTGTTGACCCCCGACGGACCTGGGCTTGTTCCTGAACCCAGATCTCCGGCGTGGAGCGAGGTGTGGCGCCCAGCGATTCAACCCTCAGTGCCACCAGTCCAGCGTGTTACCTTATTCTGAGTTTTAAAAGGGGTCATTTTACTTTTTTTTTTCTTTTTCTTTTTATGTGCAGCACCCTCCTTCCACCATCACTTCTGCCTGACCCCCCCCCCGCTCCACACAAAGATAGTAAACTCTCACCTCTTTCAGTCCTTACACGTCCCCTTGGTCATCCCAATAATTTAAAAATATGGCAGACAGTCCAACACAGTGTGCCGATTCTCATCCTGTCTCTCACCACACGGCAGGCAAACTGTAAAAGCTGCCCCTCCTCCACACACACACGCACAGGATGTAACAGTCGTACAGGAGTGTGGTGTGCATATTTATTGAACACGTACAAATAGAGGTGAAAAAGAAGTAAGTGTCTCAGCTGGGACTTGTACCCAGACCGCCTGGAATACCGTTCTCTGCTTCTCCGTCTCTTTTTGTTGTATAGCCCACTATTTGAAGAAGAAAGACAGGCAGTCAGGTTCTGTCACTGCCTGATCTTACTTTGAGAGGAAGCTCTTGCAGCAGGTAACACATATAGGACTGACGCCACCTGGCGGCTGTTCTCTGCAGTTCTTTTTCTAGCAGTACTGACATGGGAACGCCCCCACAGACGTCAGCTCCGCTCCCGATGTCGCCCTACATAAAGGGGGAGTTCCCCACATGCTCCATTACTTTCCTGCCACACGGCTTGGGTTAGTTTGCTTCGGCTAGTGCACGTCTGTACCGAATGCTCATCAGTTTTCCTCCACCATTTTTCAATCGCTTTTTTCGGACAAGTCTTCCACCTATGTCCTCCTCTTCAAAAGGGCGCACCAACAAGTGCTCTTGCGGGCGACAGATCCCCTCTAAGGACGGCCATTCCACGTGCCTCTACTGCCTGGGGCCTGACCACGATACCAACGCCTGTCCCCACTGCCAGGCTTTCAATTGGCGGACGTGTATTTGGCGACAAAAGTCCCTTTCCACCTTCCTTGCGGAGTCCAGATTGGCCGCCATGGAGAGATCTTCCTAGGGGGAATCATCCCACTCACCCGCCCGCAAGAATCACCAGAAGGATGAGCATCGGGACAAGGAGTGAGAGAGGTTCCGATCTAGGCCCAGGTCCTTGGGCTTGAGGTCCGCTTCTTCCGGGAAATGCCGCTTTACGACCCTCAAGCCATTGGCTCCTGCCTCTGGGTCTTCAGTGCCTAAGTCCTTTGGGGCCACCCTTATACTCTTGAAGGTGCACCCGCCAAGAAGGCTTTCTCGGCGGCTACTGGTAAGTCCTCCTCCCGCTCGGCTTCTATCTCAACGGCTGACCTCCAGGAGTCGAGCAAGGCCTCTGGGCACTCCAGCGGCAGGGCGTTATCTCTGCTGCCAAAACCCAAACACTCCGACTAGCATTAGCCCCTGGCTTCTGACTGACATCCGTCGGAGAAACAGGACAAACACAAACACCGACCATGCCAAGGCATGCAGGGATGCCTCATCTGAGTCTGGGGACAAGCGGGCGCTGACCGATGCCCTGTCATCGCTTCACTGGCTTCCACACTTCCCCCGCCGGTGAAGGTGGTTCCGTCTCCAGTGACAGTGGCCCCAACGCCAGTTACACTGGCCCAGCCAGTTGTCAGTTCTGGGACCTCTTCTCCTCAACAGACGCCAGTCCATCCGATGTCAGAGCCCAATGACGGGGTTACCGACCCCACCCCCCGCTGTCACCTATTATACCGACACCGGTGACCCCGAACACTGGCACCGGTGGCTTTAAGCTGATGCCGGCACCACCTGATGACAGCCCTGGTGCCAGCTCTTGTGTGCCTGCTCCATCTACACCAGAGTCCTCTAAGCTAGACCTCTTGCAGGTAAAGGAGCTTTTCTCTTACTGGTGGGACACCATTAAACAGGACCACCCATTGGGTGTGTCTCCTGCCACGCCTCTTGTCCCAGATCCCCAAGGGGAGCCCAAACCTGACATGGTTCCTGATCTGGAGCCCTTCGACCACGAGGCAGGGGAGGAGCCCATTGCACCCAGGAAGCACAGAGACAAGAGACGCAGGAGGACTAAATCCAGAAGCTCCTCCCGCTCTCTCTCTCTCCTGATAAGAGGCGCAAAAGGAGAAGGTGTCGTTCTCCCTCCTCTGAGTCCTATGTTGACTCAGATTCCTTGGTACCGGACTCGAAGACATTGACCCCGACCCTGATCTTGGGGACCAGGAGGGACACCCTAAATCCCCTCCTGATGACCCTAGCTTTATGGAGGTAATGAGGCACATTCAGGAGGACATGGTCTGGAATACAGAGTCCCTGGACCCCGAGCGCCCGCGATTGGCTAAATACCTCCACCAAAAAGACCCTAAGTCGGTGGTCATCCCTCCCATGGTCGACACCTTTTGAGGATGTCACTTACGCCACCTGGAGGTGCCCTCATTCCTCCTCTGCCATGCCTAAAAAAGCTAATTGGTTGTATTGGACACCTAAGCACCACCCCTTTTTGCCCGAACCACCTGCTGTGGACTCTGTGACGATTTTGGTGGCTTACAACCTTTCGCAGAGGCCCAAGCACCTGAGCTCCCAGCCGCCTGACAGGGAGTCGAAGTAGCTGGATTCTGTGCGATGCAAGGTGTACTCTGCTGCCACTTGCAGTATCAGGTACCTTAACTTACTGACTCACATGGTCCAGTACCAGAATGCCCTTTGGGAACAGGGTCTGGACATTGTGCAAAGACTGCCCTCAACGGGTCAAGCTTGCAAAACTGTTGCAGTCTGGCTCAGACATGGGTACCCACTTTCTGCACTCAGCTTACGACTCTGCGGATACCTCTTCAAGGGTGGCAGCTACTGGCATCTGCCTCCGACACCATGCCTGGCTTCGGGTTTCTGGGTTCGATCCAGATATGCAATCAAACATTCTGGATGCTCCCTTTAAGGGCTCTGTGCTCTTCGGTGAAGACACGGAGAAGATCATCACTGAGTTACAGGACTCCGGCAAGGCTGTCCGAACTGTGCAGTCCATGTACCGCCAGAAACAGGGACTATCATGGAAGTCTAGTTTTCATAGCCGTGGGGGACAACAACCCTGCTACTAGCACCAACAGCCGGGCGGCATTGGTCACAGAGGTGGAGCCAGGAGTACCTCGGCTGCCTCCTCCCGACAGGCCAAGTCAGCAGTTGCCCCCCACCCACAGCCTGACTATCCAGGCGCCCGCCTCCCTTAGACACCTCGCCAGGGGAGCTGGTAGGAGGTCGCTTTTCTCTTTACGCAAAAGCTTGGAGTCAAGTGACCTCCAACCAGTGGGTCCTCGAACTCGTGGGGTTTGGGCACTCTGTAAAGTTCAACAACATCCCTCTGGACAGACCACCACTCCCATCCCATTATCAGAGGGAACACCGGATTGTGATTCAAAGAGAAATTCTGTCTCTCTTGGACAAGAACGCCATCGAGCCGGTGTCTACAGCTGAAGTAGACAGGGTAGTACTTCCACTTCTTCCTGGTTCCGAAGAAGTCAGGGGATCTCAGACCCATTCCGGACCTCAGCGAACTAAACAGATAGGTCACTTACTGAAGGTTTAGGATGGTCTCCCTTCCCACTCTCCTGCCACTTATTTCAACGGGAGACTGGCTGGCTTACATCGAAATGCAGGATGCGTATCTGCACATCCCAATTGTCAGGTCTCATCGAAGATTCCTGAAGTTCAGGTTCATGGGAAGGTGCTGTCAGTTCAAAGTCCTTCCCTTTGGTCTTTTTTCAGCCTCCAGGGTATTCACCAAGTGCCTGATGGTGGTTGCCGCAGCAGTTCGGAGAATGGTCTGTTTTGTGTTCCCTTACCTGAACGACTGGCTCCTCCTGGCTCCCTCCAGGCCCCACCTGTTGGAAAGCATCAGAGACACCCTTTCGCTTTTTCAGTGGCTGGGGATCACTTTCAACAGGGACAAGTCTCAGCCTCTTCCCTCCCAGAAGCTTCAGTTTATTTGGACCCTTCTGGATACCACGCTCGGGAAGGTTTTCCTCCCCTCCAACAGAACGGGCCGCATCCAAGTCTTGGCATCTCAGTTCTCTATAGCCTCAAGGGTCCCAGCAAGACTCCTTCTCAGGCTGCTGGGACACATGGCGGCAGCCATTATTTCAGTCCCTCTAGCACGACTGCACATGCGGACCATTCAGTGGTCCTTGAGAGTCCAGTGTGATCAGACCTGGGACGATTTGTACGCCTTGGTAAGGATCACGTAGCCAATCCGCCGAGAGTTACTCTGGTGGATGTTGTCCCAAAACATTCTGGTGGGGCTTCCGTTCCATGCGGGAGCCCTATCCCATACTCTGACCACGGACGCTTCGTGCTCGGGATGAGACGCTCATTTGGGGACTCACTGTACCCAGGGTTCCTGATCCCCAATGAGGAAGATCTGCACATCAATGTCCTGGAATTGAAGGCAGTTCTGTATGCTCTCCAGGCCCTAGTGTCAGTCCTGATGCCGAGCCACCTCTTGGTTGAGACAGACAACACATTCGTGATGTTCTACATCAACAAGCAGGGTGACACACACTCGTATCCCCTCTGCCGGGAAGCTATGAGAGTGTGGGACTGCACTGGAGCATCAGCTCACCTTAACGGCATTTCACATTCCTGGGTCACGGAACGTGCTGGCCGGCGCTCTCCGCCAAACCAGGTCGCAGGCTTAAGAATGGGGGCTACTTCAAGAAGTTGCAGATCAACTCTTCTGCGAATGGGGACTCCAGAACTGGACCTCTTCACGTCTCCATTCCAGTGCAAAACTGCCCATTTTTTGCTCACTAGGGCTAGAGCCTAGAGCTTTTTGGCAAGATGCTTTGTCCCTCTCCTGGAAGGGGAGATTCCTTTATGCTTTCGCTCCCTTTCCTATGCTGCAGAAGGTGCTTCTCAAAGTGCAGTCAGAGCAGTCCACCCTCATTTTGATAGCTCCGCTGTGGCCCCATCAGATTTGGCTTCCATTGCTACGGCGTTTAGCGACAGAGCCTCTGCTTCCTCTTCCAATCTCTTCTCAGCTCCTGTCTCAGGACAATGGGTCCCTGGTCCATCCGACTCTGCGCTCCCTTCACCTGCATGCCTGGCTCCTCAGGACCTAGCTAGAACTAGGTTTGGAGTCTCAGACAACATAGCGCAGGTTTTGGTTGAGGTGCATAAGCCTGCCACTTACGCTATGAAGTGGAAACGTTTTTGCATCTGGGCCGCAGCCAAGAAGGTAGACCCTTTGGTCTGTATGGTTAAGTCAATGTTGGAATACCTGCTTTCTCTGAGTCAGTTCTCAGCTGCTCCTCCATCAGAGTACACCTGGCCGCCGTCTCTGCTTATCACATGCCAGTCCCGGGTAAGACGGTGGCTCAAATGGAGGTTTCTAAGGCTTTCCTTCATGGTATTCTACATATCAGACCCCCATCTGGGATCCTGTCTCTCCTTAAGATCTTCTCTTTGTTCTAGAAAAGCTGACTCTTTCCCCCTTTTGAGCCAGCAATGGAGGACGAGCTTCGTTTTCTATCCTGGAAAACCCTGCTTTTAGTAGCTATTCCTTCAGCAAGGCATATTTCAGAGCTTCATGCTCTTCTGTGTAAAGAACCCTATCTGATTTTTTGCAAGGATAGGATTGATCTTCACACAAATCCGAAGTTCTTACCGAACATAGTATTGGAGCTCACTCTCAATCAGGCTGTTCAGCTCCCAGTGTATTACTCAGAGTACTTTAATAAAGGGGAAGCGTTGCTTCATTCTCTGGATGTTCACAGGGCACTTCGTTGTTACCTGACCAGAACCAAGAGGAACCGGAAGTCCGACCAGCTGTTCGTTTCCTTCGTGCAAAGGTCCTTAGGTTGCCCGATTACCAAGCAGACGCTTTCGTGCTGGTTGGTCCACTGCATTTCCTTCTACTATGAAAAACATAAGTCTGCTTATGGGCCAATCAAGGCACATTCTACCAGGGCAGTTGCCACCTCCTTTGTGGCTTTAAAAAGGGTCTCGACGGCTGACATTTGTGCTGCCACCACTTGGCACTCTGTTCACACTTTTGTCCTGCATTATAGCCTGGACATCATTTCCAGACGCAGAGCAGGATTTGGCCTTGCGGTTCTGCAGGGCTTGGTCTTGTGAGGGATCCCTTCTGCTCCCCTTTGCCTGTCTTTCCTTCTCCTCTTCCCGAGGGTTGTCTTTAGTTTTTACTGCTTGGGAATCGGTCGTATATGTGTTACCTACTGCAAGAGCTTCCTCTCGAAGTAAGATAGTAGAGTTACGTAAGAACTTACCGTAACAGTAGATCTTCGAGAGAAGCTCTTGCAGCAGGTATGTTTCAAACAATATGAAGTCTTGCTGTATTCTGACTATATGCAGTTAGCCCTAGCACTTGAACTGCTCTGGAGAGTAAAGGGTTAACTCTATGCCAAGGCATAGAACGTTGAGCTCGAGCTCAGTTTTCAAACCTCTGTCCCTGGTACTCCTCAGGGTAACCATCAGATTCTTTACTCCGCCTAACTGTGAAGTCGCTCCGGAGAGTCTCTCCTTCACTTCAGTTTGGTTTAAGTAAAAATCGGTCGGTTTTCAACCACTTTTCTTATTTTATTCGGTAATCAGATTTTTGTCTATGGTACAGTAAGTGTAGCTAGTAGGTAGTTAGTTTTGTTAATAGAAATTGTTTTTTGTTCGGTTTTCTCCTGGTCGGTCTGGTTGGGAACCAAAACAAGATCAACACAGAATTTTTCTTCTGTTCTGTTCTATAATTTGTGGTTTCCGGTACCTATCGGATCCTAAATAAATTGACAGTTTTCTTCGTTTTTTTTTTTTAACCGACCCATGACACGATTGGAACTGATAGGTCTTGTAGTTGCCTGGCTTAAACGCTGTTAAGGGTGACTTTTACTATTACGGTATGTCTGAGAAACCCAAAAAGAAAACCGGTTCCACTGGGTTTCAGCACTGCACCGAGTGTGGGGAGGCTTTTGCTAAGGCTGATCCCCACCTTGTCTGTGTTTATTTTCTGGGGTTTGACCACCTCAAAGAAGACTGCCAAATAAGCAGAAACTTTCCCAAAGCCACTTTGAATAAACGTTTAAGTAGGCTGAAGAAATTGCTAAAGCGATTACTATTGTTCAGTCGCTTTGCCTGGTTCCGACCGAACCAAAACCGACTCAAAGACGATCGGTTCGGTCGGAAACTATTGCTTCTGAAATTGATCCTGAAGCATTTTATGAGGGCGATTGGGGAAGGAGAAGAAGACTTTGAAGAGGAGGAATATGAAGGCCTAGATGAGCCAGTAGAGCCCGACATCTCCCCAGACCGGCCTTCTAATGTGTCTCTTCCCAGACTTTCTGAGTCCCCCTCCCATTTCTTGTTCTACAAGAAAGTGGCTGATACTCTTCAGCTTCCAGTGGAAGAGGCTGAACAGGATCAGGAGGAACCTGACTGTGTTGAAATGATGGATGTCCCAGAGTCAAAAAAAGTGTCTGTCCCTTTGCATAAATCCCTGGGGAAACCGACACAAAAAATTCTGCAGTTTCCAACATCTGTACCTCCTTTGAATAAAAGGATGGACAGATGGTATACCTTGTTGGGTCCTGGGACAGAATTCCTCACAAATCATTGCAGCTATGTTGGGGGTAGTGCAAGCTGCAGCCTGTGACAAGGCTAACATTCCCCTGGCATCTCACCCCCCCAGATAAGGATTCCAGGAAAGTGGATGCCATGGCGAAAAAACAGTACTTGGCATCCTCTTTGGGACTCAGGCAAGCTAATTACATGGCATATTCAGCCAGATACCAGAAATCTATGTGGGATACGGTTCTGGAGTTGACTAAGAAGGCTCCTCCCCAGCTGGCCAAGGAGCTGGAGCAGGTGGCTGTGGATGGTATTGAGACGTCCAAAGTCCAATTCCATGCTGCTGTGGATTCGAATGATGTGCATTCCAGGGTCATTGCTACATCTATCTCCATAAGGAGATTTGCTTGGCTCTGATGTACCAATCTGTCGCAGGATACCCAGACTAAAAGCCATGGATTTTCCTGTTACTGGTAACTCTCTGTTTGGGGAGCAGACAGAGACTTACATGAAAAAGATGGATGAGTACAGGACCACCTACAGGAGTGCTGCAGCCAAAGAGAAGCAGGCCACTCCTCAGAAACAGCAATCTAGGGCTGGCTGGGGCAGGCCATTTCACAGGCCTTTTTACTAAGCCCAGGCCCCCTCTTCTTTCCAGCAGAGGGGGTTCTTTAAGGGAAGAGGCAGAAGGGGGACGAGCAGGACTCCATCCTCCACTCAGTCCAAGCCCCCTGCCAAGCAGACGCCTTTGGGTATCAGTCAGGGTCGCTTCCTCCGTTCCAGTAGGGGGCAGGCTGGCTCACTATTTCCAGGCTTGGAAGTCTTATCACTTCCGACAAATGGGTCCTGGAAGTAGTGAGCCAGGGACTTGCTCTCAGTTTCAAAAAGGTCCCAAAAATGAGAGCAAGATCCTTCAGTCCCCCCTCTCCCTTGGAGACAAAGACCTTAGAGGCAGAAGTCTCCTCTCTACTACTGTTACTACTGCAAGCAGTAGAGAAGGTACCTCATTGTCACAGGGGAAAAGGACTATATTCCAGAGACTTCCTTACCCCAAAAAAGACAGAGGAGTGGCTACCCATCCTAGATCTAAGATACCTAAACAAACATATACTAAAGCCAAAGTTCAAAATGATGACTCTGGGAATAATTCTTCCCTCTCTGAGACCAGGAGACTGGCTAGCCTCCCTGGATCTCAAGGATGCCTGTTTCCACATACCTATCAGACATTCCCACAGAAAGTACCTTAGGTTTGAGTTGCCCTTAAGTCATTACTAGTTCAGAGCAATGCCTTTCAGCCTAACATCTGCTCTAAAGGTGTTCACCAAGTGTCTGGCAATAGTGGTGGCCTTTTTCAGGAAACAAGGCATCTTACTGTTCCCCTGTCTGGATGACTGGCTCATAGTGAGTCAGTCTTCAGACCAAGTCAAGTCAGCTCTAGAGGTCACTCGAAAGCTTCTGGACTCCTTAGGATTCATTGTGAACCTAGAAAAGTCTGTTCTGGAACCGGCCCAGCTTCTTTCATTTATAGGGTTGCAACTGGACATGGTCCATGCAAAGGCATTTCTTCTTCTTTCAAGGGTACACTCCCTCAGCACCCTGGCTTCCTCTTTTCGTCCACCAGTGTCTCGACCAGCCAGGCACTTCTTACAGTTGCTAGGCCACATGACAGCTTCCACTGCAGTAGTGCAAGGGGCAAGATTTCAAATAAGAGATATTCAGTTTCATCTAAGATCTTTCTGGTCTCAGAAAAAAGACCCTCTCTCCAAGATAGTTCCAGTGTCTCAAACTCTGGTTCAGGCTCTCCAGTGGTGGCTGGGGGAGGAAAATCTAAGGCAAGGTGTCCCTTTCCTCAGTAAGGCTCCTACAGTGATTCTCACCACGGATGCCTCCCTACTGGGATGGGGAGCCCATCTGGACCAGCTCACTGAACATGGTCTCATCAGGAGTCCCTTCTGCACATAAATCTTCTCGAACTCAGTGCTGTCTTTCTAGCACTTCAGACATTCTCAAACACAATTCAGGGGAAAGTGGTGCAGATCAGGACAGACAACACCACAACCATGTGGTACATCAACAAGTGGGGGGGGCACTCGGTCCTTGGCTTTGTACACAGAAGCCATGAAAATATGGTCACTAGCTTATTCCCTTCAGGCCTCCCTGATAGCCGTGCATCTCCTAGTGAAGGACAACGTACTGGCAGATGCTCTCAGCAGGATTTCTCAAGGCCACCACAAATGGGCCCTGAATCCTCTGGTTCTTCAGGTCCTTTTCAAAAGATGGGGCACTCCAGAGATAGACCTCTTTGCAGCCCCGGACAGTCACCAACTTCCTCTGTTCTGCTGCAGACCCCCTCTTCTGGGGTCTGTTCCTCAAGATGCTTTCCTGTTGGATTGGACAAGCAAGTTTCTGTATGTTTTTCCTCCTTTTCCTCTGATATTCAGGGTTCTGGTCAAGATCAGATCTCAGCTTTGCACAGTGATTCTAGTGGCTCCAGACTGGGCTAGACAGCCACGGTACTCCGTACTATTGTCAGTTTCAGTGACAATACCACGTTGTCTTCCCAGACAGTACAATCTCCTCACCTCTTCACAGGGGAGGATACTGTATCCCAAACTTCAGACTCCAGCTCAAAGCTTGGCTCTTGAAGAGCTAGAATATGCAAGCCTGCACCTTTCCCAATCAGTCTTGGGCATTCTTAAGGTTAGTAGAAAACCTTCTACTAGAAAAACTTACAATTCCAAATGGAAGAGATTTGGCTTCTGGTGTTCTCAGAGCCATATTCAGCCAAATTTAGCCGACATTGCCACTGCTTTGGACTATCTGGTGCACCCTTAAAGGGACACTGTTGACCTGTTCTGCATCTTATTATTTCTAGTTAAAAACCCACATTTTATGATTCCTTAACTTCTCTAAAATTCATTAATGTTACTGTTTGTTTTGTCTGTCTCCTTGTTTAGTAGAACTGAAATGCATGGTAATGTATGTTTATAAATAACTTTGTTTTGATTCAAATCCTGCATCTATTCTTTTTGAATACTTCCTAAACATTAGAAGCACCCTCAGACAGTGCAGATGCTCATGAGGCAGTAGCCACCCAAAGTCCCACTGCATCATGAGTGGCTAGACTGTGTTGGGGGTGTTCCTAAGTCCAGGAAAGATGCAGTGGGAGTTGATCAAGGAATGTAAACAAACATGTTTTGGTGTGGTAACACCAGTATGGTGGGCAGTCTGTTTTTCACTTTTTAAAAGAAAAAAAAAATTAGAATCAAATTACTAGCTACATCAGCAGTCTTTACAAAATGTTAGCAATCATAAAATGTGTTTTTTAAGCAAGGGACACTTTGAGGCCTAAGGGGGTTGACAATGTCCCTTTAACAATGTAGGCCTACCACTCTCAAAGTACATTTGGCAGCCATCTCTGCCTTCCTTTCAGCTGGGAAGGGCTCTTCCCTAGCCTCTCATCCAGTTTTCAAGACATTTTTCAAAGGTCTGGTTCATATCAATCCACCTGTTTGGGATCTGAATATCTGTATTGCACAGCTTATGCAGCCCCCCTTTGAACCATTATCTTCAGCTGAGCTAAAATACTTGACTTGGAAAACTGTGTTCCTGGTAGCCATTACTTCTGTCAGGAGAATCAGTGACTTACAGGCATTATCAGTGGAATCTAACTTCATTTCATTTCACAGGGATAAGGTGGTCCTTCGAACCAACAGAAAGTTCCTTTCCAAGGTGGTATCAGACTTTGATTTGAATCAGTCTGTCATTTTCTGTATTTTTCATTGACCATTCTTCCTCTGGGGAAAGAAGACTACACAGTCTTGTTGTAAAGAGGGCCCTTAGTTATTACTGTACATAGAACACACTAAGGCCCATAGAAATGACTATCCAAAGCTGTTTCTCACTTATGGAGAGGTGGGAAAAGGTAAACCTGCTACTAAAAGAACTATTGCCAGGTGGATTGTCTCCTGTATCCAGTTCTGCTATTCAAAGTTGGGGAAAGAGCCACCCTCAGCCCTGAGGGCTCATTCCACCAGAGGTACAGCTGCTTCGGTAGCAGTAGCTAGAGACATACCCTTAGTGGAAATCTGCAAAGCAGCCTCCTGGAAAACTGTTCACACATTTACCAAGCATTACTCTCTTGACATCCAGTCAAGCAGTGATGCTAGGTTTGGCACAGCAGTGCTGCAGAGTTAGTTCCCAAAATAGGTTCTGTAACACCCTCCTCCAAGGGGGTACTGCTTGGTAGTCTGCATATAGTCAGAATACAGCAATACTTCATGTTGTTTGAAGAATAATTTACTCACCATAGTAATGTTGTTTCTTCTAATGGAGTCTTGCTGTATTCTAACATCTCTGCCTGCCTCGTTTTGGGATGTGGTCTGGCAGGCGCAATGCTGCACCCCAGAGGTGTACCTTGGTTACCTCTTCTTCAGCTTGAGGTCTTTATGGTCATTATTTAAGAAGATATTGTTTTTGTCTCACTACCTACTTGGATTCTTTTTGGGGTTGTAGACTTGAGTTTTTTGTACCCTAAGAATATGTTTATTACCCTTTGGCAAAAAAGTTTAAAAACAATTTCTAAATTGTTAGTTAGTTAGCATAGTGCTCGTAAGATTCTGATGGTTACACTGAGGAGTACCGTTGACAGAGGTTTGAAAACCGAGCTCAAGCTCAATGTTCTATGCCGTGGCATAAAGTTAACCCTTTGCTCTCCAGAGCAGTTCAAGTGCTGGGGCTAACTGCATATAGTTGGAATAAAGCAAGACTCCATTAGAAGAAACATTACTATGGTAAGTCATTTTTTCTTTCCTTCCCTCCTCCTTCCAGGATTAGACCTCAACTATGATGGCCATTTCCTTTATGTTAAGGGGAGAACGTATGCACTCCTTTTTTGTCGCCTCATGCGATTCTGCTTGCCTTTGGTGGGCGTGCAAGAACTGGAGCACGTGGGGAACTCCTCCTTTTATATAGGGTGCCGTTGGGGTGGAGCCGACGCCGGCAGGGGCATTCCCGGGTTGGTACTGCTAGGAAAAAGAATTGCAGAGAACAGCCGCCAGGTGGCGTCAGTCCTATATGTGTTACCTGCTGCAAGAGCTTCTCTCGAAGATCAACTGTACGGTAAGTTCTTGCGTAACTGTACTTTCTTTTCCATCATTGATTCCGGCTGTACGGTCTCAGTTTGGACTTTGTTTCTGCTTCTAGTTTGGCTGCCATTCTTCTGGTAAGCACTCCTGGGCATGCTGTTGCAGGATCCATACCTTTCTTCTGTACTTCCCTGATACCAGGTCTAGTACCCATACACAAAACTCCTGGCTTAGAGTATGTACGGTGTAAATCCCTATTGATAATAATAAAATGCTACTTGTGAGTTTTACAGCTGCTTCTGGTTTTTCTATACTTCCTGACCTGTGCCTCGATGACAGGGAGGAGGAAGGGATATGAGAGAGGGCACAGGTAATAAAGAAGGAGTTAAAGGGAGAGGCAATGATAGAAGGGTCAGGGATGAAGGGAGTCATCAACTCTGGGAACAGGAGAGGGAGACTGGGTCGGAGGGGAGAACAGGGAATGGATAACCTCCCAGAACTTAGAGGGGCGATAAATATTGTTCTGGAGTGTGGATGCAAACTACTCAGCCTTTGCAAGTCTTATGACTGTGGTACATGTGCTAGGAAGGTGACGATAGTTTGCCAAAGCAGCCGGGTCCATGTAAGCTTCTGTCTGTATTGATATTAATGATAAAAATGTTAATCATTTAAAGAGCAAACACTTAACTTGCAACCATGAAAATAACTGTTGTCAGTGTTTTGCTATGGCCTAAACATAGAAATGTGTCCTACACCCGACCTTTACCCAGAATAAAAAGGAAAAAAAACTTAGCTCAGAGCATGTTATGAGACGCAATGAGTGTAAAACTCTCAGTTGTTCTTTGACCAACGGCTGAGACCGATGGCTCAGCAAGCCGGGACTGCATGAGCCCCAGTTTCGATATCACTGGAGTACAAGCCCAACTGGCTCCAATTATCCAGCGTTCAGGTTTGCTCCATGCATGAATCTGTCCTCTGCCTGCACTAAGAAAGTTCCATTGCCAGTCCCGGGTTTCTGAATGTGTGTGCTCTCCCATCACTGCAGGGAACAGATGCGCATGATGGAGTTCCTGCTGCCACAGTAAGGTTTTGGCGCCATCAGATTTCATTCACTTACACAGGACCTGTTTAGGGTAATTGAAGCACTGTATATATGACTTCAGCAGGTTTCAAAAGTAGGTGGTTTCCTACTGTCGTGATATAAGATTTTTATTTTTTATTCAGTAAAATGATTAACTGAAACAAAATGTTGGTTGTTTTTTCTCCCTGTTCTTTGCCATCATTTTTCCATGAAGGAGCAAATTATGGCTGTCAGAGGGATCTCTGGGCCTGCTCAAAAGCCATAGGGATGTCCCAGTAATGATCCGCCAACTTAGGGATTATAGTCTGTAGAAATGAAACCATGTAATTTTTGCCTGGCCTTTTTAGGGACCGCACCAATTTAAATATGTTTTTTTCTGCCCCGGCTAGTCATATTACCATCCTCTCCCCGAGTTTCTGAATCTCCCTGCTGTCGTCCTTAGTATGGCCCTCAACCTTGTTAAATCTGTCCTTGTCCTCATTGAGCCTAGCTTCCTCCACACTCATTCTGTTATTGAAGTACATTACTTGCACTTGTAGTATTCTGTGCGTGCCAGTCGCCTGTGACATATCAGTAGTGAGTAAGGTGAGGGTCTTGGTGAAGCCGCACTTCCATTGACGTGGCAGCTGCCGCCATTTCACCTGAGCTAGATGGAGATGGTGGGTTCATTTTCTGACTCTTATACAGAGTTGCAGTTCTGTGATGCTCTTTATGTTTTGCATTTGTTGTTCCTTTCACACCTCCAACCTCAGAATCCTGTATAGTTGTGCACTTCCAGGGGAGTAAAGGTATAATATATGTTGTTTTGTGCACCAAGGCATGAAGCGAGAAATGTTTAGGCAGCCATCTTGTATGCTACCCCAGAACCCACACACACACACTTCTGGGAAGGGGAGAGTTTAAGAGGGGTGTAAGGATATACTAATTCATTGAAAGAGTGGTAGATGGTTGGAATAGACTGCCAGTGGAAGTGAAAAGGGCAGGAGGCATCACACATGCATGGAATAGACATAGAGGAATATTAGTAAATAGGCAGGGAGGGGGAGGGTCACCGGAGACCTGTAAGGGTCTGAGGAGATAGACTAGGCAGGGATCATCATGGCAGACTGGGCGGGCCAAGCGGCCCTTTTCTGCCGACAGCTTCTGTGTTTCTTCATCTTTCCTTACCTTTGGAAGAGGAGGTAGAACATGGAAGGCATCAAATCTTCAGAGACAGAAACTCAGAACACTGGGAGTTTGTGATTTCTGTTCAACCTATCCAATGCAGCGACAAATTACAGTGTATTTTGTTTTGGAAATCTTAATGCAGAATGTGAGATAGCACCTTCTCCATGTGGGACAAAAGACTTTGAGTGGCAGTAAGCAGCTGTCTCTCATAATATGGGACTGTCAAGAAACACAGAGCGATGTGAAATAAAGGCAAAGTGGCAAGCTCGGATTCTTTGATGGCATTTCAGGAGAAGATGTTTGAATGAGCCAACATGGGGGCCCACAATATTGGCTTTCTACCTTTTTAGAAAAGGGGCAAAACCAGGGCACCTAGCCCCATGAAATAAACCCTGAAGAGCTGAAACCACCAGATCTCACAGTAATCAAGGGCCCAGATATTCAAAAGGGTTGCGCCATGCACAACCCACTGATGCGCCACGGTGCGATATTTAAAAGGGAAAAGTGCGCCTGCACAAATCCCGATGCGCCGGGGCGCATCAGAAATGTATGCAGGCACAGGTGGGGCGGGGCGTGCCCATGCATAAACTGCACAGCCTGATATTCAGCCCGGGCCGTGCAGAGTTATGCAGGCGCAACCCCTACCTGCACCTGCACAAAGTTGAGCCAAAAAAAAAACAGGTGAGCTGCCACATTGCAGGGTGCAACACAGCAGCTGCCACCTGTGGGTGGCCCTCCACTTGTTCTCGCCGCACCTTGGCCCCATCTTGATCGGGGCAGAGTGTACCCCACCTCCCGAGTAGCCCGATCGCGGGCATAATGTTGTCCCCGAATAGCCCAGTCGTGAGCATAACGTTGTTTCCCGCCTGAGTAGCCCGATCAGGGCATCAGACCCCCAAAGTCCAGCATCCCTGATGGTCCAGTAGACCGCGCAGTAGCCCGATCGCGGGCGCATTCTAACCCCCACGTCCGAAATCCCTGGTGATCTAGTGGCCCCCACCTCCATTGCCACGGAGCCCCACCACCGCCCGCCCCGTCAGCCAGCGGGCGAGCACCACCGCTGACCGACAGTCGAGCTGCATTGTTCAGAGCATGAGCCATCGGGCGCAGTCATAACAGCATGTCAGTCCAGACATGTGAATGAACATATCTGGACTGGACTTACGCTGGTTGCACGCCCATTGGCCATGCTCTGAACCACTGGGCGGCAGCCCCACCGAGCTGTCAGTCGGGCGCGCAGGCGGGTGGGTGCTGACGGGAGGGGAGGTGGTGGGGCCCGTGGGCGGGCACTAGATCACCAGGATTTCGACGGGGGTGAGGAAGCCGCCCGCGATCGGCTACTCACGGTCCACTGGACCAGCAGGGATGTTGGACTTTGGGAGGTCCAATGCCCGCAATTGGGCTACTCGGGGACAATGTTATGCCCACGATCGGGCTGCAGGCGCGTCGGTCCCCAACGGCTGCTGCTTGGCAGGGGCCAGGCACAAGTCATTGGGGATCGGGGCACCTGCATGCTAATGGCATGCAAATGGGGTCGTAATCAGATACAAATGGCCCCCCGTGCGCCTCGCATAAATTATGGCTCCATTTGCATGTCACCCTTTGAATATCGCAGGTACTGTGCATGGCGCAATGGAACTTGCGCCACCACATCTTAATGCTCCACTCTGACCACTTGCGCTGGCGCAGTTCCACTGCGCCATGCACAGTGGGTGTGTCCAGGGGGCGATATTCAAAGAAGTTGCGCCATAGCGCAACTCCGTTGAATATCGCCCTGGCCACACCCCTGCGCAATTATTTTGAGCGGCGAAGGAGCTTGCGCCACAAAATGGCGCAGTTTGAATATCTGGGCCGAGGTCTCTTACTTAGAATGAGCAATCCATGTCAGACACATGTGATCAGTAATTTGATAGTGGGTAAGGATGAACCTTGATACGATTGTTAGGAAGGTCTGCTCATTCAAACCCCAGGAATCCCTCACTGTGCTTACTGTTGCACTCAGCCTGCAGCTCTGAGCTGCCCTGGAGAGTGGAATTTTATGCAAATTAGAAAACGATGGAATGAAATTCAAATCTCTGCTGTTTGGTCATGCTCCACTCTGCCCTCTAAAGTCAGATTTATTTCTGTGCCTGAGGAATTTTCTGATGTCTGCTAGTAATGTACCTTACCAAGTCTTAGTATTTTCATTGTGTACCTGAGTGTGACTATTTTTTTGTAACATCCCCCAGCCACCTCACTTCTTACAGTACTATTATAGTTTCACAACAATCACCATAGATCGAGGGAGTGCTCCCAGCCTATCGGAGCACTCCTTTATTACTGATCAATATTTATCAATAATATTTTAATATTGCTACTGAGACCTCATCATGGTTGTAAGAGAGATGTCACTTAAATCCTTAGTGTATCAGAACCACTCATGTTCACTATGCGGTTCTCATACCCTAAACATGCACATGAGACCACTCTTTACAACTGCAAGAGTGGTCTCAGTGGTGCTATTAACATACAGCATAATCACAGACAAATTGTCACTCATATAATTTTTCTGTGTACCTGTTTAGCCCTTGAGCTGCCACCTTGTATCCTGCCATTCAGGCCCCCTGCTAAGCACACCATGGTGTCCAGATCAACATAGACCAGGGCCTGAGGAAGCCTGTGACTGTCGCTTTGACAGCTCAAGGCGCACTATTATAAGGTTTTTCTCTGTTCCCATCTACATCTCTCCCCGATGTTGAACCATGCCTCTGGCTGCGTTGGACATTGCAGTGCGTGGTGGATGCCACCCCTCTTAAGAGAGCAGCCTCTCCGACTCGTTGCAAGAAGCCTCTGCAAAGTTAAAACCCATGCATCTCCCTCCTGTAGTTTGCCCTGCGTTCAGCAGCACTCCCTAGCCCCAGACGTTCTGTACCTGGCTCCGCAAGTTTGCTCCTAGTCTCGGGTCGCCACTAAGGAAGTGAGACCCACTTCTAATCATCTGCCGAGTGGCCCTACTCTTATAATTTTATTGGCTATACCATTACATTTCTGCCAACTTATACTCTGTTAGACACATAAATCAGGGTCCTGTGAAAATCTCCCCAATTCTAGGGGTCAGAATCATGAAAACTCTCATGTGAGTGGTGTTTACTTGAGAACTCTAAGGTACCATTCTCAAAATGAGCTGAAATGGTTTTCTACATGTCTCCGTTTTGGGCTATATTTAGCTGCACGGCTTCTGCTTGTCCATTTCTTGTTGCTAAGTAGTCGTCTGTAGTTTAAAACCGCTAAGTTGCGAGGCTGTACTGCCACGGGTTTTTTATTAGATTAACTTTATGTAAAACAGCTGTTTTAATATATTCCTCACTTTGCACACTGTATTTCTTTTGAGTTTCATTAACATGATTAGTGTTGCAGATTAAAACAAAACCAAAAAATCTAAGGGACCTTGCATTGGGTGATGTAATTAACTGCAGGAAGCATGAACTGGGGTTACTAATGGCCAGATACCTAAAGAAACCAATTGTGAATACTTAGATATTGGAGCTAATAGGTAATTTAGAAAATTAATGTGCCATTAAAAAAAATAATTAAAAATAGAAATGTTTAAGGTTCTGGAAGTAAAATGAAATCTGTGGTTTCATTTTCATTCTTTTTAACATTGTTTCCTTTAGGGGGTAGAGACCAAATCCTGGTTCATTAGCACGTTAATTATTGTAATGAAAGGGCTTTAGGCATACTAGTGTATTGGTTCTGTGCTGTATGCACGCCACACTGCTGCAAAGGTAAAACTTCTTATACATGTGCATCAGTATTAGATTTTTCAATTGTAAGCTCATAGTTCAGCAGAAGGATTTGAAAAACATTCTGAAAATTTCACTTTGGTTGAGAAGACCCCCTCCCCCGCCACATACACACACATGCTGTGCATGCCAACTAGGGATGGGGAAAAACAGGAGGGAAGATCCCTGGCAACAACAGGATTAAGATTGATGCCTCACAAGCCCCAAACCACCAACCATGGTACCTGCTTTTCCTGGAGAGGCATGGCAAGCCCAGGAGAAAGTTCCTTCCACGAAGAGGGTGACATTCCACGAAAACTGAGAGGCGAGTAAGTCCTGGTGATGGGGCAGAGGGGGTTGATCCAAATGGGGCAATTTTTTTAACTGATTAAAAAGAAAAGTTGTGTCCAGATGGGCCAGTTTTTTTTTTTGGGGGGGGGCGGGGCTTGTGCTCCTTTAAGTTCTCTCTCGAGGGAAACATCTTGCACCATTTGCTGTTACTCTGTAGCAGTGTGTTTCTCAAACTGTGTGGCCGTGTTTCACAGGAGGACGGAGCAGGTTTTGATAACATACTAGTTACTGAGCATTTGACTTTTAGCTGTTGTATGTGAAGAGATGAGCCGAACTTCGTACATTTTTGCTGTTACATGCAGAAGTTGAATGGCTTCTTGATTCATTTAGGCACACACAGTCATTGTTCTAATTGCATTTCACTTTCTCATATCCTGGGCAAAGTGTGGTACAGGGATGCATTCTCAAAGGGGACACCCGAGACCTTTTCCATAACCTAAGCAGAGACTTCTATGACAAAGTTTCAGAACCACAGTAATGCTCTAAGTGGTAGGTGCAATGTGAGGAAGTATTTTTTTCACGGAGAGGGTGGTAGACACATGGAATGGCCTTCCTGAGGAAGTTGTGGGGTCAAAAACAGTAGGGGAATTTAAGAATGTATGGGACAGACATAAGGCAATTCTGTTGGGGTGGGGTAGGAGGAAGTAGGCTGTTGATTAACTAGGATCTGCAGCTTATCCAATAGGTAGGGAAATGGGCAGACTGGGTGGGCCAAGCAGTCCTTATCTGCCATCAAAGTCTATGTTTTTAGAAGTGTGTGTGTGTCTGTGTGTGTGTGTGTGTGTGTGTATGCGTGTGTGTCTTGCTGACATTGTTCTCACCCTGTTGATGACATGTAAAACTGACATCACATCTACAGTATTGCAGAAGTTATGGATTCCATGTAAATAACAATTAGGACTGAGTTAACCCTACGGGCCGAGCCAGGTTTCCTCATGAAGTATCCATCAACTCTTGGCACTCTTGAGAACAGGATCACTTTGTAAACAGGCATTTATGCTCAAAGAGCTTCCAGTTATAAATAGCTTCAGTCATAATTTGTCGACTGGGGAATTTTTCGCTGTTTATTTTTTGTCCAAAACAGAAATACAGTGCAATGCTTCAAATAACTTGTTCTGGCGTTGTTGACAAGGATCTTATTTTGTTACATGTGAAAAGCTAAGAAAGCTGGGGTGTGTAGTTTTTTTCTAAGAAGGTATCGGAAATGGG
The DNA here is from genome assembly GCA_016271365.2 of Neoceratodus forsteri. Classification (NCBI taxonomy): domain Eukaryota; kingdom Metazoa; phylum Chordata; order Ceratodontiformes; family Ceratodontidae; genus Neoceratodus; species Neoceratodus forsteri. Next base: position 160,713,090 of record JADMNL010000025.1, read on the forward strand.
GCACACTAACCGGAAACGTAATTACTTTTAAACATTTATTGTTCAGATTTTGTAATGTCATAACATATATCCAGTACTGGTTGTTGTACCAATGTTTCGAGGCATTGCCTCCAGGACATACGTCTTTCCTGGTAAAACTTTTGAAATTAAATAAATACAAGATTTCATTCTTGTGGATTCAGACCTTCATAAATTCTCCTCAGCGCTGTCTGTAAGGGAGGTGGTGTTGTCCCTGCATAGGTCGCTGGTGAGACCTCATCTGGAATACCCTGTCTAATTCTGGAGACCACATCTATGAAAGGACATAGCCAGAGTGGAGGCGGTCCAGAGGAAGGCAACTAAAAATAGCGAGGGGCCTGCATCTCAACCCTATAAGGAGAGACTGAAGAAACTCTGTATATACACCCTGGAAGAAAGGAAGGAGGGGGAGGATATGATGGAGACCTATAAATACCTAAATGGGGTAAATAAGTTGTAGTGGTAGTAGAGTTTATTTATTTTGGGCACCTTTCTCTGTAGGCTGAGGGCACTCTTACGCAAAATAGACACACATCAATTAGGAAAACAGTCATCATACAGTATATAAAATTTATACATAGACCCCCATTAAAATCATAAAGATACTAATTCTCAAACTGCCTAATAGTTCCAAACTACGTTCTTCAGGTCCCAAAGGCCTGTTCAGACAGGAAGGTTTTAAGATATTTTTTGAAAATCTCTATGGATGGTGCCTCCCAGGGGTACCCAGGTAATGAATTCCAAAGGACTGGGGCTGCCACCTCAAATGCCCGGTCCCCAGAAGATTTTAACCTAACTCTAGGGACCTCCAGGCGGGCCTCTCCAGCTGATCTAAGAGAGAGGGACGGGGTGTAGGGATGTAGAAGCTCCTTCAGGTAGCTTGGACCTAACCTGTGTAGGGCTTTATAGAGCAAGAGACCTACACTAAAGGTGATGTGCCAGTGCATTGGCAGCCAATACAGTTCGTGCAGCACCGGTGTAATGTGATTGAACCTGGAGTGTTCAGTCAACAGCCGGGCCGCTGCATTCTGCAAAAGCTGCAGGTGCCGTATCGCACCTCATCTGACCCCGAGGTAGAGTGCATTACAGTAGTTGAGCAATGTACTAGGTATAGGAGGGGAGTATTTTTCAGAAAAAAATGTACTCAAGAACAAGGGAACATGGTATAAAGCTATAGGGTGTAAATTCAGGAGAGATGTGAGAAAGTACTTCACAGAAAGGATGGTGGATTCTGGAAAAGCTTTCCAGCTGGGGTAGTTGGGGTGAAACAGTGGAAGGGTTCAAGAAAGCTTGGGATAGGTACAAGAGAATCTTAGGGGGAAGAAATGAGGCAGCAGTAAAAGAACCAGAGATCGAGTAGGGTCTGCGTTGATACTGTAGATGGAGAATGTGGGCAGACTGGATGGGCCAAGCAGTCCTTATCTGCCAACAGATTCTGTGTTTCTGTGTTTTATCTGCAGTGCTGCCATGTACATGTGTCTCTCTGATTTCCGTCTCTCCATTTCCAGAGTAACTGTGTACCCTGAAGAAGAGACTCCTCCTTGAAACGTCGATACGACAACCAGTACTGCATATATGTTCTGGCATTACAATATTTGAACAATACAGTTTTAAAAACAATAAGATTTCCGGTCTGTGGGCCCAGTTTCTGATATCTTCTGACTGCAGTAATGACAGCATCTGGACCAGGGACCGAAATGGTCACACTTGGTGCCTACACAATGTGCAGTTTGTTCACTACACAGAGGAATGGGGTCATTTACTGCAGCCAGCAGCTAATATGACAGTCGGTTCTGGAACCGATCTAACCAAAGGTGTTGTGTAGTCCCATGTTGTCTTATTGGTATATATTGTCAGATTTTACTTCGAGAGGGCTCTTGCAGTAGGTAATTACATATAGGACTGATGCCGGCCGGCGGCAGGACCCCACGGAAAAATTTCTAGCTAGCAGTCCCTGGCGAGGGACCGCCCCCACGTCAGGTGACCGGCGTCATATGATGTCGGTATAAAGGGGCGGTCCCGGACGCCCGCCTTCCAGTTCTTTTTCTCTCGTTAGCTCTTGCAGCCGCAGTAGCACGTGTTTGCCAGCCCTAACCTTCGCCGGTTTTACCGAAAATTAAAATTATTCTTTTCTTCTATCGTCAGGTCATCGTCGGTGTATGTCGTCCCCTACACCCTCGAGCTCAAAAACAAGTGCGACTGCGTCGCGGCGTAACTGCCACACAAAGTTGCCATTCCCTCTGCCTTTTCTGCCTAGGCCCCGACCACCCGGTCGACAAGTGCCAGCATTGCCTCAACTTCAACGCGGCTACCCGCAAACTGCGCCAACAGTCCCTGGCAGCCCACCTTCTCAAGAAAAAGATGTCTTCGATGGAGAAAGAGTTGAAGAAGCTGAGGCAGGCGTCCACTTCTCTGGAAGGACATTGCAAAAAGCGGGACAAGGAGAGGCACCGGGAGAAGGCCTCCTCTTCCGCCTCCCCTCCGGGGGACCGTCTGACGGCAGCCTCCAAGGGTTTGGAGGAGGTGTCGGCCTGCCCATCTGGCTCGCGCTTGGGCCTTGCGGGCGCCTCCAGGCAAAAGGAGGCCTCTGCCCCGGTTCGGTCAGCAGGCTTGTGGCTCACTGGCGTGGGCGACTCCCATAAGTCTGACGCCGCTCTTCCGACCGCCGGGAGAGGGTCGAAGATGCCTGACCCTTCGGGCAGCGCACAACCATGTCCCTTCGGACAGGGCTGCTCCTCCACCTTGGCCTGCCTCCGATGAGGGACCCTGTAAGACGGATGCCAGCTCCCTGGCGCCACCGGAACCAGCCTTAGCCGCACGCCGCTCCCTCGACGGCAAGGGGCGACGGAACTCACGACGGAACCCTCACCTGTCGATCCTGTTCCCCGCAGCCTCGCCACCGCCTGGGAGCCAGAGTCACCCCAGCCTGACCTCGGATTTCCCCATCCCCGGCAATGCGGGATCTTCTACCTCCGCCAGACCCTCCGGCGAACCGGATCTGATGCCAGCCCCGGCGCTGGCCCCCGCCGACACCGCCAGGGATATTCCCTTCTGTCGGGCCCTGCACCTCTGGGCCTCTCAATGTTGATCCGCGGGCTACCATCCGGGCCGCCTGGTCCGCAGCTCTCATTAGCGCCTGGTACCGGCCGCCTTATCAGACGCCGCATTCGGACCACAGTATCCAGCGCCGCAATATCTGATGCCGGTCCCTCCGACGCCACAGTCCAATGCCACAATACCTGGCGCTGGTTTTCCCGCAGCCGGGTTTCGGATACTCGTCTTACGGGTACAACCCATATGCCTTTCCTCCTCCTCCTCCACCTCCACCGCCCCCACAGCCGCCGATGGATCTGCAGGAGACTCTGGCTCCTGGTGGACTGAGGCCAAGGCTCAGCTCACCAAGGAGGTAGAGAGCTGCCTTATGGCGACGGTGCCGCCCCCGGCTCCCGTACGTCCGAGGCGGCACACTCCCTCACCGCCTCCAGATTCCAGGGCCCTTCCCTCCGGATCCCGATAGGGGCAGGACACGCGTCCAGGGGTACCCCCCAAGGAACCTGTTCCTGCCCCAAGCCGTGTTAGGGAGTCTTATTCTGCTTCTGATTCTTCTTCCCTCTCGGATTCCTCGGATTCTTCTGAAGGATGCTCCGCGAGAGACGACGATCCTCGCTCTCTGTCTAAGCCCTGGCCGAGGACCCCTCTGAAGTCTCCTCCGGAGGATCCTTCCTTCATGGAGTTGCTCAGAAAAATCCAGGAAGTTCATCAGTGGCACACCTTGGAACCAGATCCTCAGCGACTCAAACTCGCCGAACATCTGGACCTGTCCCTGACAGCCCCAACTTTAGTGCCACCCTGGATCGAGCCTCACGCCTACCTTGTGTCCACGATTTGGAAACAACTGTCGGCGTCAGTCCCACTTCCTAGGAAGTCTAACTGGCTATACCAGGCTCCAGAGGGTGTAGACTATCTGGACTCCCACCCTCGTGCAGATTCGGTCGTGATTAGCGCCGCTCACGGCCAGTCTGCGCACCCCAAACATCTAAGCTTGTCTCCTCCGGATAAGGAATCTCGCCTCCTGGACCAGTATGGAAGAAAGATTTACGCCTCTTCCACACTGGGAATTCGGGCCCTGAATTACGTCGCCCATATGGGGGATTTCCAGAAGGCCATCCTAACCCAGGTGGAATCTAAGATAGACTCCTTACCTGACTCTCAAGTCAAGCAGAAGTTAGCCGATCTAGTCCGTTCTGCTCGTTCGGCCTGTTGCCACATTCTGGAGACGACATACGATGCAGTGGACACTGCCGGGCGGAGCTCCACTTTCGCCGTGAGTCTACCACATCATGCCTGGCTCCACGTGTCAGGTTTGGTCCCGGAGGTGCAATCCGTGATCCAGGAAGCACCTTTCAGGGGGTCGGTGCTTTTCGCTGGGGATGTCAAGGACATCATCACCGATTTGCAGGAGAAGGGGACGGCTCTGAAGTCCCTGGATTCCATGTACCATCCCCATCACCCACAGCACCGTCCTTTTCGCAGATGCAGTCGGCACGAGCGAAACCCCAAGGAAGGCGGGCCACTAAATGTTGGGCCCCCACAGCTGCCAGGCCCCCCGCCCAAAAAAGCAGCGGGTGCCCAAGCTGCAGCGCTGCCCCACACCACCTGACTCCTCCCCTCTCCTACCACCTCCGGACACACCGGAGGAACCGGTAGGAGGAGGTTCTCCTCCACCTTCCAGGTTGGGAGAGGATAACAACGGATTCTTGGGCGCTCCAGCTTATAGCGGAAGGGTACTCCATAGAGTTTTTACAGAAACCACCCCGCCACCCACCTCTGAAGTCGTCCTATGCAAGGGATCATCTTCCTTTGGTCCGGGAAGAAATCTCTGCCCTCCTCGCGAAGAGGGCCATAGAACCCGTTCCCTTTCATCTTCAAGGGACGAGTTTCTATTCACATTTCTTCCTGGTCCTAAAGAAGACAGGAGACCTCAGACCCATTCTCGATCTCAGCTCCTTGAACCTTTTCGTGGAATACAAAAGGTTCAGGATGCTCTCTCTGCAGAGCCTTCTGCCTCTCCTTCGGCCAGGTCAGTGGCTTTGTGTGCTGGATATGCAGAATGCATATCTGCACATCCCCATTCGCCCTTCTCACCACAAATATCTTCGGTTTGCGTTTCAGGGGGACCATTACCAATTCCGGGCGCTCCCATTTGGTCTTTCCTCGGCACCCCGAGTATTTACCAAATGCCTGGCTGTGGTAGCGCCCACCTGCATACCGATGGGAGTACAGGTGTTCCTTCATCTGGATGACTGGCTCCTGGCGGCCTCATCCAGGGAGGAGCTCCTGCATTTTCTCTCCCTCGCCCAGCAGGTTTTTACTAGCCTGGGTATTACCATCAACCATTCCAAGTCTCATCTGGATCCCTCCCAGAGACTACAGTTCATTGGGACTATCCTCGATACGACGGTGAGCAAGGCCTTCCTGCCTCCGGACAGGGCGGCCTCTCTTCAGTCCCAGATTTCCCTGCTATCAAAACGCAGGAGGGTTCCGGCGAGGTCGGTTCTCCGTCTCCTGGGGCTCATGGCGGCCGCTATTCCGACGGTCCCCCGAGCTTGACTCCACATGAGGATCTCTCGGTGGACTCTTCGCTCCCAGTGGGATCAACTTGTAGACGACCTAGATCATCTAGTTCTGATCTCCTCGCTGATGGCACAAGACTTGCAATGGTGGATGGTTCAAGAGAACCTGTTTCAGGGGATCCCCTTCTGTCATCCTCCCCCTTCCCAGACTCTGACCACAGACGCATCAGGCGAAGGTTAGGGAGCCCATCTGGGTCCTCACCGAACCCAGGGCTTATGGTCCAGATTGGAACTAGCCCTCCACATCAATGTGCTTGAGCTTCGAGCAGTACTATATGCTCTCCAAGCCCTTCACCAATACATTCTTCCCAGTCACCTAGCCATCCAGACGGACAACATGTGCGTGGTGTGGTACATCAACAAGCAGGGAGGGACTCGATCCTACCCTCTATGCAGGGAAGCGATGAGGGTTTGGGACTGGGCAACTCAACACAACCTTCACCTCACTGCGATTCATGTTACAGGAGTCGACAACACCCTGGCAGACAAGCTGAGCCGCTCCTCTGCCCTGCCACACGAGTGGGAATTGGACCAAAAGGTGCTAGACGATATCTTTCAGCTTTGGGGGACTCCTCAGGTAGACCTGTTCGCCTCTTCCCAAAACGCAAAACTTCCCACCTTTTGCTCGCTCATTCCAGAGCGAGGCGCTTTCTGGAGCGATGCTCTGTCTCTAGACTGGAAGGGCAGATTCATCTATGCTTTTCCCCCAATTCCTCTGGTCCCTCGTGTATTGCAGAAACTAATCACAAAAGGAGCGAGAATGATTCTGATCGCTCATTTCTGGCCTAGGCAAATCTGGTTCTGTCTTCTACAGCAATACTCAGAGGTTCCTCCTCTTCCTCTTCCTTTATCTCGAGGTTTGCTGACCCAGGATCAGGGGACCCTGGTCCATCCGGGCCTCAAGTCCCTGCAACTTCCTGCAGACCTAGCTCAATCTTGTTTTGGTGTCTCTCCAAAAGTGGCAGAGATTCTGGTGGAGGCTAGAAAACCCTCCACTAGGTCCAGTTATGCCATGAAATGGAAGAGATTTTCTATTTGGGCCACCACTAGGAACGTGGAGCCTTTCTCCTGTTCAGTGGCTGTTCTGCTGGAATATTTACGTCATCTCTTCGACCTTGGTCTCAGTCATTCCTCCTTGAAAGTGCACATGGCTGCTATTTCAGCCTACCATGTTCCTTTCGCAGATAAAGCATTTGCCCAATTAGAGGTCTCTAAGAACCTTTCTTAGAGGGGTCCTTCATCTGAGGCCCCCCATCCGAACTCCTGCTCCCCCTTGGGACTTGAACTTTGTTTTCGAGAAACTTACCCTTCCTCCTTTCGAACCTGCTGCAACCGCAGATCTGAAGTTTCTTTCGTGGAAGATGCTCTTCTTGGTGGCCATTACTTCTGCTCGAAGAATTTCCAAGTTCCCGGCCCTTATGTGTAAAATCTCCTATTCGATTTTTCACAAAGGCTCTTCGCACGAACCCTAAGTTTCTACCTAAAGTGGTAGCAGAGTCTACCTTAAATCAGTCTATAGAGTTACCTGCCTTTTTCACGCAGTACTCCAACCAAGGGGAATATTTACTCCATACCATGGATGTTCACCAGATTCTGAGATACTACACCAACAGGACAAAGGATCTCAGAAAGACTAATCAGTTGTTCATCTCTTTTGCTCACAAAAAGGAAGGCAATGCTGTTTCCAAGCAATGCCTGTCGAAGTGGTTGGCTCATTGCATCACTTTTTGTTACAAGTACAACAAGACCCTTCCGGGTCAAGTCAGAGGTCACTCCACTCATGGAGTAGCGGCCTCTGCGGCTTGTTTCAAGAATGTGTCTGCAGCAGACATCTGTGCTGCCGCCACCTGGACTTCAGTCCGTACCTTTATGAAACACTACAGTTTGGACATTGCCTCTTGCCGTAGAGCAGGCTTCGGGCTAGCTGTTTTGCAAGGTCTCCTGTCTTGAGGATTGCAAGGCTACTGCTATTTTCTGGAGTAGTTTCCTCCTCCCGGTGCCTTTTATTTGTTCCAGACTGCTTGGGATTCAGTCCTATATGTAATTACCTATTGCAAGAGCCCTCTCGAAGTAAGATATTACAGTTATGTAAGAACTTACCGTAACAGTAGATCTTCGAGAGAGGCTCTGACAGTAGGTAATACCTTCCCGCCCTCTATCTCCCTAGGCCTTTTCAGCTCTATTTCCAGGAATGGAAACCTCTGCTTCTCTCTCGTCCGGGCCTTCTGGGCCTGTGGCGGGAAAGAACTGGAAGGCGGGCGTCCGGGACCGCCCCTTTATACCGACGTCGTATGATGCCGGTCACCTGGCGTGGGGGCGGTCCCTGCCAGGACTGCTAGCTAGAAATTTTTCCAGGTCCCAAGTCACAGTCAAGGCCAGTCCTACATGAAATTACCTACTGCAAGAGCCTTTCTCGAAGATCTACTTTTACGGTAAGTTCTTGCGTAACTGTACTTTCTCTACTGGCAAACCCGAGGATAGCACTAGATAAGGCAAAAAGGGGGAAAAGCTACAGCCGGCCCAGAAATGACCCACTTTCCACTTGAGAGTGGGTCTTTAATGATGCACCCTGTGTGTAACAGTAGCTGAAAGATGGAAAAGTGAACACGCATGCCTGGAGTCGCAGCTTCACATTTCAGATGTTAATTTTAAGAGTTATAGCACTCGGTTTTCAGCAAGAAGTACTTTCCTGTGCTGAGCTCAGTGCCTGTTAGCAGACACAGTCTTTACCTACTGTTGCTTAAAAATCTGTAAACTTGGTCCATGCACGAGTTTTGCTGAGCTCCAGCGCCATGTTGACAAGTGAATGTGCCGAGACAATACTGCTAGGAGCAGGTTACCTGAATTGGGGCAATATAAAAAATATGAAATTTGGATAATATGAAAATCTGGGTCCACAGTTCACTACAGTAGCCTGAAAGATGGCTACAGGGACATATTTGCCATAGGAAGCCAGATGTGAGTAAACAGCTGGCAGTATCCCTTTAAGGTAGGGGTGGCCAACTTGTAGCTTATGAGCCACATATTGCTTGCCAAGCAGTTTGTTGTGGCTTACGAGGAGTTTGTCAATTACGGGCCAACTACAACTCAGTCTTTGCCAGTGTTGCCTTTGATGATCATCCAGTCTGTAATTGCCTTTAAATTGCGAGTCGCCGTCCCACGATGGCACTTTTGATGTTCTGCCAACTCAGCAGTAATTTGTCAGTTATGCTAAATATGGATATGGTAAGTGGAATACGTTGTTTATGGTATGGGCCGCACATTGTTGTGGCTTACATCATACTCAGAAATTTAAATGTGGCTCACGACCCCTGAAAAGGTTGGACACCCTTGCTTTAAGGCTTAGACAAGGCAACATCAACATGTTATGTATTTTTTTTAACCGTGGAGATGTTAAGTGGAGACTGTTATAGAAACATAGAAACATGGAATTTGACGGCAGATAAGGACCGCTTGGCCCACCCAGTCTGCCCATTTCCCTACCTACTGGATAAGCTGCAGATCCTAGTTAACCAGCAGCCTACTTCTTCCTACCCCAACCCCCCAGAATTGCCTTATGACTATCCCATGCATGCTTGAATTCCCCCACTGATTTTGACTCCACAACCTTCCTCCGGAAGGCGCTCCATGCATCCACAACCTCTCTGTAAGAAATACTCTTAAATTACTCTGAGCCGCCTCTTCTATCTTTAAATTGTGCCTCTTGTTCTTGCACACCTTTTTGAAAGATGCTACCCTCTTGGACTTTGTTGATTCTCTTGAGGTACTTGAAAGTTTCTATCATGTCCCCTCTCCTCCTTTCCTCGAGGCTATCATATTAAGCTCCTTAAGTCTCTCTTCATATGACTTCCGTGCAGACCCTGCACCATTTTAGCTGTCCTCCTCTGACAGCTTCCATCCTGTCTATGTCTTTATGGAGATTGGTCTCCAGAACTGCACACAGTACTCCAGATGGGGTCTCACCAGCTGTCTGTACAGAGGGATAATAATCTCTGTTTTCTACTGGTGATGCCTCTCCTATGCATCCCAGTATCCCCCAGCCCTCCTTGCTGCCCTCTCACATTGCTTGCCCATCTTTAGGTCATCTGATATGACTACCCCCAGGTCCCTTCCATTCTTGTTGTTGTTAGTATCTCACCCCCATTGTGTACTCTTCCCTGGTTTTTGTCTCAGGTGCATTACCTGCACTTCTTAGCATTGAATCTAAGCTGCCATACATTTGACCATTCCTCTAACCCTGCCAAGTCCCTTCTCATCCTTTCCACCCCACCCTGTGCATCAACTCTGTTGCAGATCTTTGTGTCATCTGCAAAGAGACATATTTTCCTTCCAGTCCTTCTGCAATGTCGCTTATAAAGACATTGAAGAGGACCGGTCCTAATACTGAACCTCCTGGGTACCCCACTAGTAACCCTCCTTTCTTCTAAGTGGACTCCATTTACTATAACTCTGTGTCCTGTTCTCCAGCCATTCTTACCCAGGCTGTCATCTTGGGACCCACTCCCAGGCTGGCTAACTTGTATATTAATCTTTGTGTGGGACTGTGTCAAATGCCTTGCTAAAGTCTAGGTAGGCCATGTCCACAGCCCCTCCCTGATCTACTACTTTGGTCACCCAGTCAAAGAAATCTATCAGATTAGTCTGGCATGACCTTCCTGCTGTGAATCCATGCTGCCTAGGGTCCTGTGCCCCTCTGGCCTCTAGATACTCGACAGTTCTTTCCTTTAGAAGTGATTCCATCATTTTCCCTATCACTGAGGTTAACTAACCGGTCTATAGTTTCCTGCTTCTGCCTTGCTCCCACTTTTGTGAAGGGGAATCACATCTGCCCTCCTCCAGTCCTCGGGTACCACCCCATCCTCCCATGATTTGTTAAAAAGGGTAGTCAGTGGTGTCACTAGTTCTACCCTTAGTTCTTTTAGAATTCTGGGATGAATCCCATCAGGCCCCCTTGCTTTGTCCACCTTCAGTTTTAAGAGTTCTTTCAGAACCCTTTCTTCTGTAAATGGGCCGGTATCAACTTCTGTATCCAGAGTGTTACTACTGTTTGTTTTATGTATCTCCCCCTCTTCCTTCGTAAATACTGAGCAAAAATATTTGTTTAGTATCTCTGCCTTTTCACAGTCTCCCTCTGCCCACCCTCCTCCCTTTATTAAGCCCTCACTATCCCTCCTTGGTCTTCCTTCGCTCCCTGATGTACCTATAAAAGGTTTTATCCCCTCTTAACTGAGTTGGCTATCTTTTCCTCGGTTTGGGCCTTTGCTGTTCTGACTGCCTTCCCAGCCTCCTTTGCTTTAACTGATACAATTCTCTGTCCTGCTCCTTCTGCGATTCCTTGTACTTCCTGAATGCTTTCTTTTTCTTGAACCTTCACTGCCACTTCCTTTGAGAACCATAGTGGTTTCTCACATCGCCTTGTTTTGTTTATTTGCTTCACACAAAGGCTTGTTACCTCTGTGATGGCAGTTTATTATTCCCCATTGTTCTTCCACCCCTCCTTCCTGCCCATTTGCTAGTGCATTCCCTAGGCACTCACCCATTATGGCAAAGTCAGCCCTCCTAAAGTCCAGTACTTCTGTCTTTGTATGGCTTGACTCTATTACTGTGTTTATTGTGAACCATACTGTTCGATGGTCGCTAGTTCCCAGATGGCTACCCACTTCACATCTGTGATCCTCTCCCATCTCCATTTGAGAGTATCAAGTCTAATATTGCTCCCTCTCGAGTGGGCTCCAGTACTAGTTGTCTGAGGCATGCCCTGTAGGGCATCTAGAATAACTGCACTTTTCAAGTGGCAGCTGCAACTGCACTCCAGTTAACATCTGGCATATTCAGATCACCCATCAGCAGTATCTCCCTTTTCTGCCATTCTAAGTATACTTTCTATCATTTCTTGTCCATTTCCTCCCCCTGAGAAGGGGGTCTGTATACAACCCCTGTGTGGATTGTGGTGCCATTGCCTGTCTCCAAATTTACCCACAGTGCTTCTTCTCCTCCCTGTTTACCCTTTTGTTCTGTTGCTTTTATTCCTTCCTTTATGTAAAGAACTCCTCCTCCTCCTCCTCTTTTACCCTCTCTGTCCCTCCTGTAGATAGTGTATCCTGGTATGTTTACGTCCCAGTCATGGTTTTCTGTGTACCATGTTTCTGTGACTGCCACAATATCCAGATGTTCCTCCTCCATCAAGGCCACTAATTCAGGAAGCTTGTTACCTAGACTACGGGCATTGGTACTCATTGCTCTCCATTTTTTGATGGCTTTACCTTCTGTTGCAGCATCCACCACTAACCGTTCTACCTTGGTCTTTTTCTCATATACCTCTCTGGGGTTTAATGAGATGCATTTTTCTTAAGTGCCTGCTTAGAGAAGCATTCCAGGACCTTATAGTCGTGTGGCAGTCCGAAAAGTAAGGTTTAAAAAAAAAAAAAGCACAGAATACATGTTTTTGGTTGATCTGTTCCTGGCCTTCGTGCTTTTGTGTTTAATTTCTGTTTTACATTTCTGGTGGGTCGTCATGGATTTCTAGGTTGCTTTTTATTCATACAGTGCAAAAATGTATTAATAATTGAATATTCTTGTCCATATCACTAAGACAGCAATTTTTATTATTAAAAGGGACAAGTGAGAGAGAGAAAAAAATGTTGAACCCACTTTTGTGTTAAGGTTTGCAGTTTTATTTATTGGAATCTCGGATAACACCCTTGAACTAAAAGCTCGTTTACAAAGGTTCCACGCTGTAAGGCAATAGACAAGCTACGTAGACATTACAAAACAGATAGGGGTATATATAGCAGGCAAGTACAGTATGGTACATACAGATAGATTCAAGCAAGTACAGTTAAAATACATCAGGTAGGAGAGGTCAACTTTATTGCAACAGTACTAAGAGCATACCTAAGGTGGACAAACAATTTATAGTGGTAGCTGAGCTTTAGAGCGTGCAAGTAGAGTTATGGAGGGTCAGAAGTGGTGGTGACCAAAAGAGGGGGAGGACAGAATAGATGCGAGCAGGGAGAGGGTGGGGCAGAGACAAAGGGGTGACAGAATAAGGGGTTGAGTAGTCAGAGGGTGGGATTGGATATGAATCTACCCAGGGTTATGTAAGTAGGTGATAGAGCAGGGCTGGGTAATGTGGGGGAAAGGGTTTAAAGTGGGGGGTGAGGGGAGGGTGAATATTGGGGGATTAATATTTAGTGAAGAGAAGCAGGAAGGCGGGGGGATAAAGAGGGGACGTGGGGGTAAGTGCTCAGTGGATTCACACCAGGCAGGGGAGGAAGTGGGGGGGGGATGGGTGCTATGCAGGACAGATAAGCTATCAATAACAGTAGGATTAGGCACAGGTGATGCAGTTGGCAGCTATGCGATCAAAAGTGTTTGAAGACTATAAAGAAATTGTACACTGTTTCAACATTTTAAAAGTTTAAATAAAAACTAGAACTGCTAATTGATGGCACCTTGAATAGGGTTCACTAATGGTTTTATATTAAAGTTGTTTCCACATTGTAGGGCCTTTTTTATCAAGCAGGGATTTTGTTGTTTCCTAAGCGAAGGGTCCTCTGCCAGATTTAGTTCACGTTGTTAGTTACTTAAATGAGTAAGTTGCATAGGTACAGCCACCAGGGTAAAGAGGGAGCATGTCTCACCCCACACCAACTGTTTTTATGTTGTTTGTTTTTTGAGCCTAAGGCCCTGTTGGCACTGTGCCATTTCAGCTGTCTTAATAGAGTTAAAATACTTTAAAAGGTTTGCATCTTGGGTTAAGGAAACTGATGATGACTTCAGAGTTAACACACAATAAATAAATGAATGAACGAATAAACTTATGCAGCCACGAAAATTTGCACAAACCACATCAACAAGCTCTTGATCATCTTTTATGCCATCTTCATTGATGTTCCCAATCTCAAGTATCCCAGCATTCACTGCTACACCCACAGTGCCTTGTGTCAGTGCCACAGTTATATTGGAAAGTCACTTAGGACAGCACGGTATCGGAGTCCAGTTTTTTGAATGCTCTGAATTAGGTGTAAAACCAGCTTAAGAAGCATTCTAAAAACATTTCTGTAGTGTGTGTACAGGGCTCACGATTATTAGAAACCTGTCTTTCAGATCTAGAAATTGCCCCTGATATCCCACCATATGCCATATTTCTACACACACACACACACACACACACACACACACACACACTACTCCGCATAACCTAGCTGAAAGGCAACATCTCATCTCAGTTGGGTCTCTGCTTCTACCCTGTTCTACAGCGATGAGTGTTGGAGTGCAGCAGATGAGTTTGGTAGTCACCATAGGTTTTATTTCCCTTAGAGCTTTATCTTCCTCGATCACATCGTTGTCAGGGATATACCCTGTTCAGACCTGGTGTTCCCCTGGGTCGAGCTGCCACCGATGGCTTCTGTGGCATCCCTTAATGGGTAAGAGCTGTGGGGGAGGGCCATTCCCCCCCACCCCCACCAAAGGCAGTCCACTAAGTGGACAGGTTCCAGTGTTGGAGGTGCTAGAACCCAGGGGAGCCAGGAATATCAGCCATCATGTTGATGGTCATGGGATTCTATTTGTTCTTTTCTCCCCTGTCCTCCCTCCCCTGGTGTGGGCAGAGCCTTCCGATAGCCTCAGACACACGCAGCAACACCTATAGAAGAAGCACCATGGGAGTAGCTGTGGCACGGGGTACCTGATGCCTTCCCTCCCAACTGCAGTGCCGTGCCAAGCAGCTGCTGACACGGTCTGACCTGCCTTCTGACGCAGTGGCTCGAGTTTGCTCCTGAAAATAATCCCAAAACCAGAACCCCACACACACATTTTTAAAAATATAAATTTACTACAGCACCCACTTTGTATTTTACCGCAAGTCCACCAATTCTAGGGACATGGATATGTTGTTCATCCACACTATCTGGCAGGTTCCTTGCCACTTTAAATCTTGGGGGAAGGTCTTCAGGCTGGCTCCTCCCACCCACCTGGAGAGTAAAACTCACGGCTCCGCCCCATGACGCCAGATCTTCCTTACCGCTTGGAAGCTCAGGTTCCCTCCTTAACGCTCTGCATATAGACTGGATCCTAATTCTTCGGTTCGCCCAAAAATAGTTTTAAAATTCTCAAGGCTTCGGTCAAATTCTTCCCTTGTGGCTGTGATGGACAAATTGACTCCCGGTTTTCGGCGGTGCCCATGCGGGCAGAAGATGTCCAGGATGGACCCGCACTCCACGTGTGTCTACTGCCTCGGCCTTGATCACGACCCGCAGGCCTGCGAGTTGTGTAGATCTTTCTCGGCCAACGTCCTTGAAGACTGCGCTGCCCAGTTACAACTTGGGCGCTCCGAGAAGCGTTACCTGACGGTGAAGTCTAAGGAGGCCCATTGGGCGGTGTCCGGCCGCTGGCTCGGCTGAGCTACTCGAGCAGATGATCGCCCTTGAGGAGGAGGCGGCCCAGGCCGCATCCTCATCCTCCTCGGTCGCGGCATTTATCCCGCTCTCTCTGGGATCCTCCTACACAGCTTTTTAAGGAGCTTTGCAATCTCTTTCCATGAAGGAGAGGGGCCATCGACACTCTTCTCGGTCAAGAAAGAAGGATCAAGGGTAAGTCCCACCATCGACGCCTCGGGGAGCAGGAGAGGTCCCTTCCCGGACAGCTCACACTCGCTCGGGTCGAGGTTGCGACAAGGCTGCTGGCTTCACGGTGTCCCCATCAGGTCAGCCGGCCGAGACACCCGCCGACGCCGTCAAGATTTTTCTCGACCCGGCCGGACGGGCTGTCGACTGGTGAAGATAGCTGATCCGCCGACATCGGGCGTTCCAGGTCTGTGCACTGGCGGTAAGCGGCGGCGCCACTCGCCCTTGTCTTCCTCCTCGGAGGAGAGGCTGCGGCGCAAATTGTGTCGACACTACGAGGACTTAATGTGGCAGCAGCTCCTTTTGTCCGGGAACAAGCCGACGCCGTCGCCTTCCCCGGCCATTAAGTGGCTGTCACCCGAAAGGCCGAAACAGCCCCCTTCGGTAGTCGAGGTGCCCAAGCCTGGGCCGGTTGTTCGGCCAAAACCAGCTGCCCCACCAATTGTGGTGGAACCACTGCCTCCACAGCTGAAATCGGGGGTGCCGACCAAGGACTCTTGGTCGAGTCAGGGTCTGCCCCACCGGTTGTCGGTCACCCTCACTCCCGACCGTCCTCTGCAGGTGGAGGGTGGCTCAGGCCCCAGGCAGCTCTTCGCAGACTCCTCGGAGTCTGACGACGACTCCTCCCTGTTTTCCAGGCCCCTTGACCTGGAGTCCTCCAGGGGGCAGTCGATGGACAAGAGCCCATCTCCGTTCATGGGTCTGCTTGGCTCATCTCGGGTCCACGGGATGCAGCGCCGACCCGTGTCCAGCGGGCAAGTATCCTCACGGAGATACTGGACTGAGGATTCTCCCAGGGGCTTTCCGGTGGCTGAAGCCTTTTGGCCCAGCCTTGGAGCTTTGGCAGTGGCCAGCTTCTGTCCTGCGCCGGCCAGGATGGCCAGGAAGTGATGCGGTCCCTACTGCTCTTTGTCCGGTTTTTCGGAGCACCCCACTGTGGAGGGGTTGGTCACCGATAGCGTTTTCTGGCACTCTGGGAACGCTAGGGATGTGGATAAGCCCCCCGACAAGGAGTCCAAAAAGCTGGACTATGCCAGGCACAAGGTGTACGCTGCATTCTCCCTCGGCCTCCGTCAGGCCAGCTCGGCCGTGCTGATGGCACACTTCTCCCACGCCCTCATGGGCTCCCTGGATGAGGTGATCCCTCATCTCCTGGCCGACCTGCAGACCACGGTCAAGCAGGTGCGAGATCAGGAAGGGCAGTGGCGAAACAGCAGCTGCAAATGGCTCTAGACATTGGAGACTCCTGTGCCCGATCAGTAGCGGCTGCATTGGCCATGTGCCACAAAGCCTGGCTGAGGATATCCACCTTCACAGCGGATACCCAGCACAAATTGGCGGATGTCCCCTTCTTGGGGACTGACCTGTTCGGCCCTGGAGTGGAAGGCCACCTCCAGAGGATCGAAAAGTCCAACGTTATCCTGGACTTGGTCACCTCCGCCCAGAAGGACAAGGGCCGTCATCCGCAACATAAGTCCTTTCGCCCTTCTGCTCCTGCGGCACATACGGCCTAGCTACACTAGCATCAGGGCCAGCATGCTCGCGCTTGGCACCCCAAAGCCAAGCCTGCGGCTTCCTCTAACAGGAAGCAGGGAGGAAAAGGTCCAGGAGGTCCCTTGGCCGGTCCTTCCTCCAAGCCTGCCCAGTGACGGGTTGAGGGTGTCGCCCCCAGCCTCATCGCTCCCCTCCGGGGTCCCCCCGTGGGGGGATGGCTCCGCCACTTCCCTTCCGCCTGGTCCGCTATCACCATGGACTGCTGAGTGTTGGAGGTGGTAGGAAAGGGCCTGCCTCTGGAGTTCGAGGAGGCCCCTCCCTTCCGAGCTGTCGCCCTGCGGGGGGGCTACGGGGTCCGCAGCCTCCCTGTCGACTTGTCAAGCTGACATTGCCCTGCTCCTCGAAAAGGAGGTGATCAGGAAGGTGGCGGATCATCCACCAGACCCAGGGTTTGTGTCCAGGTACTTCCTGGTCCCGAAACGGACGGGGGGCTGGCGCCCTATTCTAGACCTGCACTACCTGAACAGGTTCCTAAGGTCTCGAACCTTCAGGATGGTTACTGTGGCTCAGATCATTCCATCCTTGGAACAAGGCATGTGGTTCTGTTTTCTGGACCTCCAGGACGCGTTCTTTCACGTCCCAATCCGTCCGTCCCACCAGAGATTCCTCCGCTTCAGGGCAGAGGAGTCCCTCTACAAGTTCCGGGCGATGCCCTTCGGCCTTTCTCTAGCTCCCAGGGTCTTCACCAAATGCATGGCAGTGGTGACAGCATTCCTGCGGTGCCAAAGGGTCCGGGTGTACCCCTACTTGGACGACTGGCTGATCGCGGCCTCCTCCAGAATGGAGGTGGAGCGGTCCAGGGATCTGGCCCTCCAAGTTTGCTCTCAAGTTGGCTTACTTATCAACGAGGCCAAGTCGGAACTCATGCCAAAGCAGGTGATACAATTCATCGGGGCAGAGCTTGACTCTCTTTGAGCCAGAGCACAGCTCCCGGCGGACAGGGCCGAGGTTCTTTCCTCCTTTGCCCAGTCATTTCAGGTTGGGCAATTGCGCCCTGCCCGGGACTTCCTGTGCCTCCTGGGCCTCATGGCGGCCTGCACCAGCGTGGTCCATTGGGCCCGTTGGTACATACGTCCCCTACAGTGGGGACTGGCCAGCCAGTGGTCACAGAGCTCCGATCCTTTGGATCAGCTAGTGACAGTGACCCAGGAGATGTGGAACACTTTCCAGTGGTGGACCATTCCAGCTCATCTGCAGGAGGGCATCCCGTGTGTCCGCTCCGAGCCGACGGTCTCTCTATCGACCGATGCCTCTCTAATGGGTTGGGGTGCCCATCTGGGGAGCACAGAGCGCACAGCCTCTGGTCCCCCGAGTCCCAATGCCACATCAACTGCTGGAGCCTGAGCTGTCTGTCCTAGCCCTCACCGCCTTCGCTCCATTTGTATGGGGTCAAGTGGTCCAGGTCCAGACGGACAATACCACAACCATGTACTACCTAAACCGCCAGGGCGGGATGCGCTCCATGCCTCTGTGCAGGGAAGCTCTCTGCATTTGGTCCCTCATGTGCAGCCTGGAGGTGGATCTCCTTGCCATCCATGTGGCAGGAGCCTCCAACATTCTGGTCGATGCCCTAAGCCGGATAGGGGCTGCATCCCACGAGTGGTCTCTCCTGCTGGAGGTATTACAAGATC
Source organism: Neoceratodus forsteri (assembly GCA_016271365.2). Taxonomy (NCBI): domain Eukaryota; kingdom Metazoa; phylum Chordata; order Ceratodontiformes; family Ceratodontidae; genus Neoceratodus; species Neoceratodus forsteri. The sequence continues at coordinate 160,731,552 of JADMNL010000025.1, forward strand.
TGTTCTCCCACTGGGGCATGCCTCAGGTGGACCTGTTTGCCTCCAGGGAGAGTGTGAAACTGAGACTATTTCATGCCCGCCCCCCTCAACAGGGCTCGCTGCAGGGGGATGCCTTCTCGAGGCCGTGGACCCTGGGCCTCTTCTACGCCTTTCCCCCATTTCCCTTGATCCACAAGGTGCTCCTCAAGGTGAGGAGGGACAAAGGCACAGGTGATTCTGGTAGCCCCAGTCTGGCCCCGCCAGTTCTGGTATCCAGATCTCCTCAGTCTCAGCTCCAGGCTCCCGAGGTGGCTTCCAGCCCGCCTGGACCTGATCTCAGTCAGTCAGGGGAAGGTATTCCATCCGGACCTTCAATCCCTGCACCTGACGGCCTGGTTTCTGAGTGGCTAGAGTTCCAGGCCTTGGGTCTTTCCGATGAGGTCCTCAACGTGGTTGAGGCATCCTGTAAGGAGTCGACCAGGAAATGCTACGCCTTTAAATGGAAGAGATTCTCCATTTGGTGTCAGGGCAAGGGCCTGGACCCTTCCTCCTGTTCCTTGGCAAGCATTCTGGACTACCTGTGGTCCCTTTCTCAGCAAGGGCTTCAGTCGATGACCCTTAAAGTGCACCTGGCAGCCATCTCTGCTTACTGGGCGCGGGCCGGGAAGCAGTTGGTGGTGCAGGAGAATGTGGTCGGGCACTTTTTCAAAGGCCTTGATCACATATCCACTCTGGTGTGAGAACCTCCACCTCCGTGGGATCTACTGCTGGTATTGGCTAAGCTCATGGGCAAGCCATTCAAACCGATGCACAGGTGTGACATCTCTCATCTGTCGTGGAAGACCGCCTTCTTGGTGGCTATCACATCAGCCAGAAGGATGGGAGAGCTCCAGGCGCTTTCCATCGAGTCTCCTTATCTGGTCTTCCACAGGGACATGGTTGTCCTGCGCCCCCACCCAACATTCCTTCCGAAGGTGGTGTCGGAGTTTCACCTTAACCAGGTGTTGACTCTGCCAGTGTTCTACCCAAGTCGCACCTCGGAAGCTGAATATAGGCTCCATACTTTGGACCCTAGAAGAGCGCTCACTTACTACAAGGAGCGGACAGCTGAAGTTTGGGGAGAAGTTCGCCAGCTGTTTGTCACCTACACTGAAGCTGCACCTGGCAGACCTGCAGTCAAGCGGACGATAGGCAGGTGGGTCACCTCCTGCATAGATGTCTGCTATAGGTTGGCGGGCATGGAGCCTCCCAGAGGGATAAGAGCTCATTCTACCCGCCATACCGCTGCATCGGTGGCTGCTTCCAGGGACGTCCCTATCCAGGAAATCTGTAGGGCTGCTACCTGGTAGTCGGCACACACCTTCATTACTCACTACCACATCGACCTTGAGTCACGCCAGGATGCTGGTTTTGGGGCCTCAGTTCTCCAGTCATTATTCCCTATGTAGGGGGTGTGCGCCTTGCCTCCCTCCTCCCAGAGAACTGCTAGGAGTCTGCCAGACAGTGTGGATGAACAACATATCCACGTCCCTAGAAATACAGGTTACTCACCTGTAACAGGAGTTCTAGGAATGGATTATGATGTTGATCCACACGACCCACCCGGCCTCCTCGGCTTCGACGCACAACCTGGCTTCCAGCGGGCTAGATCTGGCGTCATGGGGCGGAGCCGAGAGTTTTACCACCTGGATGGGTGGGAGGAGACAGCTTGATGACCTTCCAGCAAGATTTAAAGCGGCAAGGAACCTGCCAGATAGTGTGGATGAACAACATATACCATTCCTAGAACTCCTGTTACAGGTGAGTAACCTGTATTTTTGCACCACCAGACTTGCCTTCATCCCAGAAAATCTTTGCATACATGGTAAACCATATTAACGTTGGTAGCATTTCAAAGCTAATGTTCTTTCTTTGAATCTTGAATTGGCACCTTGCTATTTGTTGGGCATTTATCCTCAGTGTCACTGCCAACATTTCCCTATCAATAAAGAAGTCCATGTATTCCCCCAAGAAAAAACAAGGCACCTGAAAACTAACTGTCTGGACCTAGTGTGCCTATGCTGGTCAAAATTTACAGATATATAATACATGAAGGTCATGTAGTGAATGGCACTCATGAGGTCTGAACCTGTTGTCCTGAGTTCCAAGCATTTCTGCTGGATGGTGTCTGCACTGTATACTGGATCTGCACACAGAATTAATGCCTGCAATAATCTTATCTTCAAACTCATTTCACTCAAGGGTGGGTTTTAGATTTAGAATGACAGAGAGCAATTTGTCACCTAGCCTGTAGCACACATCATCTCAACTAAGCCCCACAGAGATATGGCAGGCTAAATATAGAAGCGGACTTAGCAGCAACTTGACTCTGCAAATGTGCTAAAAAGTAAGTGTTATGACTTGGTACATATACAAGCATGTGCCATTACTTGATGTATACAAGTGTATTGAAGGTAAAGTGTCATTACTTCGTAATGCAATACAAAAAACATGGTTTGTCAAGCTTAAATTCTAATTTTATATATTTCAAAATAGTTCAAGCAGGAGCTCTTATGAAGTGTGTCTGCAGTAGAAACAGTTGTCTTAGTGCCCCCACCCCAAAAAAAAACAGCAGGCATTTTCAAATAAATAGGTTTTTAAAGCACCCTTAAAGGTCTCTGTCATGTGGGCAGAACAAACGCTGGAAGGCAAAGTGTTCGACAGAGACGAGTCCGCCACTTTAAATGCTCTGTCCCCCAAAAGCTTCAGACAAGATTAGGACCCCGTAACAGGGCTTCATCTGTGGATCAAAGAAGGCAGATGGGTGTAAGGAGATAGAAGCTCTTTCAGATAATCAGGACCCAATCATGCAGGGCCATATAGGGCCTTGTACCTTAGCAAACACATTTTGAAACTTGCGTTCAGCCGAGTTTAGAGTGCATAGAACCAGCATGTTGCGCTCATTATGAGATGTTCTAGCCACCAGCTGGACTTCATCATTCTGGACCAGCTGCAGGTGACACATGAGACCTACAGATAACCTAAGTAAAGATCATTGTAGTAATCCAGTCTCAGTGCGACAAAGGCATGGACTGTACCTGCCCCTTTCTGTTCTTCCCTCACATTTCTTCTGCTGCTGTTAACTCCCACAAAGGTACAAGCCCAGATGCCTTTGACCCCAGGTTTCTGCATCTCTCTGCACCAGCCATCAACTCCTTCACAACCTCTCCTTCTCCTCTGCATTTGTCCCTGATGCCTGGAAACAGGCTACAGTCATCACTCTCCCCAAAGGGGGTGCCCTTTCCTCTCCTGGCAGCTTTCATCCCATTTCTCTCCTCCCTACCCTAACCAAGCTTCAGGAACATCTTGTCCTCTTACAACTCAGCTCTTTCTTCCACTCCTCCATTTTCCCTTTTTTTCTGTGGCTTCAGGAAGTCCCAGTACACATCTGCCTGCCTCCTCTGGCTCACTAACTCCATTCTGTGTGGTATGAACTGGGGCCAGATTACTTCAGCCATCTTTGTCGACTTGGCCAGTGTCTTCAACACAGTGTCTCACACCCCTCTCCAGGACAAGCTTAAGGCAGTAGGACTGCCCCCTCAATCACTTGGTTCTGCTCCTACCGAGAGGGCAGGTCACAAGCTGTCCGACTGGAGACATCCTTTCCTTCCCACTTGGGAATTTCCCAAGGTTCTGTCCTGGGCCCTATGCTCTTCTCCATCTTCCTCAATGGCTTCCCTTCCACCTGTTCCTCTGCATCCATTCACATGTACACAAATGACACGGTGCTGTTTGCCTTTGGCCTGTCTGCTGCTGACCTTGCGGTCCAGCTCCAACAGGAGTTTGACAGGATTCAGTGCTGGTTCCATTCTAATCTTCTGTCCCTCAGTGCCAAGAAAACCATCTCCATGACCTTTGGCTCCCGACAGGCTCGTCAAGCTCTTTTCCCTCTTCTGCTTCTGTACCTTTGATGGTACTGGGATTGAGGATGTCTCCTCCTTTAAGCACCTTTGTGTATGGCTAGACGGGCACCTCAACTTTTTGGTGCACATTGACACCTTCCACCTCAAGCTTCACCCCAAGCGGGGTGCATTACATAGAAATAAAGCCGGTATCCCTCTCCCTGACTGATGGCTAGTCACAAAGAGGATCCTCATTGTCTTTCAACCACAGTGATATTGTCTACATGCTAACATACTAAGAAGCCAGCAGATTAGTCCCTATGATCTATCGGGTCTGCTCGATAATCAGTGCCTTCCCAGGGCACCGTTATTAGCAACCCCCCCCCCCACAAGGTCCCCCACCAGCCAGTGGGGCTTTGGAATGCATCCTCTCCCTATACCTATCTCAGCCTTTCTTGAACTCTTCCACAGTTGTAGCAGCCACCAGCTCCCTGGGCAGCGCATTCCAGGGCTCAACCACCCTGTCAGTGAAGTAACGTCTCCTTATTTCCTCCCTCAGTCTCCCCCCCCCTCATCCAGCTTCATTGAGTGTTCCCTGGTGGCCCCTACCTCACTCAGCTGAAGCACCTCCTCAAGGCTTACCCTGTCCATTCCTTTGAGATATTTGAAGACCTCTGTCATATCCCCCTGTTCCTTCTCTTCTCCAGCGAGTACAGGTTGAGCTCCTCCGGTCTCTCTTCATAGTGCCTTTCCCCTAGTTCCAGTATCATCCTGGTCACCCTCTCCAGTAGAGCAATGTTCCTCTTTAAGGAGGGATGCCAAAACTGCACCCAGTATTCAATGTGTTGTCTAACCAGGCAATTGTACAGCTGGAGGAGCATCTCTCGACTCCTTGAGGTTGTCCCCCTGGCTATGCACCCCAGCATTTTATTTGTTTGGGCCACAGCCCTTCTACACTGCTCTGAGTTATTCATTTTGGCATCCACCACCACCCTGAGGTCCTTCTCCCCTGAAGAAACCTGCAGTGCCACCCCCTCCCAGGTGTATACATGAGCTGGGTTTTTGGCCCCCAGGTGCAGAACCCTGCATTTTCTAACATTAAACTTTAGCTTCCAGGCTTGTGACCACCTCCCCAGAGTCTACAGGTCCTCCTCGAGAGCCAGCTTCTCCTCCCCTTCCACCACCACCCACAGCTTCGAGTCATCAGCAAAGAGGCTCATCTCACTCCTGATACTGCTTCTGATGTCCGAGATATAGGCATTAAACAGGAGTGGGCTCAGTACTGACCCCTGTGGGACCCCTAATGACTCCGGGAGGATGAGCCTCCACCCCTCACCCTGTACATGCCCCACTAGCCAATTTACTATCCACCTGACCATCTGCCCCCCCACCCCCATATCCTCTAGCTTCCTCAGTACCCCGGGATGTGGCACCGAATCAGATGTCCTGCTGAAGTCCAGAAAGGGGACATCCACTAGGCTGCCCTGATCAGCGCACTCGCCACCCCTTCATAGAACTCCATCAGATTGGTCTAACACTATCTGCCCTTAACAAAGCCATGCTGGCAATCATCTAGGTGACCCCGTGCCTTCAGAACCCCCTCCAGCCTCTCCTTCAAGATGACCTCCATCCCTTAGCCCACTACCAACATCAGGCTAACCAGCCTATAGTTTCCTGCTCCTCTTGTGAGCCGCCCTTGTGTATAGGCACAATATGGGCCATCCTCCAGTTGTAAGGCACGCACCCACCCCGACTGCAGGGAGGAGTTAAATAGGTCCACCGGGGAGTGGCCAGGGTATCAGCCAGCTGCTTAAGCACCTTGGGATGGATCCCGTCTGGGCCCGGTGCTTTATCCCCTCCTAGGGCCCTGAGGGCTTCCCACACCCTCCCACGGGGGATTTCAACATCCATGTCCCCCACTTCATCTGCTGGTCCCCTTTCCTCTCCCCTTGCTGTGCAACCCCCTGTCCTCTTTGGTAGAGATAGAGGAAAAAGTCATTTAGTACCTCCGCCTTCTCCCCCGCCTCCTCCACCCAGCCACTCCCCATCTGCAGCCTACTAATCTGCCCCTTCCCTTTTCTTCTTTCCCTGATATACCTGAAGAACCCTTCCCTCCCTTCTAATCCCCTGTGCCAGTCTCAGCTCTGCCTCTGACAGCTCTGCTCCCATGGCCAGACTGGATCCCCCTTTCACTTTTTCTGTTGTTTTGCCTTGGACTGTACCCTTTGTATACACCACTACCCTCTTTACTCCTCTCTCCCTCCCTCGATGCCAGACGTTTTACTCACTGTGTCATCTTAACTACAGATTCTGGTTTGTCAACCCCAACTTTTCTGCTGCCGTCTCCTTCCTCCTACCCCCTTTGGAACATGTCTTCCCATTCCCTCTCCCTCCCCTCCAGGAAAATTTCCATATGCCAAGCTACCATTTCATATCATTTTTCTAAGCTGTGGTCCTCTCTTCCCCTGTCTATCTGCTCAGCCTTCTCCTTCTCCTCCTTCAGATCCCTTCTTTGTAGCCGGCCACCGGTGGTGCTGATGGTTGCCACACCTTGCTCCGCGCTGGTGACCTGAGTTTGGGAGCAAACATGGGTCGTTGGAGGTTGCTGGGGATGGGGAAGGATGGAGCGTCCTAGGACTGCTCTCCTTCCCTGGGGAGGAGGGGATTCTCTCATCCCGCAGCTCTGGCAACCCCTGGCAGAGACTGGGGCCGATGCTGAGCTTGGGTGCAGCTTGCAGGGGATTGGAGCTCGTGGGGCGTCCTCTGGAGTGCGCACAGGGCGTCACGCCGCTGGGCTGGATGTCATGGCACGTCGAGCTCAGGGTGGAAACCTGAGAAAAAATCCCCCTACGTCGTGGTCCGACCACACGCCCAAAGTCTGCCACTCTCCGGTTCTCCTGGGGGTCTGGAGCCTCTGTGGGGTCGGAAGCTCAGACCCCGCTTATCCAATGTAGTTACCGGAGGTCGGTTCAGGCGGGCGATTGAGTCCAGTGCCTCGAGAGTTGGGATCCCGAGAGATGCCCCAAAGGTAGCGTGCTATAAATAGAATGTACAAAAAAAAATCCCTTCTTTGTGACTTTACTACCCCTTCCTGCAACTGTTCCTGACCCCTCTGTTCCTTGTGTTCCCTGTTTGTTGTTGTCCCTGGCAGCTGTGAGGAATTTCACCTCCCCCCCGACTAAACTGTGCCTATCATTCATATCTGGTTTATATTTTGCTCCTGAGCCTACCCATCTGCACTGGTGTTGCTAACATCCACACCTTAGCAGTCTGGGTGGTGATAATCTGCTCCCATCTGGCATTGCCCTCAGTTATTATGTAGCACTTGTACCTCAAATTGCATTATTATTCATCTTTTTTTTTTTTTATGTCCCTTCGACTACATTCCTGTAAATCATGACTGCCCTCTGCTATGTAGTTTTACTTTTCTGTTATCATATTCTATTATTACTTCTGCGCCTTACATTATGTATCTTCACTTGCATATCCTGTACTGTATACTCACTTCCCCCATCCTCCCAGAATGCACCTGGAAGTGAACTGTTACCAAATCGGTATGTTTTTCCTGCTGAAACTTTAATTGACTAAATAAATATGTTGTTAAGGTCCTTTTCAATCTTGCATTTTGAAGACAAGAACTCAGCAAAAGCGCCAAGCAAGGGTCTGCCAAGTTTCCTCATACCCCAGTAGTGCAAAGCATCATGGGAAGTAGTTGTAAAATCCCCCCCCCCGATAGTGTGAATATTAAGTGTATTGATGTCACAACTTGGAAAATGCTGGAAACTGCAGCTACTTGGATCGGCAGGTGGACCCATGTTTAAAATTTGATGGACACAGAATAAATCGCTTAGATTATAAATTGTAAATTAGATGTGCTTTGTTTTGTTTTTTGGTTTTTTTTCCTCAATAAAATGTTATTGATTTAAATCATAATAAAAATGCATCTTACACATGTTTGTAAATGTAACATTTATATAGATTAATCAAATCTTATCCTAACATGTTATATTCATCGTATTACATATTATGAAACTTAAAAATTTCTAAATATGAAACATTGCCTTGCTTATGTTTGTTGTTCTATTATGCACATAATCCGGTATTGAATTAGAATAATGTAAAGAATACATAGTAAAGTCTTAGATTTCTTACCTTATGTAAGATATTTTCTTAAAAACGTATTCACCTCTGTAAACGTTCATCTTCTCTATGTTGCATTAATCGATTTCCGTTTATTTAAATATAGCAACAAATAATAGTGTGAGGAGTGGAAAGCAAAGAGCATAGAAAGTAAAGAAAAAGAAAGATAGGAAAGAATGTTTTAGTAGAGAATATAAACCAGCCTATTATATAAAGGCATGACAAAAGAATTTGTTTTACATGAAAATTTATTTCATGAATATTTTGTATTCAATGTAATATATATATCTCCTAAACACTTATGTTTGTGCAAAGGTTTCATAAAGTGTTACATTTAGAGACAAAGATTAGCTCACTTAATGACAGATGTGCTTTGTTGGATTGACTTTGCTTAACTATGCTCGTAAACTGATTGTCAGTCATGCCCTAGTCCTTGTTCTGGAATCTGGTAACATCCTGTTAGAAGGCATTGCTGAACGGAAGTCTCCAGGCATGACACTGCTTTTAATAATGTATGTAGTGCTTGCTTTACTGTGGCCATGGATTATCCATCACTTTGAAAACTAGAGTAAACATCATATCACCAAGGGTTAGCCGTAGCTACAGCTAGGCAGTGCTGCTTAACAAAATTTCAAAGGGCTTTCCTGAAACCCGAGCTAACTTACTGGTCCCAGTGTACAACTCCATATTCTTTAACATCTCAGCCGATCCTGACTTTCCAGGTATCTACTGTAAAGACTACATTCAGTGTCGGGGCATTTTTTGATATGCATCTTTGTTCTAGAATGGACTGGCCACAAGTTTAAGAGCTCTGACTTATGTGGGGCCTTTTTTTTTTATTTTACTAAGTGCACTCTTGATGCCCAAGCTGCTCTGTCAGTCTCTTCTCTCTCTCTCTCTCTCCTTCAGCCCCATCACTAATTGTCCCTGGGACTTGCCTTCTGACCCTATAGTGTCCCACTGTTTGCCTCCTTTGGTGCTTTAACGGAGCAGCCCCCCAAGGTGTTTAGCTTGGGTGTGGGTTGGGAGCCAAGTGAGCAGGTGCAGGACCTGCGAGGAGAAGAGGCCTCATTCTGCAGGCTGGGAGATTTTTCCTGTTTCTGTTCCCCTCCCCCTGGCACCTCATAGGCTAAGACTGGAGCGGACATCTTGCACACCAGTGTGCTGTCATCCTAGTCAGGAGGTGCCTGCCCACCCATCCCAGCTGTACTGCATTAGAGCGCACCGACCTCCCTCTCCAGAGGAAGAGTATGTCCTCTGGGAAAGTCGATCCTCTTTCCTCCACCTGACCCCGATGACTCAGGCTCATTTGTGAACCCAGGTCGCTGGTGTCGTGAGCTGTAGTGCTACTGCTGAGCAGGGCTTCCCCCCTCCCCATCTATCTTTTTGGCCCCATAGCCACCACCTACTCCTGCCTTTGGGTCTTATGCTTCCAGCAGCCCATCAGCCTTGTCTATCCCTCCCCCACCACCGCCATCACTGTTGGAGTCGGGGGCAGGGTCACAAGGAGAGGGTCCTGAGGGTACTGGCAGTCGCCATTTACATGGCCCAATGCATGTACCGTTTTCTGATTTTTCTCCCCGCCTGAAGTCCTTCCTTCCACCCCATGGTACAAACAGTGCCTCCATTGGCTTCGCATGCCACAGCATGCCTTCTGCAAAAGCAAGTTCTCTGGCCCAATCCCATGGGTCACCGTGGCACCAGAATCCATTGCCAGCTCTCCCTAAGTTGGAAGGCTAAGCAGCAGGTACGTCAGCCTAGTCTGCCTTATGGACGCAGCTGCACCCCAGTCTGCCCTCAACCCGGGCTACAAGTCACATCGGGACAGCCTGTATGAAGTCTCTTAAGTGAGCTGAATGCTTCCACTGGTAATGGACAACAGTGTCATTGTTATTACTTGTATTAATAGTAATGTTTGTCTTCTTTTGCTGTCTCGTCAGTGTGCCTGCTTTATTATCCTTGCCCCAGGTTATCATTGAAAACAAACTCTCAGCTCAGTTTACCCTGCTGTTAACCAACAAATAAATGAATAGCCTCGGGCAGCTGTAGCAGGTTGGTGCCTCGTTTGGAGGCCGGTGATGCCTTTCGTAAACAAGCTGAATCGACATTACCCCATGGGGTAGAAGTTCTTCTGGCTACATTGTGCACTGTACTGCCTGTATGTGCCAGACAACAGCTCATATTAATGAATCTGTGACAGTAATAACAGCCCATTAAACTAGTTTTCTTTGCCTGCTTAATTTCAATGAAATCTTTGCATATACAAATAAATTCTTATTATATGGACTTTGAATAGCTCTCTCCATCTCTCATGCTTGCTGTCTTTAGCCATGTGTTTCTCTTTGTTTCCCTGTTTCTCATCTCCTTCTGCAACTCAATTCAATACTTAGCCCCTTTTGTTTGTCCCATCACTCTTCTGGTTTTTCTCGAGTTACGTGCACCATAACTCTTTGGTGCTAGTCCTAGTATCTGTTACTTGGGTGCCTCCATTCTACTTGGAGAGTACATGTTTACAAGTAGACTTCAAAATACAACACTGGGTAAAACTCATACAAAGCAGGCAGGGTCTTGCCTGGGTTCTGCAGGATTCCTTGTAACTCTAGCCTGCTTTACACAGTGGGTTTTGCACTGCATCGAGCAGTGCAGAGCAACTGGAACATTACCTTTGTTGCCGTCTACAAGTGAGCCGCACTGCATCATCGGACAGTGTTTGTTGTCCTGTGTTCCCTGTTTTTCCTGGTTCGCTGTTGCGTTTTGTCATTTTGCACTGCTCGGGCTGTGTAATCCCATCACAGCACCCACATCGATTTGAGGATAGCCTATCGTGAGAGACGTCTCTATTTCCCAGGCCGCACCTTCCCATACTCGGTCTGAGGCTCATGCATCCAATATTGTACCCAAGTTCAGCTAGATATATCATTAGATACTAGAAAGAAAGTTGAACTGAGGAAACTAGTTACTTTTCATGAACGGGGCTGAAAAGTATTTTAAAAGGGCTCCGAAGGTGGAGCTGTGATACTGGGCATGCGCTGCGTATTCATATCCCAAGGGATCGGAATATGCATAAGCACATGCCCAGTATCATGGCTTCACTTTTGGAGTGCTTTTAAAGTACTTTTCAGTACCCGTTTATGAAAAGTAACTTGTTTCCTCAGTTCAGCTTTCTTTCTTTTTCCTGTGTTTTTTTTTTTTTTTTATTTACTATACTTTTTCCCTGCTACCGACCATCCGGTAGCTCAGCCCGGTCATGGACCCTGTGACTTCCACTCTCACATTGGCCACAACTCTCTGGTACCCCCTGGCTTGTCCCCCAGTTTGGGGTTGCGGCACTGGCCCTAAGTGCCGCATCTGACGGGAGAGGTCAGGGAGCCGGCCTGAGAGCTGAATGAAGCTGAGGGCAGCCTTCATCAGGGGCAGCTGGCAGCACTTTTCTAGACTGCCCCAAGGGTGGGGATGTGCAATGATGTCCAGGGTCTGCCCTGCCCCTATTGCGTGCTGGTACCGGTTGCCTGTGGTTCCCCAAGCCTCCACCAGGGGTCCCTCGGGCACCTGATACTCTACCCCTCCCTCTGGAGAAGGAGAGCAGTCTATGGGATGCTCGATCCTTCTCCCCCAGCTGGCCCTCCGACTCCCTGGGTCCATTCTCAAACTCGTGTCGCTGACGTCATAAGTGGATATCCAGCCGCTGCGCCAGCGGGCTGGCTCAGCTGTCTTTCTAGTATCTGATGATGTATTTAGCTAAACTTGGATACAATATGTAAAGCAAACCCTCTTGGCCCCCCCCCCCACACACACACACCTCTACATGGGAGGTCTTGGGCTCTCGGCTGGCTGGAAGGATGGAAAAAAAAAAAGCCGGAAGAGCCACGAGAAAATGGTGCAGGCCTCTGTTGTGTAGAGGCACAAGGTAGCTGCGCCAGATGGAGCAGAGCAAGTGATCAGTAGCCACAAAGACAGTGCTGCTCTGCGTAAAAGGGGCTTCTGTTTAACACTCTGGGTGGGGGAGGGTCAAAGGAAAGGAAAGAAAACGTTACTCCTATTAGGAGCAGAGGGCCATGTAGTCTAGCTTGTTTCCTTTAAGAGTGACCTGTATCAGTTCACTGCCAGCACTGACCCAGGGTCAGCTGCTGAGTACTACTAAATGTCTGCAGAACTGCGAAGCTCAGCAGCCTAGCGGTCAGGGCACTGGACTGCAAATTCTGAGATCTGGCTTTGAATCTCGGCTGCTGTGATTTTAACTTGCCCCTGAATTCCATTTGTGTGGTAATCCATGGCAGAGTGGTGTTGCAGTAGTAAATATGCACTGAAGGGTATAACGTGCAGGATAGAATTTGTTAGTAAACTGCTGTTCTAACACCATGCTGACTTGGGATCAGTGCTGACAGCAAACTGATACAGGGTTAGTAGTCAGGGGAACAGTCTCTCTGGAGTGGAACCTTCAGGCGGCACAGAGAGTACGTATAGAGCATGGAGGTTCTTGCTCAGGGTTAGGTGTATAAGGCCCTGTCCACACTAGGACTGTTAAACCATTTTAACGCTGTTAAAATGGTTTAAAAAGTTTATGCCCAGACTGTAGCACATTAAAAACCTGTACTACAATCCGTGTTCTTAAACCATGCTTTAGCCCAGCTCAGAGGTAAGTTAGAGCGTGGTTTTAAAGCAGCACAGTTGCTGTTAACCTGAGGTAACAGCTGCGTGGACATGATCTGTGCTGTAACTTGGGTTAAGATAGACAAGTGTGACCTGCGCTGTAGTTTTGTGGCTTTTCACAACCAAGAAAAATCATTAGAAAACACATGCAGTGTAGCTGGACGGGATACAGTGCAGTACCTTGCAGCAAATGACATGTCACAAAATACTGCGTGACAGAGGGCCTAATTGTCACTGAATCACACTTACCCTGCAGTATACGGCAGCATGTGCTGTAACTGAGTTCACAGTGAACTAGTTGTAATACTGCTGATCTTAGTTTTCATTTACTGCTTCTCACCCTTTCAGGGGTATCTCGGCATGCATTGCGAATAATGGTAGTGCATTGCGCTAGTACTGCAGTGTTGCTTGGGAGCTCACTCGGGTTAGCACAGTGTCAGAACAGAGTCTGGGCGTTCCGACAACCATGCTTTAATACAGCTATTTTTAAAAAATGTTTCGTAAACCACCACCCAGTGTGAACAGAGACCAAAAGGCTGTTTGACAGTTCTGTACTACAGCCACTAAGCAAAACTGCCTCCCAAATGAAATGCAGTTTGGTTTTTTTTTTTTATTTGAAAGCAGATCAGTCATTTCCAGAATATTTTATCCCCCGAATATAAATTGCATCAAATGGTTATCGCCAGCAACACATCAAGGAATGGGGCAAGTGTTTCATTGTTAATTTGCAGTGTGAAATGAGTGGTTCGCGTTCTCTCTTGTATGCCTTCAATCTACCTTTTTCTAGTGGAGGGAGTGCTTTGCAGATATCAGACTTGCATACAGCACTGAGCCTTCACATTTAAATAATTAAGGATGCTGTACATATTAATTATTTTAGATATGACATGCATTGATGAAAAGAAGAAATCTGTTTTATGTGAGTGCATGGACTAGCCCCAATATGCATAGAGCTGCCTCTATGAGTAAATTAAGAGCTTAAAATAATTTTTACACACTTGGGAATCTATTTTCAAATTATGTTTGCCAAAGGCATCGTATGGGAGACACATTTTGGAAAAAAGCACCCTTGGTTTATTAAATAATCTACTTGATCCTAGTGCTCCCCTAATCTCTGGTAGAAACAGAAGTTATAACCCCCTGCCGCTGATGTCACGGCCAGGTTGCAGCTGTAGGTGATTCCTTCTACCCAGACATAGAGTTGGATCGCCAGGACGGCTCCTCTTCTGTGGCTAAGTGTAGGTTGCTTGGCCCATACTTGACCCCTCGGAGAGGAGCAGGACTGGTGATCATCGAACTAAAGCTTTTTAAAGCTTCAAGTCTGTGTATGGTATATCGAATTCCCTGCAGCTGCAACCGGCCCATATCGTCTGCCACAGGGAATTTTGGCATGCACTTCGTGTTTTTTGTTTACATCGGGGATGGGAGTACGACATGAGCAAACAGATTATTTAACAAACCAAGTGAATAAATGATTTCAAGCACCAGCACTGCTACCCAGTGGCAGCCCACCACAGTATGTGTAGGGCTCAGAGATGCACATTCCCTTTAATGTGTACCTTCCCCTTTTATTTTATTTATTTAAAAGTTGATAACTGGGAAAGGTACACTGAGCCAAGGCTCGTTTCCAGGTGTGACCCAGGGAATTGATACACATACAGAGGAGAAAACATATAAAGCACATAGAAAAAGTATACACTGTTGAGTACTTGTGTGAACAGAACTGTTGAAGTGAACAATACCAGGGGTGTATATAATAGCATCAAATTTGAACGGAGTAATATGATATTTACAATGTCAAGTGCAATAGTTGCAGTGAATTAAATGTGTAGAATAACAAGAATGGTAAGGACTGGCAACTCTAACCTACACAGTGAGTAGAAGAGGCAAAGCTGTATATAGCAGAATCAAACAAAAGAATTTAATTATTTCGTGGTTTTGTTTTTCTCCTCTTAACAGTTTACCTCCTACCCTCAAGAAGCCCATTTTGCCCTGGAAGTGCCCACATTTACACTGATTTGGCCACAGGTCCTGTTGCTGCTTGCTCTGTGCACCACGTATCCCATTAGTAAGCTTGGCCCTGGTTCTCTCTCTGTGAGGATGAGCCATTCTGCCCCTGAGGAAGGTAACCCTGGTCAGCACACAGCCTTCAGTAGAATTCCCTGACGGCCTACTGACCATGTCTCTAGAGATTCATGCCGTGTTTAGACTCTGCATTCTAATTTTTTAATTTTTTTATTTTAGAATTTTTAGCCGGGAAAGGCACACCAAACTGGATTCCTCCCCATATTAGCCAATGTGAAAATGTATTAGCCAGCCTAGTTAGCTATCTAGAAATTAAAAGCAGCAGTGCAACAAAATTGGACAAAAAAAGTGACCCTACTTTTTTTCACTATAAAATATTCCAGGCATCTTCCAGTTTAATTTGGTGGTAAAATGTTCAAGTGCCACCAAAATGTGAACATTTTATTAATGTTTTTAATGTCATTTTTTTTTCTCAAGGAAAAAAAGATGGCCGCCACATTTGGCTTGCCCTCAGTGCTTCCACACCGGCGACCTGGGTTCAGGAACAGACTTGGGTTGCTCAAGGGTCTGTCCGGGAGAGGGAGGATTGAGCATCCATAGGACAGTTCTCTCCCCTCGGAGAGTGGGGTTTCCTGTGACTCGCCACTCGACTGCCACTTGACGGAATCAGATGGTGGCATGTGCGAGCCCTGTAAGTAAGAGAAAGGTGTGCATACAGTGAGCTTGGAGGTGGAGTGCGCTTGCGCATGCACTGCATGTACGCCATGCCTGAAAGAAAACTGGAGGAAATTATGGAGGTTGGACTTCATGAAATCCTCCGCACTAGCACCGGTGACCCGCCCAGTCTCGGGAGATGGACAGAGACTCGGGACTGCCACAGTGCACTGGGACAGGGCTGATGCAGCCTCCCAGCCTGCCATGGAGCAAGAGAGAAAAACCTACATGGGGGGAAAAAAAAAAAGAAATACTATTGTAAACCTGTTAAGGGTTAGGATCATGAAAAAGAACTTATAGTGCACAGCATAGGAGGTACCTAGAAAAGTAGATATGACAGGTATGCTAATATTTACAAGAAGTACCATGATTGAAACCTGAGAAATGCACTGTTTCATTTTTTTTTCCATTCATGTTTTGTGTAGATCACAGAAGTGGCACTACAGTACAACTGCTGCAATAAGAGCCTTGTAGCACTGCGCCAGCAGCAAGTGGATGTATCAACCTTGACACCTACACAAGTGGAGAAACCATTCTTTATGGCCAAGTACCCCTGCTGCAACACTGTGGTTCTTCCCCAGTGGCATACAATCTCGAGGACTCACAACGTCTGTGAGCTTTGCGTCAACCAGACGGTCGGAGTTCGACCCAGCAGGGTCAACATACCCCAGTGTAACTTCTTGGAGATGGTGGCCGCTTTAGATGCTTTCTACCTCAAGGAACACATCTTTATGCAGGTTATTGCGAGTACCATTGAATGCAGCAATTTTCCCACCTTCTACAGCCCTTTCAGCTACTACACTGCATGCTGCAAGACACTGAGCAAGGGTCTGATCAGTATCCACTCTGGGCAAACTATTCTGCCAGACCCTAATGCTGCATTTTCTTCCCATGGGAAGGATCATGGCAGAGATTCCTACAGTCGGTTCCCTCACATTGAGGGAGGCAGTTCTCCCGAGATTTTCTTCAGGAATACCAGTGTTATGGGGCTGAAATGCAGGATGAACAAGACCCTGAACCTTCACCTCTTGGACTCCAATCTGCACTGGGAGTTTGCAGTTAGGCTCGGAGCCAGCAGGTCTGCCCACATGAAGGAATTTGCTGCAATTGTGGATCTAAAGGAAGAGGTTCACTATGTCATGGACCAGAATCAAGTGTTTACAAAACCCACGCTAGGTAATGCTTTCTGTTTTTATGTTTTGGGAGTAATCCCAGTGTGTAACAATGTATACCTTAGATCAGCCCAGTGACCTAGTGGAGGATGTGTCTGCCTTCCATCTGAGGACCAGAGTTCGAGTCTGAGCGTCATACAGTATCATAGCTGGGGCCTGCAGAAGACTGAGTGTAATCCGCTTTGAGGTGCAGTGTGCCTTCCTGGAGGCTCAGCAGTGTCTGCCACTGCAGACTACCCCATGTTATGGCCTAAGAGGTGGGAGCTGTGGAGGGAAAAGCCTTTCACATTTAAGCCTCTAACACTCACTGAGCTTGAGCACAGCTGAGACATGCGTGCTTCTGCTGCAGACATTGTGCACCAAGACAGGTTAATTCCCTTCCCTCCAGGATAGCCAGTGTCTCAAGGGAGCCTGGCACAATGGGGGTAACTGCATTTGGGGGGGGTGCAGAGGAGATGGGCAGGAGGATGGTACAGGTCAGCAGTGTGGAGGTTTTCAGGCAGCAGGGGACAGTGTGGAAGACCTGCAGTGAGAGTGAGGTAGATTCTGGGTGAAAAGAAAAGAGGGGGAAAACTAGAAAAATAGAAACTGTATGTATGCCAATCCAGCCTGGTGGCAGCGGCAGAGCATGTCACGCTCCCATGCTGGTGACCCAGCTTTGTGTTGAGGATCTGATTCCCCGCCCCATGGCCAAAGGAACCTTTGGCAGGCAGCACAGGCAGGCTGCGGTAGGAGGGAGAGAATCGTCCTGCTGCTTGCACCCCTTGTGATCAGAGAGGGGCCTAGGCATCATGGGTGACCACACAGTAGCAATTGTTGTCTCACAGGCCAGCATCAGCGGGTAGGTGCGTACCGTCATGATGGGGAGGTTGGCAAGGTAAGACTCTGGGATAAATGACTCCAGTCAGCAAAGAAGGATGACACTGGCCAGCCTCCACATTCACCAGCTCTAGCCGCCAGCCACATAGGACCCCACACAGCCCTGTGCTCACTAGATCCTGGCTGGAGGTTAGCCCTGCTGCATGGGGAGGGGGAGGTGCAGAATTGTATGGTACAAGGCTCAGGTGGTATCAGAAGGACCCTGCCTAGGCTCAGTGCTGTAGCCCAAGCCAGACTGGTCTTTGGCAGAGGGTTGGCCACTGCCCATAGCAAGGTCAAAACCAAGCTATATAGTATAATATATAGGTTGGTGTGAGTGTAATGAGAATTTTACACACACCCAAGGGGTTGGATGCTTCATAAACCCAGAGAGCGAATTCTTATTACACACACCACCCCATATTTTACTTTATATAATTGCTGGGGAGCATTTTTCACCACAACAATTATATAAAATAAACTCAACTTTATTGTTCAGTTGTGGTTCGGTCAGGTATCTGCACAGTCTGCGGTCGAGTTGAAGCGGATGCTGAAACATTTCATTTTGTTTAGTCATTTAAAAAATTACATGCTGAAAGAAAAGTTCAGTAAGTCCAGGTTTTTTTTTTTTTAAAGGTTCGCTTACCGCCAAGTACGAGTGGTGCCAGCGGTGAAGTGTTCACCCGACGGTTCAGCGTGAGGATGGAAAGACGGGACAGCTGGCGCATGTGTGGAGCGAGGGGAAACTTGGCGCATGTTTGCTGGTTATAATGGCAAATTATAACTGGGTTTCCCTATGGGAAAAACCACTCACCGGTTATTGTAACTAAAAAATGTTATTTTTCTTTTTCCACTCAGCCACCCTCAGAGGCTCCAGGTTTTTCCATGTCCCCTTATTTTTTGTGTTTGTTTTTGTGTTAAACATACTGTACTTGTCTCCGCAGATCATGTGGTCCCCATCAGACCTGCCCCCACACCCAGCCCCCTCACCTGGCTTCTACGGGACTTACCTGCATCTCTTACAAACACCCTGGCCATCGGAGGGGGCCTGTCGGTGTGGTTGGAGTGGAGTGCTACAGTTGGCACTGGGGAGCCTGCAGTGCAGGGCAGACATCCTCCTGCCATACCTGCCATTATGTTTTTCTGTTTTCTTGACTCTATTCTCCATAGGAGGCTGAGAGAGTACTTCACGACATGCAAACACGCATGTGTGTTGCACGTCCATGTCTCTCTCTCTCCCCCATTTCGTGGCTTCACTTGCACTGCCGCATATGGTGAACCAGGTGGCAGTAGCAGAGTGCAGATCGGCAACCCTCTATCCCCGAGGAGGAGTGTGTCCTCTGAGATGCTCAGCTCCCTTCCCGTTGACGACTTGGGCTTGATCCCAGGTCATCAGTGTCACGAGTGAGCTTTCACATCTGCCTTGTGATGACCCAGGAGGAAGTAGCAGAGCAGTGTCAGATGATGAGCCTCCCTGAAGAAGGAAAGTATCCTCTAAAATGCGCAGTTCTCCCCCCACAAGCCCTCCTCTGCTACCGCTTATTCCCAAAGCTGGGTTGCTGGCCTCACAAATGGCAATGCCAACACTCTGCCAATGGACTGCACCCTATTAGTCTCAGAAGCGCAGACGGACAGGGCAGCATTCATCCTCATCACTCTGGATTTGCCCTGCCAGTTTTATTATTAGGAGAGCCTCAGTCTCTTTGGATTTTATTGCAGTTAGACACAAACCTTTACTCCCTATACTTATAGTCAGCTACTTTTCTGTTGTTTTTTGCATCCATGTCCTTGGCATTCCTTCGTGCACCACCCACTGCAGCCCACCGGACTCGCCCTGTGTTGCTGAACTTGCTGCCGATCCCCTGAAGCCTCCATTGGCTGGAGATTCTGACTTATCCATTTTGGGGGGGGCTCCTGTTGCCACCAGGAGATGAGTGCTGAGATGGTAGGCCAGCCGCCTGGGGGACTGGTGGTGTTGGAGGGGCTGCCAGAGTGGCCATCCTCTAGCTTGTTCAGCACCATCCTATTTGATAATTTTTGGGGCCCCGCCACCACTCATGCTCACGCTACTGTGCTTGTTTTTCTGGAGGCGGGACCTGTGGTCCTTGACTGGTGTTTGAGCTGCCTCTTGGGACTGCATCTGTGGCCACATAGGCTACTGTGAGAAAGCTGGTGTACATTCTTGACCCCAGAGAAAGTGCTGTCCAAATCCTTCAAGGGATTGGGCCACCTTTTGTCCCTGTGCAAGAACCTGCGCCCCCGTGGGGTTAGACTCTGGTGCCACCCAAGCTCATGAAGAAATCATTTAAGTCAATAGATACTTATCACATCTCTAATTTGTCATGGAAGACTACATTTTTAGTCTCTGTCACGGTGGACCGATATGTGAGCAAGCTCCAGGCACCAGTAATGGTGTGTCTCTGTTTGTCCTTCCATAAGGGCAAGGTTGTCCTGTACCCACATATGAAGTTCCTGTCAAAGGTAGTATCAGGAATTCCACCAGGGATTGGCTTTGAAGTTGTCTGTTTTCTTAAGGCCACATAACTCTGCTCTGCAAGGACTTGATGTCTTTTTTCGAACAGCATATGGTGAAATTTCACATCAGTTGTTTCAAAAAAATGTTGTAGGTGCCGTATTGGTCCTTTTGAAAACAGAGCCAGAAACAAATGATTTGATACCTTTTATTGGACCAACATGGATGTTACAGAAAAGAACAAAGTGCTTTAGCTTTCGAACCAACCAGGTCCTTCTTCAGAAGCTTTGTGGCAGTTTTTTCAAATATCCCATACTATTAACACCAGGTTATATAGAAAAAGCAGAAATAATTCTCATTGGTTTAACATATACATTTAAAACATAATAGAAGATTACGTCAGAGAAGCTAATTAACACCAGTATGCCTTTATCCGAGGAGCCTCGGAAGGGCAAAGGTTATCAAGAATTCTCTACAGCCAAAGAGTTCTTGTCACATAAATTTTAAAATGTCTCAGTATGCCAAGAAAGCATTCTAGTGATAAAAAAACCTTGGAGTGGCATTCTCTCTAATACATGTAAGATGAGCTTACAACTTACATTCCAATTGTCCTGGTATATTAAAGGACAGATAATGAGAGACAAAATCCTGAAATTAGGTATAACTGCAAGTTGAAATCAAGCCTCAAATTAACCTACCCATATAAACATGATGCATGAAAGTATCACTTGTAAGTGTAAGTGCAAAAAAAAAAAAAAAAAACTTGTCAATGACCCCCAAGAAAACGAGACCATAAGCCTGATAAATGCAGATTTCAATACAGAGTCTGTGTATAACAAAAATGCACAGAATCAGTCTTAAGCAATCTAAATGAAAACCCAAAGGAATTACACCTTTAATGAACCCCCAAGTAAATGAGATATGCATCTTAATATGAGCAGTTAAAGATGTGACAGTGTGAAATCCATCCACTGACGACTAATAGAAGGAAATAAATGCACACTATGTGAAAATTAAGTGTTCTAGCCACATAACAACTGCCCCATGCCACGCTCCACCCACACATATGTGTGTACATACACCACACCACACACCCCCCCCACACACACACACACCTGCACACCCCACACAACAAATATAGCAAACACATTCCACACACACCACGCACAACAAACACACATACACACCATACCCACAACACACAAAAAGCACACACCAAACACACACAAAACACACACATACACATCAGTTGTTTGTAACCTAAGCTGATGCCATTAAGTTTAAACCAACAGTTGCCAGGTGGATCAAATTCTGAATTATCCTTGGTTTCCTGCTTGCTGGTAGAGTAGCCTCCTACTGAGTTGTGGTCTCTCTATAACCGGCACACTGCTGTCTCTCTTGTTGATGACAGGAGCATTCCTGTTGCCGAGATCTGCAGGGCTATTGCCTGGCCTAATTTGCCTACTTTCCCACTTCAGCATCGACCTGCTGAGCTGTAGAGATGCCGTATTTGGGACCTCAGGCCTTCAGTCTGTTCAAAGGAAGCCTTCTCAGCCCCCTCCTCTGGAGAACTGCCTGGAGTCTGCCACAGAAGGATAATGAAATGAGTCCTGGTAGGTAGAAGAAGAGGTGACTTACTCACAGCTGTAGTTTTAAAGGTGGTGCAATATTCAGCTTACATCCACATGACCCACCCAAAGTCGTCTGGTTAATCTCACTCTTCTGTGTTTTCAGAATCAGATCTGAGGAGCCAAGGGGCGGAAGCCAGAGACCTGTGACTGGATTGTAGGAGGAGTGAACTCTGAGTCCTTTCCGAGGCACTGAGCACACTCAATAATAGCTACCATAGTGTAGATGGGAACTGAATACCAGCAGTAAAACTATGGTTACAAGTAACCTCTTCTTTCTAATCAGGATACTAATAAAAAAAAAACTGCAAGTCATTTTGGGCGTCTATAGTCCCATTGATTCCAAGGCAATTCCAGTAGCTGAGACCCAACACTCTGTGTCTGAGATTGTTCTGCTCAAACAAAAAACATATACTGTATGTACTAACTGTTGAAACAGGGTGCGTAGCTGGCCCAGTGGCATGGAGAGCTGAGGCATCCGTGCCTTACCTCCTGCCGTGTCGGCGACCCATGTTGGCATTGTGAGCGGGCCACCGGGCGTTGGCCGGGGAGGAAAGGATCGAGCGTCCCGAGGACAGCTCTCCTCTCCTGGGTTGGGGGGGATGGAGGCTACTGCTTGCCTCTCCCCTGGCGGTGGCTGGGGGATGGTGCAAGAGATCCAGATGAAGGGGGGCGCATGTGGGACAGATGTCTGTCGTGCCACGCATGGAAGTGTGTGCGGCTCAGCCATTGATGTCATTGCTCGCTGCTGCGCTGCACTCTGGGGATGGGAAGAAAAATTAGGAAATCTCCTGCCTGGCGAGATGATGCCGGCCCCTCGCAGGCACGGCACCCACCTGGCTGGCACCTTGTGAAGAGCCAGAGGTGAGTCCAGTGGATGTCAAGCGTGATGGGGCTGGAGGGCAGTGGAAGGGGCCAGGCTGGAGGAGGAAATATAATAATAATAATAATAATAAAAACCCTGATGTTACTTCAAGGTGGCTTCTTGGGGCTAAAGGCCATGGAAATTACTTTTACACTCTGTTAATATGGCACCCGTGGCCAGTCTTATGGTTGTAAGAATGGTCGTGGTTCTGGTACCCTAGGAATGTCATGGAGACAATCGTAAGAGCGACCTCCACAGCCGTTTTAATATATTATTGATTGAGGTCGATCCCTAATATATTAAAAAATTTTAAAAAGGTAAAAAAAGGCCTGCCCAGTGGTGTGTGAAGGCTGAGGCACTGGGCATCTCCTCTCCTGCCACGTTGGCGACCTGGGTTTGGGAACGACTCTGGTCACTCGAGGGCTGGCTGGGGGAGGGAGGATTGAGCCTCCCTAGGACAGCTCTCCTCCGTCAGAATGGAGGTATGTGCATTCTCCTAGGTGGCTGCACAGAAGCATGTCGAGCAAGATGTCCTGCTAGCTTGCCACGGGGGGGGGGCGGCATCCCTGCGGAGGTAGAGCTCGCACAGTGTGTCACTGCATGTGCCACTGGCCCCAGGGAGAAAACTGGAGGGAAATTTCTAATCATGGCAGGATAGTGGCCCGGTTCCCGGCAGACCCCACACTGTTGACTGGGGCTCTTCAGGGTCCTCTGGCTGAGGACGGATGGCAGCCAACAACAGTAAGCACCAGAAAAGCTGGGTGTTGGGAGTGGGGACCCAACCAGAATAGATCTGGTCGATTAGTACACGAGCTCAGATACTAACTGAAAAAAATGCAGATGTCCATTCGCAGGACACAGACTTTATAAAATAAGGTCTCGCGTGCAGGGAAAAGGGCTGCTCCAGTTGGGCGACAATGCTCCCTTGATCTGTAATTGTTTTTGTGGGTAAATGTGCTACTGTATTTCTCATGTTGTTGATACTAGTAAAGCAGTCTGAAGGAAATCTATTGATGATGTCATAGGTGATGTCACTGTCATGCAAATGTATTGGTATTTATTCCACATATACTTTATAGATATAAATAGTTGATAGTAGTTTCCTTTGCGATATTAAGTCCCCTGGGAGACCAGGTAATTTGTGCGTGGTGAGGCTGTGTGTGAGCTGTATGGAGGGGGGGTGTTCTCCTCTGAGTGATGTATTTTTAATATCTACAGAAATGCATTGTGTACCAAATAATTATCATAATAGATTGCGGGAGCATCCCCGACCAATCTGCTTCTCGTTGCCTGCTAGTGCTGTCAATGTTTTAATAAAAAACAAGGATTTTTTTTTTTTAAATAAAAAAGTTGGCGATCTATAATAATTGTATGGGTGTGGTTGGAGGACCTCTTATGGATATGAGTGTCACGTCTTGTGTTCTTAGAACCACAGAACTGCTCACCTTCGATTCGCAGTCCTCTGGTCCTACGAATGTGTGATGCAACACTCTTACATCCATAAGAGACCCTCCAACCACACCCATAAACTTAAATACAAGATCATTTAAAAAAAATTTAGCGGTGGCTTTATAGTGCCCTTTGTGCAACAGTGTCCTCACTGAAGTTGTCCAATTTTACATTTTCAGAAGCTTTTATTCAGAACTACAGCAGTCAGTACAGTCCCCTGAAAAGGCATCTTCTCAGTGACCATCCAGCCCAGTTGCACCCATCACCGTTAATTATTGAAGTGACGAGCTCAACTTTTCACAGCATAGTACTGGACAATGAAAAGGTACAATTACATTTTTGTTTCAGTAATCTTCATAAATGTTAGAAAAAAATACCTTAGCAGTGGTGCAGCAGTAGTGCTACTGCTCACAACCCCATCAGAGTGGGGGTGGGCCGGGGAACTGAGCATTCCAGTAGACACACGTCCTCTGGTGAGGGAAGATGAGTAGTTCAAGTGTGTTACCGCCCCCTGGGTGGCCACAGGGAGGTGCAGTTGGGACCTCGAGAGGAGGAGGGGAGGATGCTGCTGATGTTGACATGTGTGCTTGCACTCCATGCATGTGCATGTCATGACTGCTCAGAGTTGCTTCTTCCTTGAGGACTGGGAGATCAACAGAGGAAAAATACCTCTCAAAGTAGCATGGGGAGCCCACCCACCTTACCTGCAGCCTTAGCACCTGCTGACTTAGACAACCTCCCCAACGACTGAGATTGTATGGAATGGATTCACCCACCCTGAACACCCTGCAGTAGATTCAAATCTACGAGGGTACAATGGGAGGAAGTATGTAAGCCCTGGGAGATGGCAGAGTGATGTAGCTGAGCTGTTGGTTGGAAGACAAGAACGTTCATCCGAGGTCTGGATGGTAGCAGTAGCATGAAAAGAAAGTAAAGTAATAAAAACTCATTTTCCTTGTGTGCTGCAGTCTGTGAGCTTAGAATTGTTTTTTGTGACATGATACAGTCACATTGGGCGGTGGTACAAAATCTGGGAGCAAAGATGCACCTCGTAAAACTGAGACCAAAAACTGTCATGCATCAGTGTCTGACTGGAGAGAGGAGCGTCTCTTCCCAGTATGCAGTAATGCATACCACTTGGCCCGATGTCATTGGGTGGGGTTTGCAGAAACTAACATGCTGGCTTGAAACACACATGTATTTTGGGTCATGGCATAATGCTTGTTAAATACTGCTTGCAAAGCCATGGGCAGATCTCTCACAACAGAGCATATCACTAGTTATTTATTGAAACATATCAGAATTAATACCTTTGAGTCAGAGACTCTTTTACAAAGGCTCCACATCATAGAATACAGTATAAGAGCGTACAGTGTCAGACGTTACAGTGCAAACAGAGGTGCGGGAAATATCACACCTTTCAACTGACACAGAGTATATAGTACATACAGGCAGATGTGATACAGGATATTTACAACAGTCAGAAACAATGCAGTACAGTCGCACAGGAAGCAAATACAATGTACAGTAGCTACAGAGTAGCCTCACACACTTGCCTGACCCTTACTTGTAGGCCCAATTCTAGGCCAAAAAGACTCCCAATTTTTCTCAACATCTGTATTCCTACCGTGGTGGTTCAGTGGTCCCATCCCCTCACACTGGTTGATTGAATGCAGGTCCCATATGTATCTCTGTTCCACACTGGCTCCAACAGGCCTCTGTCTAAGGGTAGCAACACCTCTATTGCCTGTACAGGCATGGTGTGTCCCTGAAAACTGCAGCCGAGTTAGTGAGGTTTGCCATGCTCCTCGCTCCTTTCCTCACATGATCACATTGTGTTTTGCAACCCTGCAGGAAAGGTTGTTTGAATCTATGTGCAGCAGGGAACAAGACAAGGGGCTGCCTCTGGGTGATTATCACAGCCAATTAGTGATGGTCCTTTGTAACCGCGTATAGGGTCATGGCGACCACTTAGTGAAGTGCCTTGAGATTGTGTATGGGGTACATCATGGCCACTTAGAAACAGTCCCTTGCCGGCCTGGTGGCGCTGAGGGTTGAGGTCCTGGATGCCATGCCTCACACCACGCTGGCGACCCGAGTTCGGGAATGGACTCAGGTTGCTCGGGGGGTCGGCAGGCATGGGGAAGGATCAAGCATCTGCATACAGCTCTCCTTCACCAAGGGAGGGGGGGTTAACGCAGCACGCTGTTGCCTGACACCCAGTGGTGGCTGGGTGTCAGCACAGGTATGCTGCCAGAATGGGGAGGGCCCATGTTCAGGATGCAAGGCTGCCTCTGCGGAGGTGGAGCCGAGCTGCTCCACCCATTGCACGATCATGGGCCCGGGGGAAGACATCGGAAAAATGGGTCTGCCAGGCTCCATGCTGGCTCGGCTGCCTCCACGCCAAGCCTGGAGAGATGAGCCCTTCCAAGAGAGGAGAGCCCCCTGCCAGCTCCACAATAAGAAAGAATTAAAAACCAAAAAAAAAAGTCCCTTGCCACTGTGTATAGGGGGTCATCACAACCACTTAGCAACAGTCCCATGTGACTGTATATGTGGTCATCACGGCCACTTACCAACAGCACTTTACGACTGTATATATAGTATATATGGGGTTATTGCGACCACTTTGTTAGAGTCCCTTGTTAATATGTATGGTTCGCTGTGTTCACTTGGCTACAGTTCCTTTCACCTGGTTATAGATCACTCCGACTGTCCCTTGTGACTGTCTGGATCATCACTATCACTTTGTGACAGTCCCTTGCGACTGTGTATGGATCATTGCAGTCACTTGGTGACAGTCTCTTGCATCTGTGTATGGGTCATTGTGGTCATTAAGCAACATTTCCTTGCGACTGTGTCTGGATGATTGTAGTCCCTTAGAGACAGTCCCTTGTGACTGCATATGGATTGTTGCAGTCACTTAGCAGCAATCCCTTGTGACTGGTTATGGATCATTTCAATCACTTGGTGATAGTCCCTCGCAACTGTGTATGGCTCATTGCGATCACTAGGTGACCGTCTCTTGTGACTCTGTATGGATCATTCGAACACTGACAGTCCCTTGTGACATGGAATGGATCATCACGCTCACTTAGCGACAGTCCCTTGCAGCTGAGTATGGATCACTGCGATCACTTAGCGACAGTCCCTTGTGACTGTTGTGGCTCATTGTGATCATTTAGCGACAGTCTCCTGCGACTGTATGGATCATTGCAATCCCTTGTGACTGTATGGATCCTTGCAATCACTATGTGACAGTCCCTTGCAACTGTATGGACCATTTTAACCATTTTGTGATAGTCTCTTGTGACTATGTATGATCATTGCAACTACCAAGTGACAGTCCCTTGTAATTCTGTGTGGATCATTGCGATCACTTTGGGACAGTTCCTTGTGACTGTGTATGGAGCATTGCAGTCACTTAGTGACAGTCCCTTGTGACTGTATGGATTGTTGTAGTAGTAGTAGTAGTAGTAGTAGTAGTAGTAGTAGTAGTAGTAAAAAGTTTATTTTTATACAGGTAGAAATAGTTTACATCATTGGGTCATAGACCCGTTTTCAAGATGGACCTGTTATTCTTGGGTTTAAAAAGATAACGTAGGTTTACACAAACAAATCTATATTACAACATACATTGTAAAAAACATCCAACAAATAATATTTTTAAATTAGACCCACATGTAAGACAACACAACATGCATTCAAGTTATATTATAACAATATTTCTAAAATTTGAGAAAACCCTCTATAAACGACTCCTACAAATTCATACATCCATCCATGGAAATATTATCACCCATTACACATGCATTTTAGTTTCAATCCATTATCAGTCGATCTCATAAAATGTTTAGATTTTTGAATCTGCTTCCTTTCCAAGTCAGTCGGGGCCCAAAGATGTAGAACTTTCATACCAAAGGTCATTTCATCATATTTATTGTTTATTTTAGGCATAGCACATTTGCTTCCCGCTTTACCTCTTGGATTGTAATTATGAGCATGTCTGGTATATGGAATTTTGTCCACAAGATACTTCGGGCTTTGATTATGTACTACCCCATGAATTTGTTTTAACTATTTTTGGTCCATTTTTTGCTCTATTTGGTCCCATTTTAGAGTCCTAAACATTTCACAATGGTGAGTATGGTAGTCACAATAAGTATAAATCTAGCTAGGTTATTATAAAGAACTTGAATAGCTCTCAGGAGGTTTGATTTACTAGCCAAACCATAAATGTGGATTCCATATTCAGTGCATGGGATAATCAGTTGGTTAATTTTATCTTTTCTCACTTTTTGATCTAAACAATGTTTAGATCTACGAAAAGCCCCTAGTTTATTTGTTTTACAAACAAGATTTTTTATGTGGGAGGTAAATTTCAAATTACAATCCACAATAATCCCCAAGTACCTGTATGACTCAACCTGATTTAAGAGTTCATTTTTGGCCGTTTTAATTGAGATTTTGGGAGAATTGCTAAAATTTCTTCCTTTACTCTGGAAAACCATGGAGTTTTTTTTACTGTTTAAAACCAACCCTGACTGGTGTAGCCATGTTTCCATCCTGCTAAAGTCATTCTGAAGAATTTTCTCCATTACCTGAATTGAGTCACCACTAGCCAGCAGTACAGTATCATCTGCATACATACTCAAAACCGAGTTCTGTACTGCTGTTGGGAGTCCGTTCACATACATTAAAAATAGTAAAGGATCCAAAATCGAGCCTTAAGGAACTCCTCCTCTTCTTACAGAGGCTGGTTTTGATGAAATTTCACCAATATATACTTATTGAACTCTACCTGTCAAGTATGATTCAAACCAGGGAAGGGTTTCACCATCTATTCCCAAATCCATCATTCTCCCAAACAATTTTCTGTGGTTTATAGTGTCAAATGCCTTGGAGAGATCGCACCCACTGATCCACCCCCATTTAACTGGGAGGCAATGTTATCTATTAAGTCGGTGAGTGCAGTGTCTGTGGAATGTCCTTTACAAAATCCTGACTGACGAGACAGGAGAGAATTTATTTCTAAGTATCTGCTCAACTGTCCCTGGACGAGTCTCTCCAAGACCTTTGACAAACATGACAGTAGTGAAATTGGCCTGTAGTTTGTTGGTTCCACAGGGGAAGATCCTTTATGTATTGGAACAATCTTTGTGTGTTTCCACAAAGTTGGAAACTTATTTTCCATCAGGCTTCAGTTAAAAAGTCTAACTAAAGTTGAGGCAATTTCCTCAAGGGAATCTTTTAGGAACCTGTTTTCTAGCTGGTCCAGTCCTGAAGCTTTTTTTTAATTGGAGCTTCCTCAATTCATTCTTAACCTCTCTGCAGGTAATTGCTTTAAACCTAAACCTTATTTTATGTAATGGCCAATTTTCCCCTTTACCAGTATTTATATGAGACTGCTTTGGAATTTCTGTGTCCGGTAATGAGACAAAATATTGGTTCAACCTTTCTGCAGATTCAAATGGTGGCAATAAGGTATCTCCCTCCCTGATCTGGATGGGCCATCTGTTCTCCACTATGGTTTCAAAAGATTTAATCAAATTCCAATATTGTCTGGGATCGGTACTATGTTCAACCTTGTTTTTATAGTAGTGTTTTTTCGAGGTTCTGATTTTAGCTTTGTTTATTTCGTTCATTTTTGTATTTAACCCAATCCTTAGGATCCAATGTTTTATTGGCCTTTTTGCATAGTTATCTTTATATCTAATATTATGTTTTATTTTATCAGTAATCCAAGGAACATTTGTCTTTTTACATACACTGATTTCAAAAGGGGCAACCTTATCACAAGCCTGAACAAACAACTTAGAGAAATCCTCAATGGCCCCATCCTGGTCAGGGATTAGGAACAACCTGTCCCACCTGATGTTTCTTAATTCATGCAAGAAGGCGTTTTTGTTATATCTTTTAAAGTTTTGACGCCTAATTATTCTTGGACCTCAGTTAGTAGATGTTCCCCCTTTAGTAGTCACTTCACCCACACAGATAATAGAGGAATGATCCCCAAATATGGGTTGCTTCACTTCCATAGTGATGACTTTAATTTCATCTGATGTGAAAAAAAGATCCAGAATGTTCCCTTCGGAGATATGTTTTCCTAGTGGAAACTGCAATATTTTGATTCAGGTTTAAAGGGGTAAAACTTGTCCTAAGGGCATTACCTCTTGGTTTATTCCATGCTGCATTAAAATCATCTACCAATAGCAGGTCCAGTCCCATTGTGTGTTGTAATAAATAAGCCAATTTATCAGAATCTATTATTTTAACTTTTGGAGGAGAATAAATTAAGCCCCAAACCATATTTAAGTTTTTTTAATGTGTACCAACAAACATTCTATCATTCCAACTTCTCCTGAATAGACTGTTACAGTTTCACCCAATTCCTATTTTATATATATCAATAAGCCACCCCCTCTCTTCCCTATCCTATCTCTCCTGTACATGGTATATCCCTGTAACTCAATTTCCCCTTCACTTAATTTAGGAGTCAGCCAGGTCTCAGTCAAGGCTATGATATCAGGATTTTCCAAAGTCTCCCAAGCTCTCATCATGTCTAGTTTGTTTTTTAGGCTCCTAGCATTATCATAAACTATTTTAAATAGACGGGGGGGGGGGTCCAGGATTTATTTCAGTGTCCCCTCCCATTAGTAAAACAAAGCAGATATTAGTTTGTAAATCTGATTTCTTAAAATGCATGTGTATTTTACATTTGTTCGCCCCCAGTATAGATTCTCTAATAGAAGAAAAATAATTCCTTCTCTTAAAACCCATATGCTGTGTTTTATTCTCCTGAGATCCCTTCCACTGATGTCTTAAGTAAACTGCAGGGATCAAATCATCCTTATCCTGCACTGTTATCTTGTTTCTAAACATTGGGCATAGCACTAAACACATTACAAAGAAGTAAAGCCAAACATTTAGGGCCCCCATTCCAAGAATTTACTGAGAGCCTCCAGCAGTAAAGAAAACACTAGTCTGTTCAGCCACCTGACTAAAAGATCCCCGGTGAGAAAGAAAGCCAATTACAGTAGCTTCACAAATAAATTAGAACTCTTACTCACCAGAGAAAACCAGTCGGGGAGCGATCAGATCAAGGGTTTCCTTTCCAATTTGGCAACCCCCCGAGTGGCGCTCGCGCTCGAGCACGCGGCTCAGATTTAAATAGCGCTTGGCTCCACCCTCCTACCACAGGATTGGTCATTGGCTCCCTCTCGCCCCCTCACACCAACCTAATCAGCTGTTCTCTAGGCAGGGGAAAACAGTCACAATGAGTCCTTGTTTGTGCTGCTGGAAAATCCCTTTGTTCATGCAGCCCTCTGTTATTTTGCAGGCAACGGAACGTCTTAATGCAGATGGAATCGCAAACAAGCAATCACTTCGCGACAATCCCTTGTGACTGTATGGATCATTGTGGTCACTGACAGTCCCTTGGTACTGTATGGACCATTGCAACCACTTGGTGACAGTCGCGACTATGTATGATCATTGCAACTGCCAAGCGACAGTCCCTTGTGACTGTGTGTGGATCATTGTGATCACTTTGCGACAGTCCCTTGCGTCTGTGTATGATCATTGCAACAACTGACAGTCCCTTGATGATAGTTTCTTGCGACTGTGAATGGCTCATTGCGATTACTTTTCGACAGTCCCTTGCGACTGTGTATGGATAATTGCAGTCACTTAGCGACAGTCTGTTGCAACTGTGTTTGATCATTGCACCCACTGAGTGACAGTCCCTTGTGACTCTGTCTGGATCATTGCGATCACTGAGTGACCGTCCCTTGTGACTGTGTTTTGGCGCGTCTGGTTTATCATTCAGTAGCGCCTGGTACTCCATTAACCAATCTACTTTTTTTAAGAATCCAGCATCTTCTGTAGTGCTTGTGATTTGCCCCCAGGTACGGCTTGACCCTTGTACCACCAGAGATGTACCCCTCCAGACGAGGGCTGTTTTCTGGAAGGCAGACCAGTGGGAACACTCAGTGTGTTTGTCAGGGAAGGGGCAGGGGGCCCAGAAGTCAGTGCAGCGTGGCTGGATGTTGAAGAACGGTGTAATCTGTTCATCCTCCCATTCCTTTTTCCAATTTTTCACCCTAACCTGAACCCTCCCACATCAGAACCCATGCTGTCACAGTCCTACTGTGGTTCTGGATTTAAATCCTGACTACTCCTAACTCCTCCTTCTGAACACAGCACCAGTATTGGGCTGCAGACAGCAAACTTCTTACCACGACGACACCCCGCGCCACGTCAGTTGTTGGGGTGGTTACTGATCTATGTATTCCTGCATAACTCTCCCGCTGAGTCCACAAGGAGGTAGCTGTGCACTGGTCGGAGCCAGCTGCTGTCTCCAAGATAGAAGACATCCTACTGACACACTTTCCCTTTTTGGTTGGCCCAAGGTGGAAGTCCCAGGTTCAAGACCTGACTCTGGGTCTCCCACATGGTAAGTAACGATGCTACTGCTTGGCCAACTAGCCTGCCACTGAATTTTTATTTTCACGCTATTAAAAGTTGAGTCTTCTGCTGGTCCTGTGGCGTGGAGGGCTGAAGTATCGATGCCTTACCTCCTGCCATGCCAATGACCTGTGTTTGCGGTGCGAGAGGGTCGCCGTGGGTCGGCCGGGGAGGGAGAGGATTGAGCGTCTAGAGGACAGCTCTCCTCTCCTCTCCTGGGGAGGGTGGGTAACATGGCCTGGCATTTGCCTGACACCTAGCGGAGGGTGGGTGTTGGCATGCCAGGTCCACATGTTGGGGCGTGGAGGAGCAGCCGGCTGGCACGCAGCACAGACGATGCATCATGTGCCATTGCACGCCCCCACACAAACACGGAAAAGTCCTGGCCATGCAGCATGAAACTATCCATCGCAGGCGCCACCCCTGAGAAAGCACCTCCTGGCTGGATCCATTTGGTGGGTTGAGATCTCCCCACAAGCCAGCCCGGTGGTGTTGAGGGTTGAGGCACAAGATGCCACACTTGCGCTATGCCTGCGACCGGGTTTGGGAGCGAAGCCCGGACGTCTGGGGTCGGCAGAGAGAGAGAGAGAGGCATAGCGTTCAGTGGACTGCTCTTCTCTCTCAGGAGGATCCAGGGTAGTCCTGCAGCAGCTGCCCTGGTGAGACCGCAGCACTGCCACACACAAGGGCCTCGCTAGAAGCAAGGTAGACATCGGGTGACTGCCTTCCGGACGTGGGTGGGAGCACCCATGTCTCTGGCTGGGCAGCATTGCACATCCCACATCAGGGGCATAAACACTACAGAAAAACCCCTCCGGTCTGGATAGGTGATGGCCCTCCCAGAGCCGTGCCACCACACACCCAACACTGGAACCCTTCGATCTCCTCAGGCCCTGTGTCCCCCCGGGGGGGCTCGGGGAGAAAGTAATGTCCTTGAGTATGGCGGGGCTCACAGTGGACGGTAGAGTGACACTGTCCAGTGAAGAGGCCTGAGAGAGTTCTGGCTCTGGGGCTACAGAGAGTTTTGGGGGGGGGGGGAGAGATGCTCCCCACCACCCTGCCATGAAGGGCAAGTTATGGGAGCACAATGGAGGGGGCCTGTTCCTTGGGGGACAGCAGAAGGTAGTAGGTGTGCTAGCCAGGACAGGGGAAGACATGCCACTAAAAAAAAAAAAAAAAGTTGAGTCTTCTAATTACGTCAGATGTGTGTGTCTCAGAAATTATATTTGTTTCCCTTTACCTATCCCTTCACCACAGGATATCCTACTACTTTACTATAGTCAACGGTGTGGCTCCTGCGGTGTCCTCAGCCATGTCTTCATCCAGCTAGCCCGACTTTTACAGCCAGCTAAGGACTTTGCAGTAGCCAGGTAGGAGAGCCAATTTCATTATTATCAAACTACTTTACAAGAATATTTTTTTTATTTTCAAGATAATCTAAATCGGGCAGACTAGATGGGCCATATGGTCTTTTTCTGCCGCAAAATTCTGTGATTCTATGGTCTGAAAAAGAATTTAAAGCAGCTGTCACACATAAGTATGGTGATACTTGTGCATATGTTTTAACTTATGTTGTTTAAATGTAACTTTCATGTTTGAGCCTTTCACAGGCCCTTGCTGGGTCAGCCATCTTTGATTCCATGGAGCACGTGATGGGCCCCTGCACTGAAGTAGGACTAGAACAGCAGTGCTGTCATGTCCTCGCTGACATTTCACGTAACTACGTTTTTTTTCCCCATAGAAAAAGTATTTACTGCTATAATGTCGTCATCAAGGAAGCAGACCCAGTGGGAGACACGTCACTGCCTTTTGTTGTGCTTTTATTTCCTTGGACCCGTCTGGCACTGAGCCATTGTCTCACTGCTCCGTTGCTGCAGAAGGGGAAGTAGTGACAGAGTAGCAGGAACGGGAGAGAGAGACAAAAACGGAGAAGGGGCTCGCCATAATTACAGGAAATTGTCTCAAATTCTTCTGAGGGGGAGAACTTGATACGGGTAAGGGTTAGACGGCATGGTTAGCCCCAGTTACAGGCCCCTGAACCTTTTTTTAAAAGAATAACGATTTGAGTAGTTCCACTGACACTGACTATTGCTTTGCTTTGAAGTAGGTCACTTATTTTAGTAGTTGGCTTTTTTTTTTTGTATCTTTCATTTGGGTGTATTGTTCCTGCAACTTAAATTATTGATACACGTATCTTGTAAAAGCCTAGCTAAGACGGCTTCTGTACCAGTGGTAAAAGCTTTGAAATATTTATATTTTTACATTTAATCCTGTTTATATTTTTTCAGAATAAATGCAGACCGTAATGACCTCCCCTGGGAATTTATGGTGTATCGTCTCCCAACTATCTTGTTTTTCCCTCGTAAGAGGTGAGGCAGCACTGATTCTCTGTTCTCTTTTTAAATCTGTATGCACTTAATATGTAGGTCCTCTTGACCTAGATTTCTCCTGTTTAGGGCGTCCCAATGTTTGTATTGCCAACTTGGGAGTGTATTCATGCTTCCTGGCCATTTACCAGTATAGTTTTTTTTTTATCTTTGTTTATTAAAAGGTTTTTTGTACAAACCCAATAAAACACCAGTGTGTGCACAATGTGTATGACTAATAGCTGTAACATCTGTTCCTGTCCAAGAATTACTATCAAAATGAACAAAAATATGTAGAGAAAGTATGTCACAGAGTGAATACTGAAAACCTTAGACCCATGGAGGCAGTATAGCGCAGTGGTCTAAGGCTCTGAGCTGCAAATCTGGTGACATCCAGCAGACCAGACCTGGGGTTTGAATCCCACAGCTTCCACTTGCATACTGTGTGGCCCTGAGCAAGTCACTTAACCTCCTTGTGCTCCCAGGTCGCTCCTGTAAAAAAGCTTTCAGCTTAGTGTGCTATACCTGGTTAAACAACTAAATAAAAAAAAAAAAAAAATACCTGAAATACAAATCTGTGACCCATTTTAGGAACCACCTGACTGCCCCTGTTCTAGTCCATAAAGCTCAGACTATGCATTGAAATAGTTTTATCATGAATGAATTCATTGTCATCCTATAAAGTGTCAGTCTAATCCAATGAGGCAGAGCCTTCTCCAGCTGATCCCTAATGGTATAAGTTGATTGCTCCATTCAGTAGATATTATTTTTTCCTGCCGCATATTTTGTCCTGCTGCATCCCTCAGTCCTGGTGGCAACCCCAGCCCTGTCACTGACCTTGTCATGGACTTACTGGTCATCTCCACGTACCAAGAACCAGTTATTTGTGTGCTCTGCCACATCGGTCTTGTGGTGTCTGCAGGGGTAGGGGTTACTGGCAGGCTGGGGCATTTTCCTCTATCCTTCTGAGGGCGTCTGCATACAGTGACGCGTGCGCACACACACATATTGGTACGTTGCATGCCAACTTCAGCAGACAGCCCTGCCCCATACTGTTGTTCTTGCCATCTGGCCTCCACTAGGTAGCAGTCTGGTGTCCAGAGATGAGACCCCCCCCTCCCCAACACACACACACACACACACCAGGGTAGAACAGTTGTCCATGGGACGTTCAATTCACCCTCCCTCCCTATGTTTGCTGACCCCACAGCAATCAGTCCTCGCTCTCGAACACAGGTCGCTAGCATCATGAGCTGTAGCATTACCTCTGTGCCAAAGGCCAGCCTTCAGTGAATATTAACAATATCCCTCCTCTCAACCAAGAAAGGAAGGCCAGGGGACAGCCAGCGATTGATCATCTATTTGTTTGTTTTTGTGTTTAGTATATTTTATTTACTTTTACAAATGTAGGAACATTCATGTATATAAAACGGGGACTAAAACAATACACACCCCTGTGTAACAGTGATTGTACACTCCATTTAAAAAAAAAAATTTTTGTCACATCTATGTTTCTCCTTTACACCGTGTGGCCCCCATCTGACAGACTCCCCAGCTCTGTCCCCCGGAATTAGTGGGGCTTACCTTATGCCCAGTCTGGGAGCGGTGCCTGTGAACAGTCGGTCGCCATCCTGCCGCCGGTTGTCTTTTTTACATTTTTCTCCCCAGTTACCCGAGGACCCCAGGAGAAGGACGCATGCGTGCGGAGGCATGCATGCACCTTACAGCCCCGGTAACTGCCCTTCTCCTGCCTGCCCCATTTTGGCCTAACGCTGGCACCCTTGTTTGCGCAGCCCCTCTGCCTCCACCAGGGGGTAGCTGTGAGCGAGGGATGCATCCCCACCTTCCCGGAGAGGAGAGGAGATCTGCCCTGACGGCCGCTCCAACTCCGCCCCCCCTCCACGTGCCGACCTCCACCCCAGGCTTGCTCCCCATCCCGGGTCACCAGTGAACCTTGAGGTGAGACCTCCAGTGCCTCAGCCTTCTGCATCACCGGGCTGGTGTACACTCCCATTTTTGATTAGCAATTACATCGATTTCAGAAAAATGTTATATTAGTTTGTGTTTTCACATTTCCATCAGGGTTTAACCCTGTCTTTCTAATTACCCGGGATTTTTTTTTTGTTGTTGAAATCAGACATCCCCTAGTAAATATCTAGGAGGTAAATAAGCACATAGACCAGTAGTAATGCAGATGTTAGTGGGCATGAACAGCACGTGCACCCGCTGTCGGGCTGGATTGCAGCACTCACAGTGGTCGTAGGCATGGCATTTATTTATTTATTTTTTGACAACCAGGTAAGTACATCAGGCAAGAAAGTGCCTGTTTTTAGGAACAACCTGGGAGAAACAGAGCAAACAACAAGTAAACCATCCAGTGAAGTAATGAATACGTTGACAGTCAATACCAGTCATCTACATTTTTGCTAAACGGCTTGCTGCCTTGCCCAGTGGTTCATTGTATGCTGCTGCATTTTGAATTGATATTTCATTTCATTTATTTCCTGCTGCAAGGCAGTCTGGTTGCTGTGTGTCTGTGGTGAGAGAGCCCCTTCATTTCCTGTTTGTGTTTCAGTAGTTTTCCTATATGGTGTTGGGCTGAAGCTCAAAGCAGTTTGCCTAGGCTTCTGTTTTTTTTTCCTGCTTGGAGGGAAATTCTCTTTGTTCTTGTCCCCCTTTTCTCTTCACTGGCTGAAGAGAACCACTGCTAGTTTTGCTAGTTCTTGTGCATTTTATGCTCCCTTCTCCTGAGCTGCATTTTACATTTTGTGCTCCAGTCTAGCCCTTTTTGGGGCAAGAACCATATCTTCCTCTCTTATCATTGGGCATGTCCTTGCACGGCCA
Source organism: Neoceratodus forsteri (assembly GCA_016271365.2). Taxonomy (NCBI): domain Eukaryota; kingdom Metazoa; phylum Chordata; order Ceratodontiformes; family Ceratodontidae; genus Neoceratodus; species Neoceratodus forsteri. Next base: position 160,769,062 of record JADMNL010000025.1, read on the forward strand.
TACTTCCATTTTAGTTTTCTCTTTAGCCTGCCAGCTGGTGACTCGGAGATCTCTATTTTGTCTGTGCTTGGCAGGATTTCATTACTTTCTCTTGCAATATGTTCATCATCTTCATGTATTACGCTGTCAGTGGCTTCTAAGACGTCCTTTCTGAATTTCCTTGGCTATGGTGTTGGTTCTTTGCACACACATTTCAGGCACTTCCCAACTGCTTTTCTGCTCACATTGACTCCAATATATCGAAAGAAGGTGACACATTCCTTTATGGTCTTCCCTGACTGACAAAAGCTTTTCAGGGCTTCAATAATATTCTTGTTTAATTGCGCCTTTTCCTTCTCACAATGTTGTCAGAATTGTGCCATGTCCATAGAAACATAAAAATTGCCAGCAGATAAGGACTGCTTGGGCCACTCAATCTGCCCATTTTTCCTTACCTACAGTGTCATTGCAGAATCTGCTTTGATCTTAAGCTCTAGTTCCCTGAACCTATTTTTTCCACTAAGATTCCCTTACGCCTGTCCCAGTGTGCATTTTTGAACCCCACCACTGCTTCTGGGCCTCCACCACAACCAACACCAGAGGACTTTTCAAGGATTCCACCTCTCATTCTGTGAAGAAACACTTTCTCACATCTCTCCTGAATCTACCCACCTCCAGCTTCATAGCATGACCCCTTGTTCTTATTTACTTATTTCAGTCTAGGATTATAATACCTTTGCAAAGCAGCTCATTTACAAAGGTTCCACATCAGTGGGGAAGGTTACATACAAACAAAGGAAGGCTAACAATGCTAATCTAATTAGACATAAAGCATAGAAAATATGTGCAAGAATAGCAAGGTTAAACAATCACTTCTAAACTAGAACACTTCAATTAAGAGTAGAGGAAAGAGGAGCAGGAAGGTGAATGGGGATAAGAGGGAGAATAGAGACCTCTAGAAGGTGAAAGGAGCAGCCAAAGGCCTTGTCATACCTTAGCTACCGGGAGTGCCTTGGGGGGAGCTTAGTAGGGGAGGTGCACAGGAGGGGTATAAGGAAAGGTATATGAGAGGGGGAAGGAGTTCTTGAGGGTAACAGCATGCGTGGTTTCGTAGTTTTATATATAGCGTTAGTGTGTTTTTTTTACTGCACTTGTTTTCTGGTGTCCAGGCGGCGCGATTTTTCACCACACGTTTATACAGTGCGGTTTTGACCTAGACCTGTTCTTGAGCACCTCTTTTCTCCCCCCTGAAAAATACTTCCTTTCTGTACCTTATTTATTCCTGTGAGATATTTGAAGGTCTCTTTCATATCCCTTCTCTCTTCCAGGGTGTACATATAGAGGTCCTTTAGTGTCTCCTCATAGGGCTTTTGATGCAGACCCTGCACCATTTTAGTTGCCCTCCTCTGTACCGCCTTCACTCTGTCTGTGTCCTTTCAGAGATGTGGTCTCCAGAACTGGACACAGTACTCTAGGTGGGGTCTTACCAGCAATCTATATGGAGGCAACACTGCCACCCTCTTTCTGCTGGTGATATTCCTCCCTATGTACCCCAGCATCCCACTAGCCCTCCCAACTGCCCTGTCGCACTTTCTGAACACCTTTAGGTCATCAGATATGACTACCCCTTGGTGTATTTCCTGCTTGGTGATCTTCAGTACCACTCCCCCAGCCGGCCAGGTGGCGCTGAGGGTTGAGGCGCCGGATGCCACACCTTGTGCCACGCCGGCGACCTGTGTTCAGGAACTGACTCGGGGCACCGGGGCTGGCAGGAGAGAGGAAGGATTGAGTGTCCCATGACTACTTTCCTTCATCCCATGACTGCTCTCCTTCCTCTGTGGTGGGTACGGGGTATGTGGTGCGCTGCAGTGACGTGCATTCCGAGGGGAGGGAGTGCAGCAGACGTCTGCACTTAGGTGCATCAGACGCCCTGCACATCTGGCCTCAGGGGCACTAACGGCGTGGAAATTGCGGTGACTCTGATGGTTCATGGCCAAGCCTCCAGACACGAGAGGCATGGCCACCTAGTTCCGGTCATGGGCACCTGGGGGGGGTCCCATTAATTTCATTGGGGCCTGTGTGAGTCAGGCGCATGCCGCGTACGCCAGACCTGGTCTGGGTGCTGCCAGCGGTCATTGTGGCCTGCTCCGCAAACGGAGTAATAAAGTATTAATTGATAAAAAAAAAAAAAATAAAATACCACTCCTCCATTTTGCAGTACACGCCTGGGTTTCTGTGCCCTAAGTGCATTGTATTCCACTTGTTCACATTGAAGCCCAGCTGCCTTACCCTTGACCACTCCTCAAGTTTTCTCAGGTCTCTGCTAATCCTTTCCAGTCCACTTGGATTGTCCACCCTATTGCAGATTACGAGCATTCTTCTTTTGATTCATTTCACCGTTCCATAACACTGTGCCATGCCCAGAGGTCCAGTGACCCAGTAGTGCCACCATAGTGTTTCCCCTGCCTGACCCTTGCGTTTACGCCTTCTTTTGGTCCATTATGTTAATTGCAGCAATCCTTTAGACACATCCTGGTGGTCCGGTAGCCACACCCTGGGACCCTTGTTAATCCTTTGCATCCACTAGAACACCCCCATCACTAACCCATGTCCACCACAGTGGTGCTCAGAATCATTGTTCCCACAATGATCATTGTCCCTCTGTGGCTCCTAAGCTTCCTGTTGCAACTTTAGTGACATTCCCACCACCTGCTTGTAACAACTTTCTAGGAACTCACTAGGCAAGGAGTGCTGCTAAAGGTTGCGAGCAGGTGTGTCACAGCGCTTACAATAGCTATCTGTAGTGTACCAAGCAGTCATTGTCTAGTGTACGATTCAGATTCCATAGCTTCCTAAAAAGACCAAAGCTGGTGGTGATGTAACACTCTCATCATGACCTCTTCTGTAATTACCAAAGCCAGTGTGATTAGTAGTGTAAAATGAATTGAATATATTTCCAGTGTATGCAAAAATACAGTAACATAGGACTGTGGTGATGGAAGGGACATGGGGTCCATGTTGTCCACCCTTCAGGATGCACAGTAGTGACTATAGTAAGTTTTGCTATGGACAGACATCGAACTTAGCAGTAGCTATAAAATCTTAAGTGAACCAGAACCCACACATATGCAGGCCATTCGGAACACCTGGCTGTGAGAGATATGTATTGCCTTTCCAGATCATCAGTGGAACAAAGTCATCCAAGTGTGTAATAGAAAAAACAAGTGGACGAGAATTCATGTGGAAGGTAGTGATGAGATTTTTTTTTTTCTTCCCCCGTTTAGCCCCAACCCAAACAAAACATTACCCTGCTATGAGCCTTGACTAATATTGGAGGAAGTCTGGGCTGGAGAACAAACTTTCTCATATTTTTCAGACTACACTGTTGTTCAGCCTTTTTGGGGCACTGTCCACCGCATTATCTGTAGTGCTTTATCAGCTCCAGTTACTAGAACCTTTTTGCTTTGGTGGTTGTTGTTTCTGGTCACAAAGGTGATAGGAAATGAGAACTTTATATCTATCAGCTATTGATTGCGATAGCTGTTAAGGCAATAATTAAATGGCAAGCCCACAACCCAGTCTTTGTGTGGCTTCCTCACTAAGCTTAAAGAAAACACATTGTATGGGGAGTATTATTGCCTTATTAAATTTACAAATGGGTAACTTTACTGTACTTTGGTCCAAACTGGACAAGGTACTGTACTAGAGGATTTGTTAAACTCTAATGATGGCTAAATTAAATACAATTTTTGGCTGTATTATTTACCAAGGTATATTTGTAAGCTGGCCTGTCGGCGTAGCGGTAGGGCTAAAGCTCGTGACTCTGGCAACCCTGGTTCACAAACGAGTTTGGGTCGCTGGAAGGCCAGCCAGGGGGAGAGTGAATGAGCGTTCCGGAAAATGCTGGCCCTCTCTGGGGAGGGAGGGCTTACTGCACCAATGCATGGCCAGCAGGGAGGGTGGATTTGTCAGGCTTGCAGATGTGCACACCTGTTACGTGCACACATTCATGCCCCTGACTCCAGTGGGAGGGAACAAAAAAATAGTTGAAAATCGCAACGAGGCTGTGAAATGATGCCAGCACCTCACAGGCCTCACACCCAGTAACCATCCCCCCGGCCCTGATCGCAGATTCTATCTCTGCTGGGGCTTGGCCAGCCCTAACAATCTCACCATGGGGGGCATGCCATGGAGCTACTGTGGAATAAGGTATTCTGGAGATGGTGGGGTGACGGGGCTGGAGGTGCTGGCTGAAGGCGGTTGGGGGATACTAATAAAAAATGTCAAGAGTATTTTATCTAATGTACTTTATTATATCATATGTCAAATTGTATACGTTGGTAGCATGGGGGGCAAGGGTAGATGGTAGGGATGGGAGAGCAGCGAGGGGCAGGACAGGAGTGGAGGGGAGCCTCAGTGGAGAAGGTAGAGTTAATAAGTGTAGGAATCTAAAAAGGGTACCTAGGTAAGAGGGTGGGGGGATGTGGAATGAGGAATGGGGTGCTAGTGCTGGGGGATTCCATACTAAAAGTGATCAGGTGGGGCAGTAAGGGGGAAAGACATAGTTGCATATGGGTTGAGTCCATACCTGGGTTAACAGCGGGCAGGGCGGGGCTGTCGATTCTCAAGTGCACAAGGAGGGGTAGGAAGAAACTGCACCTCGCGGTGCACTTGGGTACAAACGACCTGGTGGGGGAGACCGTGGAGATAGTGAGGGAAAGGTTCGAAGAACTGGGGAGGCTGTGTGGGAGGGAGATGGGGGAGTCGGTGGCCTTCTCAGAAGTGCTCCCAGTATCCTGCGTGAGTACGGTGAGGAAAGGTAGAATTGGGCAGTTCATCACTTAGCTGGGGGAATGGTGCTGAGCCAAGGGGTGCAGGTTAGTGAGGGGGCTGGGGCAGAACCTGGGACAATAGTGAGCTGTATGCAGGGGACAGGCTACACCTGAGCAGGATGGGGAAGGGGGTATTAAATCAGGCGATAGAGGGATACACAGCAACAGAGGTTAATTTAAACTAGATGGTGGGGGTGTGGAAAGTGGACAGTCAGCAGACAGGGATCCCAAAGAGGGGAGCCAAACGAGCTCACCCCCCCCCCCAAGCTAACGGAGGGAATCGGGGCATTGGCATGAGGGGAGATTAATTGGGGAGAGGTATGGAGAGAAACAGATTGGAAGGTGGTCTCATTGAATGTGAGAAACCTAGGTAACAAGTCAGCTGAGTTACAGGCTCTCTTGTCAGTAGGAAGGGTAGACATCACGGCCACCATGGAAACGTGGGCCACCCAGTACCATGATTGGGATATGATGATTCCAGAGTATAGACTATTCAGGAAGGATCGGGCCAAGGGGAAGGGGGGCAGGGTGTAGCAATTTATGTACCAGAGGGGATAAGGTGTATAAGGGAGGAGGAAAGGACAGAGGCCCTATGGATGCTGTTTCAGGACTGGAAAAATAGGATACTGAGGATGGGGGTGCAGTACAGGCCACCAGCTCAAGTTGATGACCTGGACAGGGCGTTAGCTGAGCAAATTAGAAGGGTTTGTAGGAAGGGGATGCAGTGTTGGTGGTGGTGGGGGACTTCAGCCTACCTGTGGTGGATTGGAGCACCCCAGCCACCCCGAGTGCAAAAGAGCAGGTCATATTAGAGGCATTTCAGGACAGCTTCCTGGTGCAGTTGGTCTGTGAGTCAACTAGGTTGGAAAACACTCTTGATCTGGTACTATCAAATGGGGAGGCTGTAAAGGATCTGACTGTGGAGGACCCGCTGGCAGGGAATGACCACCACTTGGTGTGGTTCACACTCAGTATGGGGAGGGAAGCAGACAGTACAGGCACCAGGGTGATTGAATTTAAGGGGGTGGACTTTAAAAGGATGGGGGAAATTATGAGAAGGCATCTGGCAGGAATTTAACCACGCATGGATGCGAGTCAAAAATGGGACATCATTAACTCATTGTACCCAATAGCGCTGTATGAAGTCTGAACAGTGGCGGAGCCAGGTTTGTGAGCATTTGGGGCGCGGGGGCTGTTTCAGTCAGTCATGGGCTCACAATGGGACTAAACAGTGAATAAAGATAGTGGCGGGCACCACTACTCACACTGGGGCAGCCAGGAGGTAACCACTCCGCCTCTGCTGCACGGAGTCTGAACCATCCATTGATTCTCCTGATACAAAATAGCCACCCAGGGTAGAATGAATTAAGCAAGGTCTGGCGGAGGCCACTGAGTCATGTACTAGGATGCGAAGTAAGAAGGGAAGGGCAAAGAAGCCAGCTGGCTGACTTGGGAAGTCATGGAAGTGGTGAGAGCCAAGAGAAAAGCATTGTGACAGTGGCCACTGGCCGGCCTCCCTTCCCCCGTCCTGTGGTATCTTTAATTTGAATTGATTGCTAGCCATTATAGTGAATTCCTTTGTACTCTGTTGCCTATGTTAATGTATTGAAACTATTTTGAATTGACTGGCCTTATACTGAACTCTTCTGTATGCGTATACCTGTTTTAATGCACTGAAACTCTAATTATGTTGTCTATGTACTTTTGTACTGTGATGTGGAACCTTTGTAAATGAGTTCTTGACTCGAAGGTACTTTCCAAATCCTCAATAAATAAATAAAATTCAAGAGACTCAAGAAATCAGGAGGGGGAGATGACAAGGGCGAGTATATGAAGAAGTCCAGGGAGGTGACCAGGCTAGTTAGAGCGGCCAAGGCTTCTAGGGAGCTGAGACTGGCACAGGGTATTAAGGACAGAGAAAAGGACTTCTTCAGATACATCAAAGAGAGAAGGAAAAGCAAGGACCAGATTGTGAGGATCAAGAAGGATGGGGAGTGGGTGGAGAAGGGGGAGGATCAGGCAGATGCACTGAATGAATACTTCTGCTCTGTGTTCATGAAGGAGAAAGGAGGGCATATACCTCAGGGGAGGGGAGGAGTGGGCAGGAAGGGGGTGACTGATATAGGGATTACAGAGGACAGGGTTTTAGAGGGATTAAGGGCACTGAGGGTGGACAAGGCACCGGGGACAAGACAGCATTCACCCTAGGGTACTTAAGAAACTAGCAGAGATCCTGGCAGGACTGCTGGCTGACCTGTTCAGTACCTCCATGGATGCAGGGTGCTTACCACAAGACTGGAGGATGGTCCATGTGGTGCCCATTCACAGAAGTGGCCCAAAGGATGAACCAGGCAACTACAGGCCAGTGAGCCTCACATCAATTGTGGGAAAGCTCATGGAGACAATCCTAAAAGAGAGGCTGGTGACCTTTTTGGAGGGCAGTGGACTCCAGGACGGTCAACAGCATGGGTTTGTCTCGGGTAGATCTGCCAGACAAACCTAATTGAGTACTACGACTAGGTGACCAGGGAACTGGACAAGGGCCATGCGATGGATGTCCTGTATTTGGATTTCAGCAAGGCCTTTGATTCCGTGCCACATGGGAAGCTGGAATATATAGGGGTGGGAACAAAGATGGTCAGCTGGATCACTAACTGGCTGAAGGGAAGGCAGAAGAGGGTGGTAGTGGGGAGGGAACTCTTGTCACCGAGGGAGGTGACAAGCGGGGTACCATAGGGATTGGTACTGGGACTAGTGCTGTTTGGGATATTCATAGCTGATGTCTCACATGGGATCTGGAGCAAGATCGGTCTGTTCGTAGACGATACGAAGATGGGAGCTGTGGTAGACGACATCAAAGGGTGGAGGGGCTGCAGGACGACCTGACCAAACTACAGGAGTGGTCAGAAGCATGGCAATTGGGGTTCAGCGCCAAGAAGTGCAAGGTACTGCACTTCGGAGCTAAGAACCAGGGGAGGAGCTGTCAGCTGGGAGGGGTACAGTTGGGGGAGCATGGAAGAGGAAAAAGATCTAGGGGGTTTTATAACAGGGAGTATGAACAACTCAGTTCAGTGCAGGAAGGCGGCAGCTAAAGCCAGCAAGATGTTGGGGTGTATAGCAAGGGGAATCTTCTCCAGAAGCAGGGAGGTGAGGCTGCACCTAGTGTACTGTGTGCAGTACTGGTGCCCATTCCTGAAGATGTACATCAGATTGTTGGAGGGGGGTACAGCGTAGGGCAACTAAGATGATCCAGGGATTGGAGTGAAGGTCCTGCTATGACAGGCTGAGCGAGCTGAACATGTATACCCTGGAGGATAGGCGGGATGGGGGGATATGATTGAAACCTTTAAATACTTAAAGGGGATAAACAAGACCAATACAAAAGGGATTTTCCAAATTAGAAGAGGGAGGGACACGAGAGGGCATCAGCTGAGATTGGAGGGGAGAAGATTCAGGACAGAAATCAGGAGGCATTTTTTTGCGGAACGGGTGGTAGACAAATGGAATACTCTGCCCGAGGAGGTGGTATCTGGTAAGATGGTGGGAGGTTTTAAGAGGGGTTGGAACAGAGTGGGGGGGGGTAATTATGAAGTGGGGAGGGGAGGGTGAGCCAGCTGCCAGTTGAGGGGCTAGCTGCACAATCGAGCAGACTAGTTGAACCATGAGGCCTGTTTCTGCTGGCATTTCGTATTATCGTATGTTAGCACGTTTGTATGTTCTGAAAATTACTAAACATCAGAATAAAAAAAAAAATCTAATCGGCTACTCATGTTGTGTGACCTTCAGTGCCATTCTCCCTAAGGAATCTGTTTAGTCCTGCTTTGAAAGCCAGAGCAGTGCCCGCTAATACACAAGGAGGGATAGGAGCTTTTCTCCCCTTCATTGACATCTGGCAAGTGTGGATTGCTCTTGGCTATTAGCCCTTTCTCATGCTTCTTCTTCAGCTTCCTTGCCACCCTTCCTTGTGGAACACGCTGTGGTGCAATTGTTTTATGAATAAGATGTTGTTTTAATTGTTCCAGAGCCTGTCTCCCCAACTTACACCTTGAGGCAGGTCCCGCTAGGCCTGTCCACTGCCCAGTGTGATGTTGATCCCTTTACAGTAGAGATCTCCAAGGTGGGGAGAATAGTCTGAGCCGAACCAGTGTGCTTTGTCATCCTGCTTTGTGACTAAAGCTTTTCCCTTTTCAAGTAAAACTCTTGCCTCAGCTCGTTCTCATGCACAAGTGTTGCCGCAGAGCCTGGCACACATTTGCCCCTACCCACTCAGATTCCTGCTGATCTGCCATCTGTGGTCGCCCAGGTAACCATGTGGTAGGAGAGTCTACTATCCGTCCCTCCCCGGGATGTTTAATCCTTCTCCTCTGGGTGAACTCTGACGTCCCTGGCGTGCTTCTGACTTCAGGTCACAGACATCAGCCGCAGCACACACTGATAAAATAATGCCCAAAACATTCATCTGCTCAGGTAGTGCAGGCCTGTGGATAACTTGTAGCAGTTTTCTTGTACAGAAGTTCTACATTTAATGATACTGGAGTACACTGCTAGGTGTGTAATATACTGGTAGATACAGTTTCTAGGGACATGGATATGTTGTTCATCCACACTTATTGGCAGGTTTCTTGCCGCTTTAAATCTTGCCGGAAGGTCTTCAAGCGGCTCCTCCCACCCACCCGGGTGGTAAAACTCTTGGCTGCGCCCCATGACGCCAGATCTTCCTTACCGCTTGGAAGCTCAGGTTCCCTCCTTAACGCGCTGCGTTTAAGACTGGTTCCTAATTCTTCGAAAGTTAGAAATCAAAAGGTTTTTTGCTAAAAGACTTCGGTCTTCTTCTCCTCGCGGCTGCGATGGACAAATCGACTCCCGGTTTTCGGAGGTGCCCTTGCGGGCAGAAGATGTCTAGGACGGATCCGCACTCCACGTGCGTCTACTGCCTGGGTCTTGAGCACGACCCGCAGGCCTGCGACTTGTGCTCTTCCTTTTCAGCCTACGTCCTTGGAGACCGTGCTGCCCGATTACAACTGGGGCGCCCCGAGAAAAGAATTCCACCGGTGAAATCTAAAGAGGCCCAATTGGCGGTGTCCGGCGGCGGGCTCGGCGGATCAGCTCGAGCAGATGATCGCCCTCGAAGAGGAGGCGGCGCGGGCCGCTTCTACCTCGGCTGCGGCATTTGTCCCGCTCTCTCTCGGTGCCTTGTACTCGGCTTCTTTTAAGGAGCTTTGTCTGACCCTCTCGACCAAAGGTGAGGGTCCAACTTCTCCGGGACCTTTTTCCAGGTCCAAAAAGAGCAAAAGTAAGTCTCTCCGTCGACGCTCTTGGGAGCGGGAAAGATCCCCTCCCTTGTCGACAGTCGACTTCGGTCGACCCCTCAGCTTCGGCCACTGGCTTCACGGTGTCCCCGTCAGGCCAGTTGACCGAGACTCCCGTCGACGCGGTCGAGATTTTTCTCGACCCGTTAGACGGGTTGTCGGCTGGAGAAGCTGAGAATCCCCTCTCCCCGGTTCCCCCGGTGGGAGTTGAGGATCCCGTCGGCTCGTCTGTGCCTCGGTTCCGAGCCGGTCGTGGATCATCCGAGCCGAGGAGTGCCGATTTCGACACTTATCCTCGCCTTCCTCGGCCCTAGTTGAGACTCGGTTTCGGTCTCGGACATCCTCGCGTCCACCGATCCCGCCGCCATAGGCGGTCTCGGCACTGCGGCAAGCGGCGCCGCTGCTCTTCCTCTTCCTCGGACGAGGGGAGGCTTCGGCGCAAGTTGCGTCGGAGGTACGAGGAACTCATGTGGCAACAGCTCCTTTTGACCGGGAATAAGCTGACCCAGTCGTCTTCCCCGGCCATTAAGTGGCTGTCACCGGAGCAGCCGAAACAACCCCTTATTGTAGTCGAGGAGCCTGTTCTCAGGCTGGTTGTTCGGCCAATTCCAGCTGCCCCACTGATTCTGGTGGAACCTCCGCCTCCACAGCCATTAGTTGGGTCTCCGACCAAAAATTCTCGGTCAGCCTTGGGTTTGCCCCATAGGCTGTCTGTCACCCTCACTCCCGATAAACCTCGGCAGGTGGAGGGTGGCTGAGGCCCGAGGCAGCTCTTTGAGGACTCTTCTGAGTCCGATGATGGTTTCTCCCTCTTCTCCAAGCGCATGGACTTGGAGTCCTCGGGAGGGCAGTCAATGGACGATAGCCCTTCGTCCTTCTTAGGGTTGCTTCGACTCATCTCGGAGTCCACCGGGATGAAGCTCGAACCCGTTTCTAAACGGGCCAGGTATCCCCTCACGGAGATTCTGGACCGAGGGGATTCTCCTACGGAGGCCTTTCCGGTGGCGGAAGCCATAGTGGGTCTGGCCTTGGAACTTTGGCAGCGTCCTGCTTCCTGCCCTGCACCTTCGGCCAGGTTGGCCAGGAAGTATGCGGTCCCTACCGGTTCCCTGTCCGTTTTTTCGGAACACCCCTCGGCCGAGGGGTTGGTTACCGACAGCGTTTTCCGGCGTGCGAGGAACGCCAGGGATGTGGACAAACCTCCCGACAAGGAATCCAAGAAATTGGATTATGCCAGGCGGAAAGTCTATGCTGCGTCCTCTCTCGGCCTTCGTCAGGCCAGTTCGGCCGTCCTCATGGCACATTTTTCTCACGCCCTGTTGGGCTCCCTGGATGAGGTTGTCCCTCATCTTCCCGCAGATCTGCAGACTACGGTCAGGCAGGTGCGGGACCAGGGCAGGGCGGTGGCCAAACAGCAGCTCCAGACTGCGTTAGACATCGGGGACTCATGTGCCAGGTCTGTGGCGGCCGCAGTGGCCATGCGTCGTCAGGCTTGGCTGAGGATATCCACCTTTACCTCGGATACCCAGCACAAGTTGGCGGATGTTCCCTTTTTGGGGACTGACCTCTTCGGCCCTGGGGTGGAAGGTCACCTGCAGAGGATCGAGAAGTCCAATGCTACCTTGGACTCGGTCTCTTCCGCTGAGAAGGACAAAGGCCGCAAGCCACAGCCTAAGCCCTTTCGTCCTTCTGCGCCCGCGGCGCGCCCAGCCCAGCAACGTCAGGGCCAGCAGGCTCGACCTTGGTATCCCAAACCCAAGCCTTCGGCTTCCTCCAACAGGAAGCAGGGAGGTAAAGGCCCGGGAGGTCCCTCGGCCGGTCCCTCCTCCAAGCCTGCCCAGTGACGGGCTGAGGGGTGTCGCCCCCATCCCTGTCACCTCACCCCTGGTTCCCCCCGTGGGGGGACGGCTCAGACACTTCCTTTCCACCTGGTCCACTGTAACCACGGACAGGTGGGTACTGGAGGTGGTGGGAAAAGGCCTACCTCTGGAATTCGAGCAGGCCCCGCCCTTCAGAGCCGTCGCACCTCGGGGGGCCTCGGGGTCCGCAGCCTCACTGGCGGCTCGCCGAGCCGACATCGCTCTCCTCCTCCAAAAGGAGGTGATCATGGAGGTGGAGGACCCCCCTTCAGACCCGGGGTTCGTGTCCAGGTATTTACTGGTTCCGAAACGGACGGGGGGCTGGCGCCCCATTCTCGACCTACACGACCTGAACAAGTTCCTAAGGTCTCGAACCTTCAGGATGGTCACTCTGGCAGATAATACCATCTCTGGAACACGGCGTGTGGTTCTGCTCTCTGGACCTACAGGACGTGTTCTTTCCGTCCCATCTCGTCCGCTGGCGAGAGATTCCTCCGCTTCGAGCGGAGGGATCCTCTTCAAGTTCGAGCCATGCCCTTGACTTATCTCCAGCTCCCAGGGTCTTCACCAAATGCATGGCAGTGGTGACAGCATTCCCCTCTTGGCGTCAGGGGTCCGGATGTACCCTTATCTGGGCGAGTTGGCTGATAGCAGCCTCCTCCCAGACGGAGGTGGAGCGTCCAGAGATCTGGCCCTCCAGGTTTGCTCTCAAGTTGGCCTCTCATCAACAAGGCCAAGTCGAACTCGAGCCGAAGCAGGTGATCCTGTTCATCGGCAGAGCTCGACTTCTCAAGCCACAGAGCACGCTCCCGGCGGACAGGGCCGAGGTTCTTACCTCCTTTGCCCAATCATTTCTGGTTGGGCAATCGCGCCTGCCGGGACTTCCTGCGCCTTCTGGGTCTCATGGCGGCCTGTACCAGCGTGGTCCGTTGGGCGCTGGCACATGCGCCCCCTTCAGTGGGGACTGGCCAGCCAGTGGTCACAACGCTGCGATCCTTTGGACCAGCTAGTGATAGTGACCCAGGAGATGTGGAACGCTCTCCAGTGGTGGACCGTTCCATTCCATCTGCAGGAGGGCATCCCGTTTGTCCGCCCCGAGCTGACGGTCTCTCTATCGACCGATGCCTCTCTGATGGGTTGGGGTGCCCATCTGGGGGAACACCGAGTGCACGGCCTCTGGTCCCTGTGGGAGTCCCGATGCCACATCAACCTGCTGGAGCTCTGAGCGGTCCACCTAGCTCTCACCGCCTTTTCTCAGTCTCTCCGGGGTCAAGTGGTCCGAGTCCAGACGGACAATACCACGACCATGTACTACCTGAACCGCCAGGGCGGGACGCGCTCCATGCTTCTATGCAAGGAAGCTCTCCGCATTTGGTCACTCGTGTGCAGCTTGGAGCGGATCTCCAGCCATTCATGTGGCAGGAGCCTCCAATACCCTGGCCGATGCCCTGAGCCGGATAGGGCTGCATCTCACGAGTGGTCTCTCCTGCGGAGGTAGTACAAGATCTGTTCTCCCACTGGGGCACACCTCAGGTGGACTGTTTGCCTCAGGGAGAGCGAGCTGAGGCTTGTTTATGCCCGCCCCCTCAGCAGGGCTCTCTGCAGGGGATGCTCTCGAGCTGTGGACCCCGGGCCTCTTTTCGCCTTTCCCCATTTCCCTTGATTCACAAGGTGCTTCTCCAAGGCAAGGAGGGACAAGGGCGCAGGTGATTCTGATAGCCCCAGACTGGCCCGCCAGTTCAGGTACCCAGATCTCCTCAGCCTCAGCTCCAGGCTCCCGAGGCAGCTTCAGCAGCTCGACCTGCTCTCAGTCAATCAGGGGAAGGTGTTCCATCCGGACCTTCAATCCCTGCACCTGGCGGCCTGGTTCCTGGCGGCTAGAGTTCCAGGCCTTGGGTCCTCTGACGAGGTCCTCAATGTTGTTGGGCGTCCCGTAAGGTCGACCAGAAAATGCTCGCCTTCAAATGGAAGAGATTCTCCATTTGGTGTCAGAACAAGGGCTTGGACCCTTCCTCCTGTTCTGTGGCAAGCATTTTGGACTATTTATGGTCCCTTTCTAGTCAAGGGCTTAGGTCGATGACCTAAAGGTGCACCTGGCAGCCATCTCTGCTTGCAGGCGGCGGGCCGGGGGGAGCGATCGGTGGCGCAGGGAAAGGTGGGCGCTTTTTCAAGGCCTGATCACATTCCCCTCGGTGCGAGAACCTCCACCTCCGTGGGATTTACTGCTGGTACTGGCAAAGCTCATGGGCAAGCCATTCGAACCAATGCACAGGTGTGATCTCTCTCATCTGTCGTGGAAGACCGCCTTCTTGGTGGCTATCACGTCAAGCCAGAAGGATAGGAGAGCTCCAGGCGCTTTGCATCGAGTCTCCTTACCTGGTCTTCCACAGGGACAAGGTTGTCCTGCGCCTCCACCCGAAATTCCTTCCGAAGGTGGTGTCGGCGTTTCACCTTAACCAGGTGCTGACTCTGCCGGTGTTCTACCCCAATCACACCTCGGAGGCCGAATATAGGCTCCATACTCTGGATCCTAGAAGGGCGCTCGCTTATTATAAGGAGCGCATGGCTGAAATTCGGGGAGAGGTTCGCCAGCTGTTTGTCACCTACGCTGAAGCCGCACCTGGCAGACCTGCAGCCAAGCGGACGATAGGCAGGTGGGTCACCTCCTGCATAGATCGCTGCTATAAGTTGGCGGGCATGGAGCCTCCCAGAGTCATACTGCTGCATCGGTGGCTGCTTCCAGGGACGTCCCTATCCAGGAAATCTGCAGGGCTGCTACCTGGAAGTCAGCACACACCTTTATTACCCATTACCACATCGACCTTGAGTCACGCCGGGATGCTGGTTTTGGGGCCTCGGTTCTCAGTCTTTATTCCTAAGTGGGGGTGTCGCCTTGCCTCCCTCCTCCCGGGAAACTGCTAGGAGTCTGCCAATAAGTGTGGATGAACAACATATCCATGTCCATAGAAATACAGGTTACTCCTGTAACAGGAGTTCAGGAATGGTATATGTTGTTCATCTGACTCCGACCTCGGCTTCAACAACCTGAGCTTCCAGCGGGCCAGATCTGGCGTCATGGGGCGGAGCCGAGAGTTTTACCACCCGGGTGGGTGGGAGGAGCCAGCTTGAAGACCTTCCGGCAAGATTTAAAGCGGCAAGGAACCTGCCAATAAGTGTGGATGAACAACATATACCATTCCTAGAACTCCTGTTACAGGTGAGTAACCTGTATATATTTACAAACCTGTAGCTGGAGAACTGCTACTGTAACAGAACGTTCCAGTTCTTCTTTCTCTCACGCTCTCTCCCCTTCTGGCTGGGCCCCTGTCGGTACTTCTGCTGTCAACTGATAAACCACTTTTCAGCACCTAGCTGTAAAGCCTCAGCCTTGAGATGGGAAGATCTTACTTCGAGAGGGCTCTTGCAGTAGGTATTCACATATAGGACTAAGCCGCCAGGCATCAGGACCCAACGGAAAACTTCTAGCTAGCAGTCTCTGGCGGGGGACTTCCCCCACGTTAAGTGACTGGTGTCAAGCGATGTCTGTATAAAGGGCCGGTCCCCACGCCCGCCTTCCAGTTCTTTCCCACCGTCGGCTTGTAAAAGTTCCTCGTGGTAGAACAGCACTCGTCAGTTCATTCATTCCTAAAATTTTCAACTTTTTCAACCTTTTTTTCTCTGTTTATTCTATTTTCTTAAAGTATCTGCTGTGTATGACATCCCCAACGCCCTCCGAATCGCATAAGAACAAGTGCGATTCATGTGGTTCCCAGCTTCAACTCAAGGACGGCCACTCCTTGTGCCTCTTGTGTCCAGGCCCGACTACCCCATGGAGAAGTGCCAGCACTGCCAGAAGTTCAACTCGGCTAACCGCAAGAGAAGGCAGCAGTCCCTGGAATTCCATCTCCTCAAGAAGAAAATGGCCTCCACGGAAAAAGAGTTAAGCTTAGGCAGGTGTCCACTTTCCCCCGAAGGCCACAAAAAGAAGTGTGACAGGGAGAAGCACCGGGAGCGGGAGTAGTCTTCCACAGCAGCCGCGACTTCAGCTGGAGTTGTGGCCCTTAAGGTAACATCTCCTCCGGGGGATAGCTCCTCGATGGGCATCTTGGTGGCTACCAAGAAGGCATCACCCCTCCTGTCGGGCTTGTGCTTCGGCCCTTCAGGAGCCTCCGGGGCAAAGGAGGCCTCCACTCCCGTTAAGGCCGCTCCTCCTTCACGGCCTTCCGGTCTGAGCGTGTCTGGTAAGTCGGACATCGGCCCTACCGACGCCCGCCCGGACAGGGCTGCTAAGCTGCTCACCTCTTCGGGTGATCGCCCAGCCCAGTCCCCTTCCAGCAAGGCAGCCACTCCTTTGTGGCCTTCCTCGGACAGGGAGTCTGATAAGTCGGACGCTGGCTCCTCCAATGTCCTCCCGGACACCGCCGATAAGACAGCCGCCGGCTCCTCCGATCGCCCGGCCAACCAGCAGCGCCAGACCCTGCTGTCACGTCTGATGCCCCAGGCTCTCCGCAACAGATAACCCTGTTGCATAGTGAGGTTCCCGCGTCCCCTCAGTTTACACCCGGGGATTTCAGCCCTCCTTCCCCAGTTGAGACTGATGACCTCGGGACGCTGCCGTCTATGCCGGACCCTCTGACGCTGGACCCTCTGACACCGGTTCCGACGCCGGCTGACCCACCGCCGCCCTCTGGTGTCCCTTTGCCAGACAGAAGACCCGTTCCTCCGTCAGGACCTGTTTGTCGGTATACTTAGACTGGGCACGACGCCCGTGGGGCCGACACTTCCTCCGTCCGGCCCACCAGCAGGGCCTTTGCCAGGTCTTTCTGCTTCGTCAGAGCCCCTGGCCCCAGGGTACCCGACACCACAATACCCGGTGCCGCAGTACCCGGCCCCCCAGTATCTGGCACCACATTACGCAACACCGGGCTTCCCTCCGTCTGGCTACAGATACTCCTTTTACGGGTATTCATACCCCCCTCCTCTTCCTCCACCTCCGCCACCCATTCCACAGCCCCCAGTGGATCTGAAGGAGACCTTGGCCTCCTGGTGGGCTGAGGCCAGGGCTCAGATCACCAAGGAGGTTGAGAGTCATCTCCGGATGTCAGTCTCTACACCGGCCCCCCTACACCGGAGATGTGAGACTCCCTTCCCTTTACCAGACACCAGAGGAGACCCTTCTGGCGCCCGAGGCGAGGAGGACATGTGTCCCTGGGAGTTCCACAGAGGGGGTCGTTCCTCCCCCTCCCGGGGAGGAGTAGTCTTCTTCCACCTCAGAGACATCTGACTCGGAGTCCGACCACTCTGATCATGGAGACGAGCCCCATACTTCAGAACGCCCAAGGCCGAGGGATCCTCCGGAGGACCCTTCCTTTCTGGAGCTCTGAAGGAAGATCCAGGAAACAGCCAGTGGCAATCAGTGGAGCCAGACCCACAGTGTAAGAAACTTGCTGCTCATCTGGATCTCCCCGAGACCGCTCCCACACCGATTCCACCCTGGATAGAGCCTCACGGCGATCTTGTTTCCACCATCTGGAAACAACCATCCGCACTAGCCCCCCTTCCGAGGAAGGTGGATAGGCTATACCAGGCTCCGGAGGGTATAGACTTTCTCAGTCTTCACCCCAAGGTGGATTCGGTTGTCATTAGCGCTGCCCATGGCCGCTCCGCCAACCCTAAACATCTGAGCTCGTCCCCACCTGACAAGGAATCCCAGCTTCTGGATCAATACAGGATGAAGATCTAGTCCTCTTCAACCCTAGGCATCAGGGCCCTTAATTACATCGGTCATGTGGGGATTTCCAGAAGTCCATCCTTAGCCAGGTGGAATCGAAGTTGGACTCCCTACCTGATTCTCAGACTAAGCAGGAACTGGGAGACCTAGTCCGTTCCGCTCGTTTGGCCTGTCTACGCATGCTTCGTGCCACTTACGACGTGGTGGACACAGCTGGTAGGAGCTTGGCTTTCGCCATGGGCTTACGGTGTCATGCCTGGCTCCGTGTGTCAGGAGTGGCCACTGAGGTACAGGCCGCTATACAGTATGCTTCTTTCAGGGGTTCTGTGCTGTTCGGGGTGATGTCAAGGACATCATAACCGAACTGCAAGAGAAGGGCACTGCACTAAAGTCTGACCAGACTTTGTACAGACCCCCTCACGGGCATCGACGTCCTTTTCATCGCCAAACCCGACAAAAACAAAAGCCTCAAGGAAAGTGCGCCAACAAACGTCGGGGCCCCTCCAGCAACCAAGACTCCCCCCAGCAAAAAGTCAGCGGGAGCCTCGGCTGCTGCACTGCCCCACACCTCCTGACTCTCTGCCTCTCCCTCTGCCTCTGGCCATTCCAGAGGAACCAGTAGGGAGGGAAAGATTCTCCTCCCCTCTGCTGGGTTGGGACAGGATAACATCGGATGCTTGGGTACTCCAGCTCATATCAGCTGGACATTCAATAGAGTTTTTTCAGAAACCTCCCCGAAAACCACCCCCTCAGTCGTCTTACTCCCCGCAACATCGTCCTCTGATTCTAGAGGAAATCTTATCCCTTCTGTCGAAGGCGGCAATAGAGCAAGTCCCCACCCACCTTTGGGGGACAGTTTATCATTCCCTTTTCTTTCTAGTTCCAAAGAAGACTGGAGACTTTGAGGCCAGTCCTAGACCTCAGCTGCCTGAACATGTTCGTGGAGTACAAACGTTTCAGAATGCTCTCTTTGCAGAGCCTTCTACTGTTACTCCGGCCGGGACAGTGGCTATGCGCTCTGGACATGCAGGATGTGTACCTGCACATCCCCATATGCCCTTCCCACCGTAAGTACCTCCGTTTTTGTTTTCAGGGGAACCACTATCAATTCAGGGCCCTCCCATTTGGTCTCTCTTCGGCTCCCCGAATGTTTACCAAATGCCTGTCCGTGGTAGTGGCCCACCTGCATACCCAGGATGTGCAGGTATTCCTGTACCTGGACGATTGGCTCCTAGTGGCCCCATCCAGGGAGGAACTTTTGCACTCCCTTTCCCTTACCCTGCAGGTTTTTACCAGCCTGGGTATCTCCATCAACCAGGCCAAGTCCCATTTGGTCCCTTGCCAACACCTCCAATTTTTAGGGGCAATACTGGACACGACCACAGGCAAAACCTCTTTGCCTCCGGACAGGGTCAAGACCCTTCAGAATCAGGCGCATCTTCTGTCCGGTCTCAAGCAGATCGGAGCCAGGTCAGTCTTCCGCCTCCTCGGGTTAATAGCGGCTGCCATCCCAACAGTCCCGTTCCCTCGGCTCCATATGAGGATTTCTCAGTGTATGCTTCGGTCGCAATGGGACCAGACCATGGACGATCTAGACCAAGAGGTACTAGTGTCGGACCCCATGACCTGGGACTTGCACTGGTGGATGGTTCAGGAGAACCTGTATGTGGGAGTTCCCTTCTGCATCACTCCTCCTTCTCAGACATTGACAACAGATGTGTCATGGAGGGCTGGGGTGCCCACCTAGGGTCTCATGGGACTCAGGGCAGCTGGTCCAGATTCAAGCAAAATCTGCACATAAATGTGCTCGAACTGAGGGCAGTCCTTTATGCCCTACGGGCTCTTCTTCCCTTCATTCTTCCCGGTCATCTTCTCATCTAATCAGACAACATGTGCATAGTCTGGTACCTCAACAAACAGGGAGAAACACGCTCCTATGTCCTGTGCCAGGAGGCGATGAGAGTCCAGTATTGTGCAGCCCAGCAACAACTTTATCTGACCGCAGTTCACGTTCCGGGAGTGGAAAACACCCTGGCAGATGAACTCGGCCAGGTCTCACAAATGGCAGCTAGATCAGCAGGCCGTAAACGACATTTTTCGGCAGTGGGGGACACCTCAGGTAGACCTCTTAACCTCCCCCCAAAATGCAAAACTTCCCACCTTCTGCTCACTCGCTCCAGGGCGAGACGCTTTCTGGCAGGATGCTGTCTCTCTCTGTTGGAGAGACAGATTAGTTTATGCCTTCCCTCCCATTCCTTTGATTCTGAGGGTCCCGAACAAACTCGTATCAGAGGGGGTGCAAATGATTCTCATCGCCCCCTTCTGGCCCAGGCAAGTTTGGTCCTCTCTTCTGCAACAGTTTTCAGAGGAACCACCTCTTCCTCTTCCTCTGTCGCAGCAATTGTTGACCCAGGATCAGGGGACCCTTGTTCAGCCAGGTCTCAGATCCCGTCATCTCATTGCGTGGCTCCTGCAGACGTAGCTAAAGCCCGCTGCAGGGTCTCTCCTTTAGTAGCGGACATTTTGGTAGAGGTGAGGAAGCCTTCCACCAGGTTCACTTAAGCCATGAAGTGGAAACGTTTTTCCATCTGGGCATGCTCTAAATACTTAGAGCCTTTCTCATGCCAGGTCATCAAAGTCCTGGACTACATGCATCACCTCTTTGACCTGGGTCTCAGTCATTCCTCGCTAAAGGTTCATATGGCAGCTATCTCAGCCTACCATATCCCCTTCGGAGACAGGATCTTTGCACAGTTGGAAGTCTCTAAGACTTTTCTCAGAGGGGTTCTTTACTTGAGTCCCCCCATTCGCATTCCTGCCCCTCCATGGGACTTGAATTTCATCTTGGAGAAGCTCACATTGCCTCCCTTCGAGCCCACAACGGAAGCAGACTTAAAGTTCCTCTCTTTGAAGACGCTCTTCCTAGTGGCCATCACTTCTGCTCGGCACATTTCTGAGCTCCAGGTCTTGATGTGTAAAATCCCATATTTGATTTTACACAAGGAATGTGTGGCTCTACGCACCAACCCTAAGTTCCTCCCTAAGGTGGTGGCTGAAGCTACGCTGAATCAATCTATTGAGCTACCCGCTTTCTTTACGCAACACTCCAGTCAAGGTGAGTACCTCTTACATACTTTGGATGCTCAAGAATCCTGAGATACTACACCAATCAGACTAAAGATCTCAGGAAGACTGATCAGCTTTTTGTCTTTTTTGCTCACAAAAGAGAAGGCAGTGCTGTTTCTAAACAATGCCTTTCAAAATGGTTGGCGAATTGTATCACTTTTCTGTTATGTCAAATACAACAAGACCCTTCCGGGTCAAGTCACAGGTCACTCCACCAGAGCAGTAGCTGCCTCTGCTGCTTGTTTCAAGAATTTGTCAGCGGCAGACATCTGTGCAGCCGCAACTTGGACTTCTGTCCATACCTTCACGAAACACTACAGTTTGGACATTGCTTCTCACCGTAGAGCAGGCTTCGGGTTGGCTGTCCTACAAGGTCTACTTTCATGAGACCTGTTCAGCCCTGAGGTTTTATGTTATGGATGATAATCCTCCTCCCGAGTGTTTTTCCTTGTTCCAGACTGCTTGGGACTCAGTCCTATAAGTGAATACCTACTGCAAGAGCCCTCTCGAAGTAAGATAGTACAGTTACGCAAGAACTTATCATAAAAAGTAGATCTTTGAGAGAGGCCCTTGCAGTAGGAATTACCTTCCCGCCCTCCGCCCCCGTAGGTTTCTTTGCTTCATTTCCATGGGGGGAAATTATCCTCTTCTCTCTCTCTCTAGTCTTGCCTCTTTTGGTCATTGGCGGGAAAGAACTGGAAGGTGGGCATGGAGGACCGCCCCTTTATACCGGTGCCGCTTTATGCCGGACACTTGACGTGGGGACAGTCCCCTGCTAAAGACTGCTAGCTAGAAGATTTCTGTGGGGTCCTGACCCCTGGCGGCTTAGTCCTATATGTGAATACCTACTGCAAGAGCCTCTCTCGAAGATCTACTGTTATGGTAAGTTCTTGCATAACTGTACTTTCCCCTCAGAGCTCTTGACATGTCAGTTTCTGGTTCTGTATTCAGAAGCATAAAGTTGCTGGCTTTCTTCACAAAACATTTTTGCAGAAGAAGGAGTGACTAGCGCAGTAGTTGTCACAGTATAAAGGCTGCACCATCTGTATACTGCAAATCTCTTATCACTACACTGTCTACATTAGTACACGTGTCTTGTCCAGCATGCTTGTCCACTCCAGAAGATGTAGTCAGGCATTTTATTTAGCATGGAGAAGAGATGAACCATGCTTGGTTTCCACCCTCACCTAAACAGTAATGCTGACTCTCCTCCAATTCTTATGCATGTATTTGTTGTCTTGCATATGCTCCTGAATAATTGCATATTCATACGTAGACTCGCATAACGCTCCTCATAATGTGACTGCTTGCTTCTTGTCCATTTCACCCCTCATGATTCTTGAGCACATATCTCTGCAGTTAACAAAGCTGTTATGTCGAACTTGGTTTAGCTTGTAAAATTCCATATGTGCTATCTGTAAAGACATTTCTTGTTATTGCGCAAGGGTTCCTGTTGCTGACATGAGTTAATAGTGAACAAGTCTTTTGTGCTTTTTGCAACAGAGTTATTAAAGTGGAATGTAGTATATCTTAATATATACTTGTTTTTGTGTTATCAAATTGATCAACTTGCCATTGTTTGTTGTACGGAATTCTGGGATGGTGGTCCCAAAATGGGAAAAGATCTTTCATTATGGGCTGTTTAATAGACAAATTGTTTAGAACTAAAACCAGTAAGCAAGTCTCCATTTTGAAGTGCTGCAAGTTTGTACACCACTTTCTTTCATTTTACGTTTCTCATACCCTAAGAATGTGCAAGACCACTGAGTGGTCTCAGCAGAGGTATTAACATACAAAATAGCTTCTGTAACTCTAATGGTCTCATCCTGCATAAACAACAAATATTTTTCTTTATTAACATGGTGAGAAAAAAGTAAGCGTTCTAATTGTCTGAAAGACCCAGTAAAGGAGCGTAATTATGAGACCATAATTACACTCCTGTACTTCTTTCAGACCAAGAGCCTGTGTACCATATCAAATCACCACACTCTCCAGTGCCTAAAGTGGCAGTAACTATTTACAGTTCTGGGATTCCTTTACTGATATAAGGAACAACTTTATCAGTCTTGCAGTAAATTTGCTGTTCTATTTGTATTAATACAGTACATCGAATTGTTTGCATAGAAATTAGAAAGACGTTTTTCCCCACCCTGTTGTAAATGCATTAAGACACTTCAGGGGTGTGTAATTATGGAGTAATAATTGCACTCTGCTCTCGGTTGTTTAAAGGCACATGGCACAAGTGCCTCATGCTCAACACCTGCAAACTGTGCAGTTAATTAATCCCCCATAATTAACACCCTGGCATGTCTTATTGCGTACATACCAACAGGGCTATTGGTAGGTTTTGTCCCCATGAGTACTGGGACTTCCAAAATAAATTGAGAGCCTGGGACCAAAGTTTAAAAGTCCAGCAGAGTTCCTTTGACATATTCAGATACAGTACAGAGTGGCACAAGACAGTGGCTTGTGCATTCTGGAGTGCCAGCAATGTGTCTTTGGGATATATAGCACTGAGGAATACACTTTCTGATGGGATGCCAGTGTGTCAAGGATGTGCAGCCCTACATTCCTGAGAACCATGGATAACAGTAGGACTAGGAAGCTGGACAATGAGGAACAGGCTGATGGGTTCAACAGTGGAAGCCTGCAGAGGATGCTTGGTATACAGTGGTGTGTGTGTGTGTGTGTGTGTGTGTGTGTGTGCAGTGAAGGAATGAGCAGGGCAGAAGAACTTGAGTGAGATTACCAGAGAGGGGATCCTGAGATGGGTTAGGTAGGAGTGGGGGACTGAACAGTAGATTATCAAGAAAGTCAGGAGTGCATTTGAGCTCTAAAAGTGAGCTCTAGATATTGGAGGAGGGCAAAAACTGATATACAGCACAGAACTTTGCTAACCTGTTGAGGGTGTTTTATTTCTCTTCTTTTCAAACAGAGCAAACATTTAAGGACAGAATCGGGAATTGGGAGAGTCTCTGTGGAGGAATGCAGTACTAGCGGGGACAGAAACCAATGGGGTCAAAGGGAGAGTCGGTTTAAAATGTCATGGAGCCAGGTTTTCAGCATGCATTTGGACTGAAAAAGTGAGCGCCAGGTACAAGGGGGGGGGGCCATAAGGGCAGGAGACAGAATCAGAAGTCAGGAGGGTCTCTGTGGAGGAAGGCGGAACTAGCGAGGACAGGAACCAGTCTGGGCCAAACAGGAAGCCTAGTCTGGGAGAATAAAAGCATGCAGTCCTAACGTGTCCCAGCACAGGAGTGGAAAAGGTGTAAGATTGGCATCTTAGGCATTCACAGCCAGAAGCAGGGGACTCTGCCGGTCGACTAAAGTACAGCACCTGGGCACCTCTGTGTAACATTCCCTACAGGGAAGGGTGGAAGTTAAACAGTACACCATAACTGGGAATAGGTGCAACACCCTATCTAGGGTCAGGGTACAAAGGGGAAAAGCTAGTAAAATTGTACTTAAAACTTTAAGGGGGAAGCAAATGAGTACATAACTAGGGTACAGTAGCCAGGGGGTAATCTGTACAAAAAAAGGGAAAGCATGTTTTTTGTTATCTGGGATAAAGGTATACATTCATTTTCAGGTCATACAGGGAGTAGATTTTGGAATGAAAGGAGGAGTGGTGCAGTGCAGTGGCTGTGGAGTGGCAGTCTTCAGAGAGACCTTCTAGAGACTAAGGTGCTGGTGTGGGACTGCCGAGACAAGGCAACCGTGGTAGTGGTAAGGGAGGGCGTGGGGGTCCTTCAGAGCGGAGGTGCCAAGTTGGAAGGCAGAGAACCCCAACGGAAAATGGTGCAGCTTCTGGTGGGAGACTTGGTTGTCAGGAGAGTAGTTTTGGGAACACCAAGGGAGGGAAGGAGAGAGGTGAGGTGCCTACCCTGTGCCCCAGCAAGATGAGATGGGGAGCGGATCCTTACGAACGCTAGGGTGGCAGGGCAGATGGGGAAGCTGGATGTCATTGTCCATCTGGGGATAAGTGACCTGGCAGGAGACACAGCTAGGGTAGTGCAGTATAGGTTTAGGGGGATGGGGAGGAGCCTGAAGCAGGTAGCATGCATGGTGGCCTTCACTCAGGTGCTGCCTGTGCAAGGCTGGGGGGAGGAGAGGGAACACCACAACCCCAGTCTTCAGCAGCTGGTTGAAGACATGGTGCAGGAAGGAAAGGTTTGGCTTTATCAAGGACAGGGTCCTACCTGAAGGGATAAAGGCCTGTACAGATGGGATGGCCTCCATCCATCCAGGAGGGGGACAGCAGTCCTGGGTGGAAGGTGTAAATGCTACTTTGATGGGCATTTAAACTAGTCAATGGAGGGAGGGCAGAAGAAAGGGAGGAAGTAATTCCCCCTCCCCCCACAGTAATAGAGTAACAGTGAGAAAAAAAAGCCCACGGAAAATAAATTCCCCAGGGGCAGTTGGGAGTAGGGGAAGGGATGGGTGGGTCGAGAGGTTAGAACTATGTCTCAGAAGAATACT
The DNA here is from genome assembly GCA_016271365.2 of Neoceratodus forsteri. Classification (NCBI taxonomy): domain Eukaryota; kingdom Metazoa; phylum Chordata; order Ceratodontiformes; family Ceratodontidae; genus Neoceratodus; species Neoceratodus forsteri. Next base: position 160,794,377 of record JADMNL010000025.1, read on the forward strand.
AGGGAGTGTGGGCAGAGGTAGGATAAAAAGGGGAAGAACGGTACCAGGAAAAAGAGAAGGATGGGCTCAGGAAGGGAGGGCAAAGTAGGGGCAGGGACGGACAAAAGGAGTGGAGAGCCATATGTGCCAACACCAAGAACCTAGGAAACACAATTCCTGACCTTGAGGCTACCAGTGCAGAGACGGACCCGGATCTGGTGGCCATAACAGATTCATGACGCACCAACAACCACAGCCGGGCAGTGGCCATACCAGGCTACAACATGTTTCAAAAGGATATGACAGGGAGGGAAGGGGAGGTTGTTTTATACGTAAAGGAAGGTTTTAAATGCCTCGGAAATACAAGGACACAATGGGAAAAAGGAGGGGCAGAAGGTTCTTTGTGTTGGCTTAGAGATGGGGTCCTGGGAACTTATATGCCTCGAGATGGTGTATAGACCACTGCCTCAGGGGAACGAATTGGGCAAGGTTTTTGGGGAGGCCATAGGTAAATAAGCAAAATGGCATTTAAATGGGAAGTAGTAATTATGGGTGACTGTAATCTGCCAGATGTGGACTGGATCATCCTGGCTGCAGCTGAGGCTAGGAGAAGGGTCATGCTAGACTCCCGGCAAGGGGCATTTCTTAGGCAGCTGGTTACAGATCCCACTAGAGACTGGGCAGTGCTGGATCAGATACTTGCGAACAGGGACAGCATTGCAGACATCACAGTGGGTAGCCCCGAGTACAAGCGATCATCATACATGGTTCCTCTGCACAAGAGCGGCATCAGGGAGGAGGGTAGCAGTTACAGACCAGACAGTCTCAGATCAGTGCTGGGGAAATTAATGGAGTCGTGCTGTAGGAGAGACTGATGGGAGTACCTGGGAGGCAAATGGGCTGCAAGACCACCGGCAGTATGGCTTCACAAGGGGGGAGATCATATCAAACAAATTTCATAGATTTCATTGACTGGGTAGCTAGGGAGGTTGGCCGTGGGAGGGCAGTGGATGTGACCAATCTGGACTTCAGTAAGTCCTTTGACGCTGTACCACAGGAGGCTAATAAACTTAGTAACCTTGTTGTGGTGGAGAATGTAGTGAGCTGGGTATCTAACTGGTTGAAAGATAGGAGGCAGAGGGTGGTGGTGAACTGCAGTCACTCGGAGGATGGGAAAGTGATCAGTAGAGTACCACAGAGATTGGTACTGGGCCCTGTCCTCATCAGTGTCTTCATAAGTGACATTGCTGAGGAACCTGAGGGAAAGGTGTGTCTCTTTACATATGAGACAAACATCTGGAACTGGGTAGACACTTAGGAAGGGGTGGAGAGAATACAAAGGGATTTGGGAAACTAGAGAAGTGGTCTAGGGACTGGAAACTGGGTTTCGATGCCAAAAAGTGCAGTCATACACCTAGGGCGGGGAAACCCGGAGGCTGTGTATAAGATGGGTGGGGGGGTTACTTAGTTACCAAGCAAGAAAGAGACCTTGGGGTGATCATAGCTGATGATCTCAAGGTGACAGGGCAGTAGGCAAGGTGAACCAGTTGCTGGGGTGCATAAGGAGGGGATCTCTAGCAGGAGAAGGGAGGTGGTGTTGCCTGTATCGCTCACTTGTGAGACCCCACCTGGAATACTACATTCAGTTCTGGAGGCCGCACCACTCTATGAATATTGACAGGGTGCAGTTGGTCCTGAGGAGGAGTACTAAAATGGTGCAGGGGTTGCACAAGACGCCATACGAGGAGAGGCTACGAGGGCTCAACATGTACTCCGTGGAGGAGAGGAGAGCAAGAATGGACATGATTGAGACCTGTTATAAATACCTCACAGGGGTGAACAAGGTGCAGGGGGTAGGGAGTCTTTCACAGGAGGAGTAGCACCAGAACATGGAGGCATGCAGTGACACTTGGGGGGTGTTTAAGAGGAATGTGTGGAAATATTAACAGAAACAGTGGTGGATGACTGGAACAGCCTGCTAGAAGAGGTGGTGGGTAGCGTCAGGCATGGGTGTAGTAGAGGTAAGGGAGGAGGGAAAGACATCTGTGACCAAATAGAGTTCCCTGTGTAGTGTTAGGCAGGGAGAATTAGAGCAGATTAGATGGGCCGACTGGTCTTTTCCTGTTGATAACATTCTGTGTTTCTGTGTAGGTAGGCACAGCGTGGTAAGAGGCTCCTACCATGACTAAAAAGTAGACTGAGGGACAATATAACAAATATGGCAATGGAGAAACTAATCAAAAGCTAGAGAAGACGAAGGGCAGGAACTCTAACTGAAGGATGGCCGAGGGCTGGATGCCAGCATTGAAACAATGGAAGCATTTGGGTGGCCTTGTCGCAACAGGCAGCGCAGTGATCTCTGACACTAGGAGCTTATTTCAGCACACCAGTGTAAGCATCTTTACCATCGGAGTCTGTGTGCTGTATGTGCAGCCAATGTTGATATGGTCATAGACAAGGGAGATGATAAATGTTGTTAAAAAAAAAAATCAGTCATCCCAAGTGCCACAAAAACTTTATAAAGTCCCAATATTAGTGGAAAATTCCCTCTCCCTCTCTCCCCTTTCTTTCTCATGCACTCCCTCCTCCCCCTTTCTATCTCTACCCAGCTCTCTCACTCTCTGCCCCTCTCCCCTTCGCCCAAGTCTCATTCTCTCTCTCTCTCTCTCTCCCACCTTTGTCTCTTCCCTCTGTCTTACTCTCTTCCCCACTCCTGCTGTCACTCCCTCTCCTTTACCTCCCTTTCTCTCTCCATGTTACCTTTTTCTCTCCCTCTTTATTTCTCTGTCACTCCCCCTCCAGGCACGAATACTAACGAGACCCTAAAGTCACTTCTAAAAGCGGCTGATAGCCAGTGAAGATTCGGGAGAATTGGTGACATATGGTCTCACATAGCGGTTTTTAGAAAAAAAGTCATGCAGCCGAATTCATATCTTGTAACTTATTGATAAATGAGTTTGGGAGTCTGGAAAACAAGGCATTACACTAATCCATATTTTCTGAACCTTGGTGTCTGGAAGAAGTAAAACATAAACTTCAGTGGTAGCAGTGTTTTGGACATTCAGTACCTGGGGAGATTACCCCATTCAGACTCTGTAGCAGGATGAGAGCCATAAGGAAAGATGGGTTGCCCCCAATGCCCTACAATGAGTACCACTGCTCTAAAGGAAGATTTGCAGACTAGTTACTCACAGTGCATGCAAAGCTTGCAGTAGGCTATGAAAAATGGTTTTACCTAGGCATTACAAACCACCACACGTAGATGCAGATGTAATATTGACTACAGTGCGTGATGCTGTGGTGGGTTTGTGCTTTATGCTACACTGCAGTGTGCACTGTAGGGTAAGCAAATGATAAATTTAGCATAGCTTAGGTGAGGATTTCCTGTATAACTAATTGCACTTTTTTTTTTTTTTGATATATAACCACACTGGGTGAGCCAAGGAACTGAGATGTTATAGGTGCAGCAGTTGCTGCTGCATTTAGCTGTTTGGTTTTTTTTCTTTTTTGTTTGCACATGCATGAGATTTATGGTTACCTACAAAACCAAAATAGCCATGAAAGCAAGGAAGCTCTGATTAGCAGTATGTGATGAAAAAGATACCAGTAACCTGTGTAACAAGCCAGAGTCATTGTGAATGCCAGCTGGGAAGGGGAGGAGGAGGATTAAGGAGCACCAGTTCCGGTACTATAATTACACGGCCAAAATGAAAGCTTACCTGCACCGGACTGAATCACTCCACTTTGAAGAATTTTAGATGCTCTAAATACTTATGGGAAGAGATCATAAATTCTGGACTGCCTGATCCTTTCTCCTCCTGGTGCCAATCGTAGCAAACTCGGCCCCTTGTCGCCCATGTTTTATGATGTAGGAGTTTGTAGAGCACGGGGGCGTGCTGTACTGATTGGAATGAGAGCAGAGATTACAGTTTATTTTTTATTATTTTAGAAGGCCACTGGGGTTGACTCAAAGCCACAGCTCAAATAACAAGAGCCTCTGTCTCCGCTCCTTGATTCAGGTTGTCTCCATAGCTACAGTGAGAGGTTCGGATACCTCAGAGGCCTTACTGCAGCTTGTCCCTTCGTACTGCAAGATCAGTTCTGCGGTAACTCTCACTAGGGGATTTAACAATTAAGGGAGCTCCTCTATTCACCATGCTCAGTCTTTCAGGGTGTCTTTTTCAGCCCCCTGCAGCACATAGTATTCTGATCTGAAGGGAGACATACACCCTCTGATAGTCCACTTATCACTCCTGTTGCATTTAGAGAACCTGCGCCAGGATGCTGTTTGTAAAAACTTGTTGTTTTTTTTTACACATATACTTTTTGCTCCTGAGCCCCGGCAGGCGGCTGCGGCCCTCCAACTGGAGGGACTCTCTGGTCCCACCGCTTCTGTGCTAGGCGGCCCCCAATAGTTCCGTGCAGCGGGGCCAGGAGGAGGTTTCTGGCTTTTCCCCCCTCCCGGTGACCTAATCCAGAATCCAGGGGTCTGCTGTCAGGAGTGGTGGACCATCATCGAGCATGCCTGTTTTCGCCCTGCTCTCCTCCCTGCTGAGACAAGGTTGTCGGCATCAAACTTCCTGACCTGTACTGCCCTCAGGCCACTGCCAGAGGGCAATCAGCAAGTGGGATGACTAGTCTCCCTCCCCCTGAGAGAGGAGAGCAGTCCTCCAGCCGTTCAGTCCTCTCTCTCTCTCTCTCTTCCCCCCCCCCCGCCGACCCCTGGCGGCCTAGGCTCGTTCCCGAACCCAAGTCACCAGCATAGCGCGAGGTGTGGTGTCCAGCACCTCAACCCTCAGCACCATCAGGCCGGCCTTTGTAAACTTGTTTTAATGACTTTCACGGTGCACTTAAACATTATGCAAGCTCGAAGTCCAAGGAGATATTCCACAAACAATATTTGCGTGGGTTTGATAGGGGGAGGCTAGCTGGCAGTATACAGTGCAAAGTTCTGAAATACTGGTCACTCTGTGGCTAGTACTTATATTGAACTTTGCACTTAAACATCAACTTTCTCTGGCCCAACACAACAAAACTGGGGCTGATTTAAAGAACCTGACTAGATAACAGTACCAGTCCAAGTCACAACTGTCACAGAGCAAATTTGAGTTTCTAAAGGATGCTGGTGGGCCCATCTGCATGCGTTCTAGATGTTACACACTTAACAAGGCCTGCAGGATGTCAGCTCCCACTCCAGTGCTTCCGTCTCCATGAAGTTACATTATTTGTCCCTTAGGTGGCGCTCATTGAGTCATTGGGCCAGCCTGCCCTCCTCCACTGCCTCAGTCGTTTTCAGGAGCACCTTGACCTCCTAAGGGCTCTTGTAAAACTTAGCGTGCTTTCCCAGCCAGTCAGTCCTCAGTCGCAAGGGAAACAGATGTGCAAATGTAACTTGCTTAGAATCTAGACGTCTTTATGTTCCCAGACATACTGTACTTATCTTGCAGCATTTTACTGTAGTTGGGATACAAGCAGCCTCTAGCATTGCCCTCCTTAGTACAGTCAGTCTGCACAGTCCTCTCTCTGTCTCTAAATCTGAGCAAGTTAACCAGGAATGGGCAAGGGCGTGTTCCCTCTCGTTGACTCCGTCTGGCACTCAGTAGGCTCAATCAACTTCTAGTCTTGCAGCAGCCACTCCCTATCACTCAGGAAATTTCACCAGGTATTTTCCCTTCTAGACCTTCCAGCAGACCTGTTAATCTTTATATTGGAGCACCAGGGCTGATTTTCTAAGCGGTCTGCTCTCTCATCCCTTGCTCTTGCCAGCTCAGTCATTCTCTGTAAATCAGCCGCTGAGAGATGCGTGCGGTCTTCTAGCGCACCTGTCCTCCCCTCTGCCTGCGTGAACCATTTCGAGTGATCCTTTGTTGTGGATACATAATTTTTTTTTTTAACTTACCGGTAGCTTTATTGAATATAAGCCTTAACATATTCAGTACACTTACCATGAAGAAGTAGAAGCATAATCACAGTATCATTATCATACAGGTCACAGTATGACTATGGAAAACAGTAGTCAGAATGCACAATGAAAAAAGAACATAAGATTGCAAACATGGAGCAGTTAAATACTTTACGTGGTAAGGGCATAAGGGTTGACACAAGCCAATTATATGATAAGTTCAAGCACACTGTGTGATGCTTGGCCAGCTGGTTATGATTATTGTATGATATTGGTATTATAAATAAATAGTCAGTGTATGAAATGTCAATTTGTGAGATTTCGCCCTTTAAATTACAAGGTGTCAGCAGCTGAAACCACAGGATGCAATTAAACTGATAAGGGAACCAGTTAATTAACTACCTTCCTTCCAGTGGGCATTTTATTGCCTTTTTATGACCTTCCTAGGCTTTTGAAGTTGAAACTAAATATAACGTTTATGACATCAGGAAAGGACATCATTTAGCTGATTCCTGTTGGCTGTCTCACACCTGGGTAACTGACTGCAGGGTTGTACACCTCAAAGGAACTGGTTGATCAAAGGCTCTAATATTTAGGAAATGCTTTTTTTCTGATGTTACCATTAATTAAAAATACCTCCTGGTAGAAATTATGCTAGAATTAATTCTAAAAGGAGGAGCTAGCTGACTCGCAGAAGGGGTGCGGAGACAGAGTTTAAACAGATACTTGTGTGAAATGTAGGTGATATCTTTTTGGGCTCTTAAGAAACAAATATCACTAATTTAAAGGCACTTACAGAGGTAATACATTAGATGGAAAAGATCTAAATGTATTGTGGCAGGTGTTATGTTCTGTAGTTTTCATTTTGTTTTTCTTGTACTGTAGAACTAGTTATTTTCACACAAAGTAAATTTAGGGCAAACGCAAATGCAACCATAATTGCCTAAATTTATTTTAGCGCTGTGTCACAATCACCACATTCACTATAATGGAAAAAATACTAAGTGCTAGTTAGCTCAAATTTATTTTCACGCAGATTGGTGTTTCAACGAAAGTAGTGAAAATTTCAAGTTCAACAGTATGTGATTGTGATGCTCTTAGATATTTGTTCTGTATTTTTATCTTACTGTTTTATCCATTTTTAGTAAACATTTTCTTTAAGATACTGCCCTGGGTCTCCTGAGCCATTTTTTGCATGTTATTGCTGAACGGATATTAAGTCTGACAACTGTTCAAGAGCGTGATGGTGTTACTAAGCTTGGTAAAAGGTAATATACCTAAGGTCTCTTACAGAGTTTTAAGGGTTCATTTTGGATACCTGGTTAGGTGCCCCTAGATGAAAGATATATTGCATCCCCCCAAAGAGAATATTATCTGAGCCTGTACCTTTGGGTCCACTAGCATAAGGTTCACAGTTTGAATCCCCCCAGAACTTGAAACTAAAGGTGATTTGGACCCAAAAGCAGACAGGAGGGTTGCATTGTCTGTTACCTGTTCACACTATTGCACTCTGAGGTTGACACTGTGGGAGCAGAGGGCCTGACCTGCGGAGTGCATTTGTGACGCACTGTTCCTAATGAGGTAGGGTAATGGGTGAGGATATGAGATAATCAAGTTGGTCTTTTTTTTCACTGAGTGGGATCACCCTGCATATAAAGGTCACAGGGGCGCCAGAACTCTTAAGAAGCAATCCAGCCGAAAATGCAGCTTCACAGTGATTCTTTCCATCTTTCGTACTACTTGTACCTTGGTTTTCCATATGTCATCTGTGGCTTGGAATGTGATAACCAAAGCAATGTAATATATTTAAAAGCTACTGTGATCAAAACATAACATCAGCTTTTAAGATTTTTATTTTGGATGGAGGTCGGTCGGTAAGAAAGAAAAAAAAAAAAAAAAAACATCCTGCTAAAGGTATGCGGTATCTGAGCCTGAATAATGAGATCTATGGAGTTTCTGACAGATAACCAATAGGAATGTAATTTGGGACAAGCCGAGAATATATGTATATGCAATCCCTGATCCTCACATTGCCTCCGACACACATCTGTATTGGTTGTCAGAAAATATTTAGTAATTGTGTGCGTGCAGAAAAATCATACTAGGACCTTCCACTTGAATTCCCTCGACTTGGGGGGTGACTTTCCAACCATCTTTCAAGATGCAGTGGGGGTAATCTGTTCCCCACTGTCCTGTTCACACTTTAGTCTAATCATTGCCGGGAAAGGCTGTCCCTTTCTGGAGGGTTGTATACATGTCAGCAATATAATGAAATCTAGTATTGAAAGTCACCCCCCAGTAAAGAAAATTCTCCGGGGGGAGGGTCTTCTGCCTAGATAGGGCCTGGCAGTTCTCAACATATTGGATGAAGTGTTTAATCTGTAAGAAGTGAAAGGATTCTGTCCTGGGTAAATGAAACTGCAGGGATAAATCCTGAAAGCTCTTGACTTGGACACCTACTAGGCACTGTGCAAAACACGTTAGCCCCCTTTATTCCCACAACCTTTTATTCCCACAACCTTTTATCCCCATGTGGCTGGGGAGGCCCAAATTGTGGGGTGTGCCTAATCAGGGAGAGTGGACCTAATCTTTTGGGTGTCAGTGTGCACTTACAAAGTTTCAGAAGGATCTGTGAGGAATGCTTAACCCAGGGATTTGTGACTTTGCGGAGCACATTTGGCGTGATATGCACTGAGAGTTGTGCATAATTCAGTTACGGCTGCTTGTATTTTACTGAATTGGGCTGGAAGAGTCTGAAATCCAGTCTGCACCACCTGCTGTAGTCTCAAGCAATAACTCTGTATGGGATACCACAGTCTGGGCAGGGTTGGGTCTCGTCTTCCACTGCCAGTTCTGGTCGGGCCATGGCTGCAGCCGTAGATCTTACTTCAAGAGGGTTCCTTCAGTAGGTCATCACATATAGGAATGGCGCCACCTGGCGTCAGGCTGCACGACAGACTCTTCTAGCAATCCCCAATGGGGGGACCGCCCACTTGACATCACGTGACCGACGTCAGCATGACTGTATGAAGTGGGCGGTCCCCACGCCCACCCTCCAGTTCTTTCCTGCCATCGCCTTGTGTCAGTCGCATTGCAGACTTCCATACAGCTATCATTGTGAAAAGAGTCTTGCGTCGGATTTTTCCTTCACCAGATTTGTTCCATTTTTGTACGTGTACTTGATGTCTTTGCCCAAGAAGAAGTGCTCGTCCTGTGGCACGCAGAATCCACATAAGGACAGTCATCTTAAGAGTGTCCCCTGTTTGGGCCCAGAGACCTCCCTGTCTCATCCTGTCCGGAGTGCCAGACCTTTAATCAGGCCACTAAGAAAAGGAGACAGCAGGCTTTGGAGGCCCACCTCTTAAAAGCCCGCCTGGCTTCACATGAGAAGAAGATGAATCGATTAAGAGAGTCCTCATCCGATAAATATTCTCCTTTTCGAAGAAGCACAAGGAAGAATCTCGAGAGCGGGAGTACTCTGCAGACGACACACGGCCCTTGATGAACAAGACTCAGCCGCCAACGAAGAAATCGGACGGTAAGGCCGTAGTGGGTTAGTCGATTGTCGGCCCCTCCAGTGATCGCACCGCACCAGCTGATAAGTTGGCCCCGGCTCCTCCGGGGACTGAGCGGCCACTGGTAAGCCGGCTCCCCAGCCTGTGGGGACCCGCCCGGCACCCGTCAATAAGTCAGCCGAGGGCTCCTCCCTCACCCGACACCACCTGTTAAGATGCCCGGCCCTGATGGCCACTCAGGTGTGGCTCCCCCGTCGTGGCTTAGCGGCACCTCACCTGACAACTGGCGGATCCAGGGGGAGAAAGACCCTCTCCCCCCTCTGCCTTTGCCTGTACCCTCCCCTTCTCTGGCAGGTACCTCTGGTGAAGACAGCAGGGAACCCCTCAATGTAATCAAATCTTTGGGGTCTACTCCACGCTCTCTCCTTGGGTTCAAGGGGAAGGAGGTGCCTCCTCGGCCGACTGGCCTAACAGTGGAAACCCTTCCTCCTCCTCCAGGCGGGATCCCTATAGAGCCGATACTGGCCAAGATCCCGCCATGGGACCCGGCAAATCCTTCTCCGACACCAGATATCCCGACAACAGTTCCTCAGCCGAGACCCAGCGATTGGCCTCAACCATTGGCTCCGATGCCGGACATCCCGACAACTGATCTTACTGCGAGTGGGAGCTCTTGCAGCAGGCTATAACAGTTAGGACTATATCGCAGGCACTAGGACCCTCCAGAAAATTTTTCAGCCAGCAGTATACAGCAGGGACTGCCCACCTCAGTTCTTGTCCTGGGCACGTGAGAAGAAGCCTTCATTTCTAGCTTGCCAGAAACAGTTAAATAACTGTATTTTTCAACCCGTTTTTGTGCCGTTTTGATGTCTTGTAGTCGTGCCGGTCTCTCCAGAGCCACACCAGAACAAGTGCGACTGCGGGAGGCAGACCACTGCTAAGGATGGGCACAAGCGCTTCGTCTTTTGCCTCTGGCCGGACCACGATACTATAGCCTGCTCAGCCTGCCAAACGTTCACCAGCTGGACCCGGATCCGACGTCTCAAGGCCCTGAAGACGTTCCTTTTAGAAAAGAAGATTGATCTGCACTCCTCATAGGGGAAGCGCAAGGAGAAAACCAAGCACATGGAAAAGACCATAGTCTGTCTCGGCACCAGTCCCGGTTGTGGTCCTGTTCTCACTGTGGCCCTCTCCTAAGAAGGCCCTGTTTCCCCAGGCTCAGGCGGCATTAAAAGAATCTTCAAGGCCAACCCGGCCGCCGGAAGCTGGCCAAACCTAGGTAACACCGCTAGGGTTACCATCAAGCCCTTGGAGGTAAAAGCTTTGGCCCCACCTGTCAAGGCACCAGCGCCACCTGCTAAGGGCGCGCCTCCGGAGCCGAAGGACTCTCCGGCACCCCCCAGCGGCACCCCATTGGTCCCACCACTGATGCCGGTTGAAGGGTGCGGGTGCGGCCACAGAAGAGCCGATGTCCCAGTCTCCCAAGTCCTCTCTCCCCCCCCCCCCACTCCAGGCTCCCAAGAGGGCTCTCCTTCGTGGGCCGACGTCCTGGATACTCCCTTTCCGGGCTGAGCTGCTGAGATTTTCTTGAAGAACAAGCTGCAGGAGTTGTTCTCCTTTTTTGTGGAGGCAGGTCCAGAAGCGGACCCCTCCTGTCGCTGGCCCAGACACCGGTACTGGACCCGGTGGGCAAACCACAGCCTGGAGGTGAGTCTTCCCCGAGGAAGTCCCTAGAGCAGCCGCCTACACCTTAGTCCAGGACTCATTCCTTTGCCCGGTCCAAAGACCACCGCTGATGCTCCAAAGACTTTGGAGACCATCGCCAGTCCAGGTCTTACACTCTCAGCCCTTCTCGTTCTCCTAGACGAGAGCGCTCCCTACGTCGGTCCTCTGACAGATGTCGGTCTTTGCTCCATCGCCGGTCTCGGGACCGGAGCCGGTCTTCGGACTGACGTTGGCCCCCCCAGCTACCAACGACAGAGGGAGTCTGGACATAAGGAGAGATCTGACTATTCAGACCTAGTAGTCATTTCCCTCTTCGCGACATCTTCTTCCTCTCTCGATGTGGGGTGGTCCCTGGGAGAGAAGGACCAACCTCGCTCGCCTTCAGATGATCCAACCTTTATAGGACATCATGAGGCATATCCAGGCCTCCAATGAGTGGGAAACGAAGGACCTTGATCCTCGAACACAGAAGGTTGGCCAAATACCTGAGGCAAAAGGAGCCAAAACCATTGGTAGTCCCATGCCCCGAGGGCAGAAGCCTTTTTAGCAGAGAACCCTCAGGCGGACTCTTTGGTCATCATGGCTGCCCATGACGAGTCGTGGCAGTTGAAGCACCTTAGCTCACAGCCTCCTGATCCAGAGTCTCGTATTTGGACCAGGTGGGCAAGAAAGTTTACTGTGCCTCCACCTGCTCCATCTGGTCCCTTAATTTCCTGACACATATGGTCCAGTACCAGAATGCTCTGTGGGAGAGGGGACAAGAGCTACTGAGAGCCATGCCAGATTCTGAGCAGAAGACGGAACCTCTGGACAGTGTTAAATCGGGCTCCGACATAGGTTCTCATGTCCTGAGAGCCTTGTACGACACTGCAGATATGGCAGCCAGGGCAGCCGCTTCCGGGGTGTGCCTTCGGCGCCATGCCTGGTTAAGAGTTTCGGGTTTTCACCAGGATCTGCAGTCTGGTATCTGGGATTTGCCATTCCAGGGTACCGTGTTTGGGCAAGAGACAGAAGCTTTGATTTCTCGTCTCCAGGAGTCGGGCAAGTCCATATGGTCGGTCCGCCAAATGTACCGCGGCGACCAGCGGCAACAGAAACGGCCATTTCGCAAGCCCTCAGGTGGTCAAGGTGGACAAGCCTGTGGTAATCAGCAGGGTCAAAGAGGTGGCTTTCGTAGGAGAGCCAGTAACCAGCAACCTAGAGACGCTCCTAACCGTGGGCCCAAGTCCTCCCAGGCCTCTGTGCCTACGCCCAACTCAACCCAATGACTCCCTTCCACCCCCCCCTTCCAAAGGAAGACTCTGGGGAGAAGGTCACGGGCCGCTTCTCCCTTCATCTCGAAGGGTGGAGGTCAATAAATGCGGACCAATGGGTCCTGGACATTATCAGGAGAGGGCACACGCTAGAATTCACGGAGTTCCTTCCAAATACTCTACCAAAGTACTCCCGATATCCTCCTTCTCACATCCCACTGATAGAAGGAGAAATTCGGACCCTCTTGCAAAAAAAGGCAATAGAGCTAGTCCCCTTGCATCAGCGGGGAAAGGGGTTTTATTCCCACTTCTTCCTGGTTCCAAAAAAGACGCAGGCTCTTCGTCCCATACTGGACCTCAGCTCTCTCAATCTCTTTATAGAGTACAAAAGGTTCAGGATAGTGACCCTTCCAGGGCTACTCCCCCTGCTGCACCAAGGAGACTGGCTCTGCTCCCTAGACATGCAAGATGCATATATGCATATCAGAGTCTTCCTTCCCCACCGGAAGTTTCTGAGGTTCCACTTCCAAGGGGAGCACTACCAATTCTGAGTTCTTCCATTCGGCCTCTCCTCCGCTCCATGAGTCTTTACAAAATGCTCGGCAGTGGTGGCTGCGGCTGTAAGGCGCATGGGGCACTACGTTTTCCCTTACCTCAGTGATTGGCTGCCTACAACCCCATCCAGGTCAAGCCTACTTCACGCCTTCGGAGACACCTATACTCTGTTCCGAGAGCTGGGGATCACCCTGAACCTTCAGAAATCGTCCCCGGAGCCCAGTCAAAGACTCGTCTTCATTGGAGCGGTCCTAGATTCTATCCAGGGCATGGCTTTCCTACCCCCGGACAGGGGCGATCACCTGCAAGAGACTGCCGAATGGATCTCAGTAACTCCTCAAGTTCCAGCATGGAACTTCCTCAGGGTACTGGGGCACATGGCGGCGGCCATTCCAGTCACTCCTCTGGCCCACCTCCACAATGCGGGTCCCACAGTGGATGCTCAGGGTACAGTGGGACCAGGGCTATGATGATCTAGACTTCATGGTCAGGATCACTGAGCCAGTCAGGAGAACTTTGCGTTGGTGGATGGACCCCCGGAATATGGAGAAAGGGGTCAGGTTTCGTCCAGAGCCACCAGGTCATACTCTTACGACAGATACATCGGATCTGGGATGGGGAGCGCACCTGGGTGCTCATCAAACGCAAGGGGTTTGGACACCCGAGGAGCGATCTTTCCATATCAGTGTATTGGAGATGCAAGCGGTTCTTTATGCCTTACAGGCTTTTCAAGAGGAACTGGTGCCGGGCTCTCTTCTAATTCAGACAGACAATATGGTGGTCGTCTTCTACATCAACAAGCAAGGGGGTACTCATTCGTATCCCCTTTGCAGGGAGGCGATGAGAGTCTGGCACTGGGCGCTGGAGCGGCACATTCTGCTGTCCGCAGTGCACGGTCCAGGCGTCCTGAACAATCTGGCCAACAGCTTAAGCAGGTCTCGTTCCAGAGCACACGAGTGGGAGCTGTTACAGTCCGTAGCAGATCAGCTCTTCGACAAGTGGGGTCATCCAGAGCTAGGCCTCTTTGCATCACCACACAATGCCAAGCTGCCAGTATTTTGCTCGTGAAAGCACGCGCCTGGAGTTTTCTGGCCAGACGCGTTAGCCCTTTGCTGGGCAGGGAGGTTTCTCTATGCCTTCCCGCCCTTCCCTCTCATTCAGAGTGTCCTGCTGAAGTTACAGGCAGAAGGGGCTCGAATGATTCTAGTAGCCCTCCGATGGCCTCGGCAGATTTGGTTCCCACTCCTGCAGCGGTTATCCACGGAACCTCCAACTCTGCTGCCCATATGCTTGCAGTTGCTATCCCAGGAACAGGGGTCGCTGGTCCATCCGGATCTCCGTTCCTTACATCTGCATGCTTGGCTCCTTCAGACGTAGCTCAACAGAGATGCAGGGTTTCCCCGGAGGTGGCGGCAGTCCTAGTGTCAGCGAGGAAGCCCTCCACCCGCTCCGCCTATGCTATGAAATGGAAGCGGTTTTGTTTATGGGCCTTGTCACAGCATTTGGACCCAGTCATCTGACCAGTGAACTCAGCGTTACAGTACCCCCTCTCCTTGTACCAACATGGCCTGAGTTACTCCTCTATTAAGGTGCACATGTGGGCTGTCTCCGTCTATCATGCTGTGATTGGAGACAAGGCATTAGCACAGTTGGATGTAGCCCACACCTTTCTGAGAGGAATTTTGCATATGAGACCTCCCATTAGGGATCCTATCGCACCCTGGGATCTCCTTTTTGTGTTGGAGAAGCTCACCCTCCCTCCCTTTGAGCCGGCAGTGGATTGTGAGCTGTGTTTTCTTTCCTGAAAGGTGTGTTCTTTGGTTGCTATTACCTCAGCTCGAAGAGTTTGTGAGCTTCAGGCTCTGATGTGTAAAGAGCCGTATTTGGTTTTCCACAGGGAAAGGGTTTCCCTTAGAACAAATCCTAAGTTTCTTACGAAAGTGGTCTCGGAGTTGACCCTCAACCAGTCGGTTGACCTTCCGGTCTATTTTTCTTCCCCATCTAATACAAGGGAAGTTCTCCTTCACACATTGGATGTCCACAGGACTTTGAGATATTACCTCAAAAGGACGGCTACGCACAGTCAGTCGGAGCAACTCTTTGTGGCCTTTGCACCATAATGCTTTGGCAAACCGGTGACCAAGCAGACGATTTGGAAGTGGATCGTCCACTGCGTATCCTTCTGCTATGAGAAGCACAATAAACCCCTACCGAGTCCGGTCAGGGGTCACTCCACCAGGGGGGTGTCTGCTTCTTTTGCCATCCTGAGAAATGTCTCTATAAGGGACATACGTGCGGACGCTACCTGGAATTCGGTGCATACATTTGTCAAGCATTACAGCTTGGATATCATCTCCAGACGCCGTGCCGGTTTTGGTCTGGCTGTTTTTCAGGGACTTTTGTCCTAGGCCTCCAGAGTTGGTATATTCCACCTCCCGGGGTCGACTACCTCTTTGGCGTGGGACTGCTTGGTATTCAGTCCTGTTATAGCCTGCTGCAAAAGCTCCCACTCTAAGTAAGATAGTACAGTTACGTAAGAACTTACCGTAACAGTAGATCTTCAAGAGGAGCTCTTGCAGCAGGCGTTACTCCCCCGTGTGCAGATCTTCATCTACATGTTCATAGGGTGCCTCGTCTCCTTCTCTTGTCAGGGCTTGTTCACGGGCCTTGTCGGGGGAACCGTGGTGGAGCTGGGTCCGCCCCCTTTTGTACCAGGCTGATGTCTGGGCAGTCCCGACGTCGGGGGGCAGTCCCTGCTGTATACTGCTGGCTGAAAAGTTTTCTGGAGGGTCCTAGTGCCTGCAGCATAGTCCTAACTGTTATAGCCTGCTGCAAGAGCTCCTCTTGAAGATCTACTGTTATGGTAAGTTCTTACGTAACTGTACTTTCCTCAGCCGGGACCCAGTGATCGGCCTCGACCATTGGCTCTGACGCCAGATCCAGTCCTGCCGTCAGGCCCCCTTCGTCTGGCTCCGACACCGGCCCCATTCCCGACACCGGATCAGTTGGTGCCGGTCCTGACGTTAGTCCCCCTGACTTGGGCTATCCCAGTGCTGGACACTCAGCCTATTTATACCACTGTGGGTCTGACGTGTATACCCCCGCCGCCAGATCTGACGATGGGGATTTACTCTAGATCCCGAACTGTCTTCCATTATTTGCTAGGGTTCCCTGGTGACCATTACCCAGCTGGCCCCCCTCCGGACTGGAGCCATTATGGACAGTTTTACTCTGGATTAAATCCCTACCCTCATTACCAGGGATTCCAGCATTACCATTACCCACCACCACCGGTGATACCGCCTCTTCCTCCACCTCCCCCTCCACCTACTCCTGTTACACCAGACTTCAAGACCATTATCCAGTCTTGGTGGCAGGGGGCACGGTAGGAGTTGGTGTTGGAACTGGAGATGAGACTCCCTCTTCCACGTCCTCAGAGGTCTCCATCCCCAAGTAGGTCTTCAGTTGCTACTGTACACATTTCGGGGAAGACTTGCCAGGACATCGCGCTTCCTGATATCCATCACCATCCTGACAAAGGGGCAGATGATGACTATGATGATAAGGGGGCCAGCGATTCAGCGGAGGAAGTCCTGGAGGAGCCTGACGGCCCATCAGGCAAGATTTCCCCTAACTCTCCACCAGATGACCCTGCCTTTTCGGACCTTCTGAGGTCCATGAAGGATTTCTTTGACTGGAAGTCGGAGGACACCTGGACTTAAAGTCCCTTTCTCCGGTCCCCATTCGTCCATGGATTGGACCTCATCAGGACCTCACCTCTACCATGTGGCAGATGCTTCATTCCCTCCCGGCTGTCCCCAAGAGGGTGGACAGGCTGTACCGGGCGCCGAAGGATGCCCTGTTCTTGGAAGTGCATTCTAAGGCCGACTCTGTTATCATTTCTGCTTCTCATGACCGCTCCGCTGCACCCAAGCACATGAGCACCTCTCCTCCGGACAAAGAGTCGACGTAGATGGACCAGTACTAGAGAAAAGTTTATGCTCCAGCCGCATGCGCCCTCCGGTCCCTTAACTATGTGGCCCGTATGGTGTCCCACCAGAAAGCTACCTTGGCCAGGTTGGAAGCTTGGGTCCAGCCCATGGAACCCCCAAGTTTGAAGGAGGAGCTTGTCCCGGATCTTCGCCTCCCCAAATTCTCATATAGGCATGCCTTGCGGGCTAAAATCGACTGTCGATTCTGTAGCCCACACCTCGGCAACTGCCGTGGCCCTAACACAGCATTCCTGGCTTTGCCTCTCTGGACTTGATAATGAAGTCCAGTCGGCAATCCAAGACGCCCCTTCCGGGGTTTGGTACTTTTTGGAGGGGACGCCAAGGACATTCACTGATCTCCAGGACAGAGGTCTTGCCCTTAAGTCAGTGAGGTCCATGTATCGATTGGGCACTTGACAGCAGCAGCCCTTTCGAAAACAGACCTGGAGGCAGGCCCTAGCTAGATGCCAGGGCAAACGCAAGGCCACGGGTTCCACCACACTGCCGGCCTCCAGGAACCAGAGATGAGCAGGGGCCCCTCCTCTGAACGTCTGGCCACTTCCTGACTTACTACCCCACTACCTCCTCAGCCCTCTGGTGAGGACCAGGAGTGGGGGAGGTTTGCCCTCCATGCGCAGGAATGGAGGGCAATAACATCAGACGTATGGGTCCTACAACTGGTGTCCGTCGGACACATCATAGAGTTTCTGGAATTTCCCCCAGAATCTACGCCAAACAGGTCTTCCTACTCCAGGGATCAGACTCTTCTCATCTGAGAAGAGGTTCACAGCCTCTTGCTCAAGGAAGCAATAGAGCACGTTACCCTCTGGCAAAGGGGCAGCAGGTTCTACTCTCTACTTTTTCCTGGTTCCAAAAAAGACAGGAGACTTCAGACCCATCCTCGCCTTAAGCAGCCTAAATCAGTTTGTCGAGTGCAAAACATTTCGGATGCTGATGCTCCAGAGTCTCCTTCCACTCCTTCTGGAGAATCACTGGTTCTAGAGACATGGATATGTTGTTCATCCACACTGTCTGGCAGGTTCCTTAAATCTTGCCGGAAGGTCTTCAAGCTGGCTTCTCCCACCCACCCGGGTGGTAAAACTCTCACCCCCATGGCCTTGAATCTTCCTTGCCGCTTGGAAGCTCAGGTTCCCTCCTTAACGCTCTGCATATAGACTGGATCCTAATTCTTCGGTTCGCCTGAAACTCATTCTTAAGTTTTCAAGACTTCGGTCAAATTACTCCCTCACGGCTGCAATGGACAAATCGACTCCCGGTTTTCGGCAATGCCTATGTGGGCACAAAATGTCCAGGACAGATCCGCACTCCACATGCGTCTACTGCCTCAGCCTAGACCATGACCTGCAGGCCTGCGAGAGTTGTGCCGTTGGTTTTCAGTAGCGTCCTGGAAGACAGCTGCCTGGTTACAGCTTGGGCACCCGAGCGCTACCCACTGGTGAAGTCAAAGGAGGCCCATTGGGCGGTGTCCACAGTGGCTGGCTCGGCTGAGCAACTCGAACAGATGATTGCCCTCGAGGAGGAGGCGGCCCAGGCCGCATCTTCATCTTCCTCGGTCGCGGCATTTATCCCGCTCTCTCTGGGATCCTCCTACACAGCTTCTTTTAAGGAGCTTTGCCAGTCGCTCTCCACGAAAGGAGAGGGGCCATCGGGACATTCTTCTCGGTCCAAAAAGAAGGACTCGAAAGGTAAGTCCCACTGTCGGTGTTCGTGGAAGCGGGAGAGGTCCCCTTCCCCAGACAGTCGACACTCAACCTCGGTCGAGGTTGTGGCTAAGGCCACTGGCTTCACGGTGTCCCCATCAGGTCAGCCGGCCGAGACACCTCGGACGCTGGGTCAAGATTTCGCCGACCCGTCGGATGGGCTGTCAACTGGTGAAGCCGACAACCCTTCTTCACTGGTTTCCCCCGTGGAGACCAAGGACTTGCCTGCGCCTCCCATGCCGGAGTCCCCGGTCAAGGCTTCCGAGCCAAGGGAAGAACGGGTGTCCCCTGCCCCTTCCCAGACCCGTCCTTGGAAACACCGAGGGTCTTGGTCTCGGACCCCGTCTCGGTCCAGCCGATCCCACTGACATCGGTGGTCTCGGTCTCTGCACTGAGGTAAGCGACGCCGCCGCTCGTCCTCTTCTTCCTCCTCGGAAGAGGAGAGGCTTTGGCGCAAATTGCATTGACGCTATGAGGACCTAATGTGGCAGCAGTTACTTCTGTCCGGGAACAAGCCGACGCCGTCGCCTTCCTCGGCCATCAAGTGGCTGTCACCCGAACGGCCGAAACAACCCCTCGCTGTAGGCGAGATGCCCAAGCCTGGGCCAGTTGTTCGGCCGAAACCAGCTGCCCCACCGATTGCGGTGGAACCTCCGCCTCCACAACCGAAATCGGGGGCGCCGACCAAGAACTCTTGGTCGGGTCAGGGTCTGCCCCACAGGTTGTCAGTCACCCTCACTCCCTACCATCCTCGGCAGGCGGAGGGTGGCTCAGGCCCCAGGCAGCCCTTCACGGACTCCTCTGAGTCCAACGACGACTCCTCCCTGTTTTCCAGGCCCCTTGACCTGGAGTTCTCCGGGGCAGTCGATGGACGAGAGCCCATCGTCCTTTATGAGTCTGCTTTGGCTCACCTCTGAGTCCACCGGGATGCAGCTCGAGCCCGTATCCAAGCGGGCCAAGTATCCCTGAGGAGATACTGGACCGGGGGATTCACCACGAGGCCTTTCTGGTGGCTGAAGCCATTGTAGCCCAGCCTTGGAGTTTGCATTGTGCCGACTTGCCATCGTCTTTAGCCAGGAAGTATGCAGTCCCTACCTGCTTTTGTCCGTTTTTGGAACACCCCTCCGCCGGGGTTGGTTACCGATAGCACTTTCCGGCGTTCCGGGAACGCTAGGGATGTGGATAAGCCCCCCAACAAGGAGTCCAAAAAGCTGGACTATGCCAGGCACAAGGTATACGCCGCGTCCTCCCTTGGCCTCTGCCAAGCCAGCTCGGCCATGCTGATGGCACACTTCTCCCACGCCCTCATGGGCTCCCTGGATGAGGTGATCCCTCATCTCCCGGCTGACCTGCAGACCACGGTCAAGTAGGTATGGGACCAGGGAAGGGCGGTGGCAAAACAGCAGCTCCAAACGGCTCTGGACATTGGAGACTCCTGTGCCAGATCAGTTGCGGCCGCAGTGGCCATGCACCGCAGAGCATGGCTGAGGGATATCCACCTTCACGGCGGATACCCAGCATAAACTGGCGGATGTCCCCTTCCTGGGGACTGACCTGTTCGGCCCTGGAGTGGAAGGTCACCTCCAGCGGATCGAAAAGTCCAATGCTACTGTGGACTCGGTCACCTCCGCCCAGAAGGACAAGAGCCGTCGCAAACAGCATAAGTCCTTTCGCCCTTCTGCGCCTGCGGCAGATCCGGCCCAACAGCACCAGCATCAGGGCCAGCAGGCTCACGCTTGGCACCCCAAAGCCAAGCCTGTGGCTTCCTCTATCAGGAAGGAGGAGGGAAAAGGCCCAGGAGGTCCCTCAGCCGGTCCCTCCTCCAAGCCTACCCAGTGACGGGTTGAGGGGTGTCGCCCCCAGCCTCGTCACTCCCCCTGGGGTTCCCCCATGGGGGGACGGCTCCACCACTTCCTTTCCGCTTGGTCCGCTATCACCACAGACCGCTGGGTGTTGGAGGTGGTAGGAAAGGGCCTGCCCCTGGAGTTCGAGCAGGCCCCGCCCTTCGAGCCGTCGCCCTTCGGGGGGCTATGGGGTCCACAGCCTCTCTGTTGGCTCGCCAAGCCGACATTGCCCTGCTCCTCGAAAAAGAGGTGATCAGGAAGGTGGCAGATCCTCCACCAGACCCGGGGTTTGTGTCCAGGTACTTCCTGGTCCCGAAACGGACGGGGTCTGGCGCCCCATTCTAGACCTGCACAACCTGAACAGGTTCCTAAGGTCTCGGACCTTCAGGATGGTCACTCTGGCTCAAATAATCCCATCCTTGGAACGAGGCGTGTGGTTCTGTTCTCTGGACCTCCAGGATGCGTTCTTTCATGTCCCAATCCGTCCATCCTACCAGAGATTCCTCCGCGTCAGGGCAGAGGGATCCCTCTACGAGTTCCGGGCCATGCCCTTCGGCCTTTACCTAGCTCCCAGGGTCTTCACCAAATGCATGGCAGTGGTGACAGCATTCCTGCGGCGCCGAAGGGTCCGGGTGTACCTCTACCTGGATGGCTGGCTGATTGCAGCCTTCTCCAGAATGGAGGTGGAGCGGTCCAGAGATCTGGCCCTCCAGGTTTGCTCTCAGGTTGGCCTCCTCATCAACGAGGCCAAGTCAGAACTCGTGCCAAAGCAGGTGATACAGTTTCATCGGGGCAGAGCTCGACTCTCTGCGAGCCAGAGCATGGCTCCCGGTGGACAGGGCCGAGGTTCTTTCCTCCTTTGCCCAATCATTTCAGGTTGGGCAATTGTGCCCTGCCCAGGACTTCCTGCGCCTCCTGGGCCTCATGGCAGCCTGCACCAGCGTGGTCCATTGGGCTCGTTGGTACATGCATCCCCTTCAGTGGGGGCTGGCCAGCCAATGGTCACAGCACTTCGATCCTCTGGATCAGCTAGTGACAGTGACCCAGGGGATGTGGAACGCTCTCCAGTGGTGGATCATTCCAGCACATCTGCAGGAGGGCATCCCATTTGTTTCCCCGAGCCAACGGTCTCTCTATCAACCAATGCCTCTCTGATGGGTTGGGATGCCCATCTGGGGGAGCACAGAGCGCACAGCCTCTGGTCCTCTCTGGAGTCCCGATGCCACATCAACCTGCTGGAGCTTCAGGCGGATCTTCTAGCCCTCACCGCCTTCGCTCCATTTCTACGGGGTCAAGTGGTTCAGGTCCAGACGGACAATACCACGATCATGTACTACCTAAACCGCCAGGACGGGACGCGGTCCATGCCTCTGTGCAGGGAAGCTCTCCGCATTTGGTCACTCGTGCGCAGCCTGGAGGCGGATCTCCTTGCCATCCATGTGGCAGGAGCCTCCAACATTCTGGCCGATGCCCTAAGCTGGATAGGGGCTGCATTCCACGAGTGGTCTCTCCTGCCGGAGGTGGTACAAGATCTGTTCCCCCACTGGGGCATGCCTCAGGTGGACCTATTTGCCTCCAGGGAGAATGCGAAGCTGAGACTGTTTCATGCCCGCCCCCCTCAGCAGGACTCGCTGCAGGGGGATGCCTTCTTGAGGGCGTGGACCCCGGGCCTCTTCTACGCCTTTCCCCCATTTCCCTTGATCCACAAGGTGCTTCTCAAGGCGAGGAGGGACAAGGTGCAGGTGATTCTGGTAGCCCCAGACTGGCCCCGCCAGTTCTGGTATCCAGATCTCCTCAGTCTCAGTTCCAGGCTCCCGAGGCGGCTTCCAGCCCGCCCGGACCTGATCTCGGTCAATCAGGGGAAGGTATTCCATCCGGACGTTCAATCCTTGCACCTGATGGCCTGGTTCCTGAGCGGCTAGAGTTCCAGGCCTTGGGTCTTTCCGACGAGGTCCTCAACGTTGTTGAGGTGTCTCGTAAGGAGTTGACCAGAAAATGCTACGCCTTCAAATGGAAGAGATTCTCCATTTGGTGTCAGGGCAAGGGCCTGGACCCTTCCTCCTGTTCCTTGGCAAGCATTCTGGACTACCTGTGGTCCCTTTCTCAGCAAGGGCTTCGGTCGACGACCCTTAAGGTGCACCTGGCAGCCATCTCTGCTTACAGGGCACAGGCCGGGAAGCAGTCGATGGCGCAGGAGAAGGTGATCGGGTGCTTTTCCAAAGGCCTTGATCACATATCCCTTCCAATGCGAGAACCTCCACCTCCGTGGGATCTACTGCTGGTATTGGCTAAGCTCGTGGGCAAGCCATTCGAACCGATGCACAGGTGTGACATCTCTCACCTGTCGTGGAAGACCACCTTCTTGGTGGCTATCACGTCAGCCAGAAGGATGGGAGAGCTCCAGGCGCTTTCCATAGAGTCTCCTTATCTGGTCTTCCACAGAGACAAGGTTGTCCTGCGCCCCCACCCAAAATTCCTTCCGAAAGTGGGGTCGGAGTTTCACCTTTGCCAGGTGTTGACTCTGCCGGTGTTCTACCCCAATCACACCTCGGAGGCCGAATATAGGCTCCATACTTTGGACCCTAGAAGAGCGCTCTCTTACTATAAGGAGCCGACGGCTGAAGTTCGGGGAGAGGTTCGCCAGCTGTTTCTCACCTATGCTGAAGCCGCACCTGGCAGACCTGCAGCCAAGCGGACGATAGGCAGGTGGGTCACCTCCTGCATAGATCTCTGCTGTAGGTTGGCGGGCATGGAGCCTCCCAGAGGGATAAGAGCTCATTCTACCCGCCATACCGCTGCATCGGTGGCTGCTTCCAGGGACGTGTCTATCCAGGAAATCTGCAGGGCTGCTATCTGGAAGTCCGCACACACCTTCATCACCCACTACCACATTGACCTTGAGTCACGCCGGGATGCTGGTTTTGGGACCTCGGTTCTCCAGTCTTTATTTCCTAAGTAGGGGGTGTGCGCCTTGCCTCCCTCCTCCCAGAGAACTGCTAGGAGCCTGCCAGACAGTGTGGATGAACAACATATCCATGTCCCTAGAAATACAGGTTACTCACCTGTAACAGGAGTTCTAGGAATGGTATATGTTGTTCATCCACCTATCCCTCAACCTCCCGGCTCGACGCTGCTTAACATGGCTTCCAGCGGGCTAGATCTGGCGTCATGGGGGCGGAGCCGAGAGTTTCACCACCTGGGTGGGTGGGAGGAGCCAGCTTGAAGACCTTCCAGCAAGATTTAAAGCGGCAAGGAACCTGCCAGACAGTGTGGATGAACAACATATACCATTCCTAGAACTCCTGTTACAGGTGAGTAACCTGTATTTGTGCGCTCTGGACATACAGGATGCTTACCTGCACATCCCGATTTTCCCCAGCCACCACCATTTCCTGCAGTTCCAATTCCAAGGGTAACGCTTCCAGTTCAGAGTGCTCTCCTTTGGTCTGTCTTTGGCACCTCTAGTATTTACCAAGTGCCTGGCATTGGTGGCGGCTTTCTTATGCCACAGGGGCATTGCAGTTTTCCTTTATGTAGTGACTGACTACTTTTGGCCCCGTCCAGTGACTCTTTACTGGAGGCTCTCTCTTTCACCTTGGACCTCTTCAACAGACTAGGGATTACTGTCAGTGTCCCCAAGTCATCCATGACCCCATCCCAGAGACTACAGTTAATTGGGGCAGTCTTGGATGCGGTCCAATGCAGAGCTTTCCTCCTCCAGACAGGGTGGAGACCCTGGTCCGTCAGGCTGCCAGATTGGCTTCATCCAGGACCATCCCGGCTTGGCAGATCCTACGCCTGCTCTGCCTGATGATGGCCTCTATCACTACAGTTCCCTTGGTGAGGCTCCACATGAGTCGCTCAGTGGTCCTTGCGGGTGCAGTGGGAACAACTCCTGGATGACCTGGACCATCCAGTTGTCTCCTAAGCGGCCTGGAAAGATCTGCTTGGGTGGATGGACTCCTGCAACCTTTCTCTGGGTCTTCATTTTCGGAACCCTGCTCCCTCGTTATCCCTAACTACAGATGCGTTGAACATGGGATGGGGAGCACATCTAGGGGAGCACCAAGCTCAAGGACAGTGGTTCAGCTTGGAAGAATCATTACACATCTGTGTTCTGGAGATGAGTGATCTTGTACGCCTTACCGGCCTTCCAGAACCTCCTTCCCAAGGGATCACTGCTGGTCCAAATGGACAACATGTCATTAGTCTGGTACTTCAACAAACAAGGAGGAACCCGATTGTACCCCATGTGCAGGGAGGCGATGCGGATGTGGAACTGGGCAGTCCAGCATAATCTGGCACTTGTGGCCATGCACATTCCAGGCATCCTCAATGTCCTGGCGGACAGTCTCAGACCGTTGCTTATGACTGGAAATTGCTTCAGGAAGTGGCAGAGTCGCTCTTCCTAAAATGGGGATGACTGGAAATCTACTTGTTCACCTCCAAATTCAATGCAAAACTTCCCAGTTTTTGCTCACTCGTTCCAGGGCATGGTGATTTCTGGCACGACTCACTGTCTCTCTCCTGGACAGGGACATTTTTGTATGCCTTCCCTCCATTTCCCATTCTACAGAGTGTCTTTCTCAAGCTTCAGGCAGAGAAGGTGAGGATGATCATGGTCGCTCCTCTCTGGCCGAGACAAATTTGGTTTCCACTGTTACAGCAGTTATCCAGGGAACCACTGGTTCCGCTTCCATTGACCCGTGACCGCCTGACCCAGTATCAAGGTCCTCTAGTACATCCGGGACTCAGGACTCCGCATCTCGATGCTTGGCTCCTCCAGACATAGCGATTTCTCACTTCGGGGTTTCCTCTCAAGTCGCTCAAATCCTTTTAGAGGCTAGAAACCCCTCTACTCATTCCACTTATGCTATGAAGTGGAAGCAGTTCTCTATATGGGCGACTTCCATGAGTTGGAACCCTTTTTTCTTGTTTGGCCCCTCAAATAATGAAATACCTTCTTCATCTGTCCGACTCCAGGCTGTCATATTCCTCCTTGAAGGTCCACCTTTCTGCAATTTTGGCATACCACGTGCTGGTGGATGGTAAGCCTGTGGCTCAGTTGGTAGTCTCTAAAACCTTTCTGAAAGGGAGACTCCATCTGGAACCCCCCCATCCGCAGCCCTACTCCACCTTGGGATTTGATCTTTGTGTTTAGAGAAGTTCACCCTTCCCCCTTTTGAGCCAGCTATGAGCTGTGACTTGCGCTTCCTGTCTTGGAAGGCATTTTTTTTTTGCCATTACGTCAGTCTGAAGGATTTCGGAGTTTCACGCTCTGGTTTGTAAAAAGTCTTATCTCATTTTCCATAAGGACCAGGCGGTTCTCAGGACAAATCCTAAGTCTCTTCCAAAGGTGGTGTCAGAAGCCACACTGAGCCAGTCAGTAGAGCTTCCAGTTTATTTTCTGTCCCCTACCAATAGAGGTGAGGCACTCCTGTACACCATGGACGTACATCGGATTCTTCGGTGCTACACTCAGTTCTGTAGCTGGTCTGCAGGTCTCATTTGTAAAAGTCCATCTGTCAACCTTTCTGTTTTCCGCATAACATTCAGTAGAATCCCTCACAACTTCCTCTTTTCATAGCATTTCTCGGAGGAATTCCCCAGATCCGGTATTTGTTACGATCACAGTGGTGACCTGTGTTCTACCTTAACCTAATCATTAGTAGGCTACAGACCTCCCCATTCAAACAGGCAGCCATGTGTAAACTGAAGCTGTTCAAGGCTTTTATTCTGGTAGCACCTCCTTGTCCTGATGAGCGTCAGAGTCTCCTGCTTTAGTTACAGGTTCCCATTCCACAGTGTTCTGCAAGGATTTATTTAATTTATACATTTATTTATTCATTTTAGGAATTACAATACCTTTGAGCGTCAGGCAGCTCATTTAGAAAAGGTTCCATGTCAGTAGGGAGGGTTACAAACAGTTACAGGGAAACAGACAAGTCGCACAGAATAATTCAGAACAAATGTGCATGCGGTTACAATAAAGTAAAGGACCATTGAGCTTCAGTTATATTCATATTAATCAAAACCTGAATCTGGGCAGAGGGATGACAAGTGTGGTTGGGGGGAGAGGAGCAGCCAAGGCAGCCTTGTCAAGTTGCAGCTATGATAGGGAGGATGGAAAAGCCTTAGAAAAGAGGAAGGCAGGGAGGAGGGTGGTAAGATGAAGGTGATAGAGGTATAAGTAAGGGAATAAGGAGGTTCTTCATATACACTCCCAAGTTTCATGGTGTGGTACTTCAACACTGATCCGTTCTCGACTCTTAACATGCTTCCCTAATCAGGAGTTCTGTAGAGGTTGAACTGTATTCAGTTGATGCAACACCTATTCTTTTTTCCTGTCACAAAATCAAAAGAGCATGAGTAGTCCTGCTCAGCCGCGTTGTGTCCAGTGATTTTGTGACAAAGGAGAACCTGTCTCCAAAGAATGCCAGCCCAACTGGATTGTTAGCTGCATTCTGCATTATTGCACACTCACAGCAAAGCGTCAAACAGGCTCAGTAAAGGTCCATCAAATGTGAGCAGTAGTTACACTTTCAGTTTCACTTGCGTGGTTTTAGTCGCAGATGTTTGCAGAGCCGCACCAGAGTGCCGTCTGCTTCACGACCCTATTGGAATTCTGTTCATATCACGTAAAGGTTGTGGGTTGGCATTACTACAGTGTTTACTCTGCTTGTGACTCCTGTTGTCTTGCTGTTCACCCTTATCTGGGGATCTTTACTGCTTGCCATTTGACCAAAGAATGGAGCTGTATTACAGAGATTGACTGTTGGAAGACGCTAAAGCTACTTACCTGTAACTTTTGATCTTCTAGAGTATCTCAGCAGATCCACTCTTAACTTGCTCACCATCTTTCAAATGCACACATTTACTGCATGTTTATTGTCTGTCGGCCTCTATATTTATTACAGTGTAGGGGCTATATTGGCCCTCATTGGCTTAGTTGGCTTATTGTATGTATGCCTTTTGTTGCGTTTAATACACAACAGGGTGTAATACATCATAGGATATGTCATGCATTGGGTGTGTGGTGAGGCATGAGGCTGCAGGCTGAGTGCCTCATGCACCTGAGAAGTGACAATGTGGCAGTGTCCCATGGTATACAATATCCTGGAGTATATTATTGCTATTGTGAACTGAATTTGTTTTTATATAAATTAAGAATAAAATAATCAGTAAAAACATTTTTCAGTGATTTTTACAGTATGAATGGGTACATATAAAAAGTTCTTATTTTATATGAATATACAAAATTGCCAGCAGGAACAGGCCTCATGGTCTGTCGAGTCTGCTCAAGTGTGCAGCTAGGCCCTCATCTCGCAGCTGCCCCTCTTTATGGAGGTTAGTACAGTAAGTGGCGCTGTAGCAGCTATGAATGACTTTATATATTCCCCATGCACATACCTCTACACAGTTGTTTTTCACAAGTATTTTTTAATAATGTTGGGAAGGGGGTGCTGTGGAGCCCAAGCTAACAAGCAGCACTGATTTAGAGCTCTGCTACTTAAAGTTTAAAAACTTGAGATTTTACTAATTAGAGCAAAAATCTTACTCATTTTCTCTTCCCATCTGAAAGAGGACACACTGTTGTACAATATGGGCAATCCTCGAAAAGACTACGCTGGAACTTCAGGCGGAAAAGCAGCTAATGTGTCTTAGCCCACAAGGTCAAGCCAAGTTCCCCAACTAACAGTACTGCCTGAATCTGAGGAAACTATGACCACCATTGGGGTTAAGTTGCAACGCATAATTACCTCAGTGGCTGACTTAAATGCCAAAATTGATTCCTTTGGCACCCGTGTGACCGCGGTAGAGCAAACTGTGGAAACCTTACAGACGGAGATGGTGGACATTAAAAAAACATCAGATTCTACCTCTGTGACCACTTTTCTAATTGTCAAAGAAAATGCTCATTTTCAGGCTAGACTGGAGACACTGGAAAACCATGCCCGTTCCATAACGTGAGGATCCTTGGCCTGCCAGAAGGGATTGAGGGAGACCATCCTCTTATTTTCCTGCAAGACTGATCGGGTGAAAAATTGGTGCCGGAGGGCCAGAATATTCAGTTCGGATTGCAAAATGCATACCAAATCAGATCGCGGGGTTATAGGGATGAAACGGCTACCCCAAGAACCCTACTGGTGGTGACTGATGGCATCGGGACATGGGACTGAATACTCTGACTGGGGAGACAAGCAGGCCAGTTAATGCAGGATGATCGCTCTGTCTATCTCTTCTCGGACTTAAGTTATGTGAGTTGCATGAGGCGCAAAAAATTTGATGGAGTTCGCAAGAAACTGCAAGAGGCCTCCATTCCCCATGCGGTAGTATTCCCCGTCAGACTACGAATTGTACACGCAGGCAAGGTCTGGGTATTCGCGGATACGACTGAGGCAAGGAAATGGGCTGCTCAAATAGAACCCAGGTGAAGAGTTTCATCCCACCAAGCAGATGGAGAATTAGGGGACAGCGACCTGGAAGAGCTTGAAGAGGACTGAAATAGATAAGTTTGATTTAAATATTTATTTTTCTTCCACCCAATGTTAGCGATTAGCCTACACGAGGGACTGGAGACATAGACTATAATTTTTTTAGTTATAAAGCCCTTTTAAGGGGGGTTATGACATCCTACTGTGATTTCTGTGATTTATTGTAGGGCCTCTTTAGGTTAAATTAATCTCTCCAGCCTTAGTATTACATCTTAATTGGAGGGGACAGATTCTCTGTTTGGTCCACCTTCTTTAAAACGTTGATTTATTATTGCCTAGGTTAACGTATGGGAAAGTTACATGTAGATTAATGTTATGCTGCCTGTATCAAACTTTTATAGTAAATACAACTTACGAGTGTATAGTGTGACACCATTAGTCCTCTACAGGACATGATATTTTGGACTACCACTTTGAACTTTCGAACTCGAAATAGTCACACTGTTCTTGGACTCATTTACAGCTAAATCTCTTGCTTGTTTATATAGTGTGTAAACATAGTATTACCCTCCACATGAGGTATCGTAATATTTGGGATGCTTAGATCCTATTATTAAGGAGAATTTATATGTCTCCAGGTGGACTTACGTCATGTAACTGTGTTCGCTTGTCTCAGATATGGAACTGTGGTATGTTTGACAACAATTGCAAAATAAAAACATAAAGTACAACAAAAATAATGTTGTGGGAAACCAGTGATAAAAGCCGCAGTCACAAGCTGAAAGTGGTATTAGGTGAGTACTCAGCTGCAGCCAAATTGAGGCTGAAATCTGTATTAGCTAGCAGTCCTCGTTTAGGAGTGGTGGCGCAAAAGAAACTGTGCAGCAGTAAGTGAAAGTAAGAGCTGTGATATGGGAGTGCGATAGCGAGGAACTGACTGCATGCTGAAGAGGAGAGAGTTGTAAACAAAAACAAACAAAATAATTGTTTTAATGCTGCTGCTTGTTTTATAAGTAGTGGCATTATCAAGGTCTCTGGAGAAAAGTGTGGTGCAGTTTTGTGGTGAGCAGCAGTTACTATGCCCCATTTTGAAGTTCACAGTTTGGGAGAGATTCGGAGGCTCCAGCTGCTGGGGGGGGAGTGACAGATGCCAACTAGTTTTTTAAAAAACAGACATTTCCAATGCTGCTACTGATGCAAATCTGCAGCCCTGTTGTCCGGCTGCTCAGATCTATGGGCAGGCTGATTGGAAATGAGTAGAAAGACTTGCTAGCTGCCACCTTTTCTTACCTTTGATTATGCTGTGGGTTTTAATCATGGGTAAGGAGAGGGCTTAGCCAACCAGGTTGTTGGAGTTTTAGCAACTAGTTCATAATTTAATGGTTTTTTTTATACTTTATTTTTATTAGTTTTACAACTAGTGCACATTAATGTACATGCCATATGATCAATAGTCCATATACAGGATACAGTAACAAAAGGACAAAAGTCCCTTCATCACAGGATTAAATATTGCATCTATCCTATCAGTGATACAACATCAGGGAGGAATCCCAACTTTTTCCAACTTCAGGACTAAAGTTATGTACCGGTAAGTTACTGAATGAAGCCCATGAGCAGCATGGTTAAACCTTAAAGTAAAATATATCATTTAAATTCTTAACAAGAACTATCCCACCAGTGGGAACATTTTACCATGCTAGTCTCCTTAAGTTTAATTTTCCTAAAAGTGAACAACACACTCATTTTATATAAACTAATTAACTTGTGACCTGCTTATATAAAAACAATGTAAACACTGAAGCACTCCACAGTCTGTTATTTTAAACGTGGTGAAGGCCTCCAAAATGAGAGAACATATGAAGAGTATCAGCGTTACCTTCTTCTGTTGAAGCCCCCTCTGTCCTCCCATAATATGAAGAAAAATAAGAGTTATAACCTTTTCACCCATTAAAGAGTCTGAAAACAGAGTTAGTCCTCAAGTATTCAACCCAAATCTTCTTCACTTTCCCCTTCCTCCTCTGTTCTGCGTCTCCATGATTCCTCCTGTATCTTCTTAGTCCATCGACCTGCATCCACAGGATCCGTAAAGGCCCAGACCTTGCCCTGATAAACAGTACAGCAGCCTAGCTGGAAAAACAATAGAATGGGGGATATTAGCCTCTCTTAGGATACTCCGCGTCCCATCAGATTTCTTCCTTCTCTGGCGTGTCGCAAAACTAATATCTGGAAAAATGTGGATAGATTGTCCGTCCTGAGAAATCTGGCTTTGTTTCCTGGCTAATGCCAAAATCCAATCTTGCGCTTCCATGCTGGCTATAACTGCAAGTAAGGTCCGAGGATTGTTAGAGGCCTCTGGACAACCACGTGGTGTAATGCGGTACACTTTTTGGATGTGAAAACAATCAGGGTTTCCTTCTATTTGTAGTTTCTCTGCAAGCCAGACTTTAAGAAACATTACTGGATGGTCCCCCTCAATTTCCTCGGGGGAGACCTAAGATTCTGATATGGCAGAACGTACTTGATTTTCCAGGGTCTCCAATCGTGCCCTGAAATGCTGTTCCTCCTTTACCCTCAGGGCAGTCACACTGGTTGCTACCTCCGCCTGCTTCTTAACATCTATCATTTCTGTTTTTATAATGTCGACTGTAGATTCAAGTAGCACTATCCTGGAGTTAAATCCGTCCATTTTCTGGCTTAAATCTGAAACCGATGCCATCAGGCATTGCATTTTATTCCCCAGCGATTGGGGCCGATGTTGATTCAGTCATCTGCACTGGATGGGCCAACGGCCCCGTAGTTGACGATCTCTACAAGGATTTCCCATATTGTTCTTAGGGTTGAACATTCTTCAAATATATGTTTAAATTGTTGCAGGTTTTCAAAATTTAAACTTTTATTGCTTTCCAGAGTCATAAATGCATAGAGCTGATATTGAGTGCGTCTAGTCTGCTCGGCTGTACTGCGCCCAATAATTTAATGTTTTAACTATTTTTTTTTTTTTTTGTTAACATTTAAAGCAGTTTATTAGAGTTTCTTTCTAAAAAAAAAAAAAAAAAAAAAAGAGTAACTGAGGAGGCTGGGGCCTGTGCTGCTATATACCATTGGTGGGCGTGCCACTGAATGTCTGTGCTGTACACAGCACGTGTAACTGCCCCAAAAGTTATGGTTGCTGTGGGATCCTAGTGCCTTACGACTAAGGCCAGTGTGTGGTTCTGTGGAGAGATATGCCAAAAGATAGTTACAGGTAAGTTTCCTTTCTTCAGGCGCAGATGCTCTGAGTGCCCACCCAGCTTTCTCCACTGTTTTACACTCTTGGCCCAGTGCTTTCTGGGAGGTGGGACTGCGAAATGGAATGCCAGTCTAAGGCAGCTGTGTGATTTGTATCGCTGTACACAAGAGATGAGGCTGAGCTATATGTGGTGGCTGTGCTTCCCTGTCACACTCTGGCTTTTCTTTTTTTTTTTTTTAACTTTGCTTCTTATTGCCCTTCAGCTAGCTTTGCTGGAGTGTGTATAGAAACTGGTTTGAGATTTATCGTCCCTCATTTAATGAAATGTCATACTCTAAACAGGCTGCCTTGAACCAGAAAAACCGTGAGTGAGACCCAGTGTTTACTCTTTTTATTTCAGTGTAAGGGGCTATCAGAAATGTAGGAGGTAGTGTGGTCTAGTTCTTAGAACATCAGTTTGGGAATCGAGACTGCAAGTTCAAACCCTGTTAGATCCAAATTCTTACTGTTTGACCTAGGGCAAGTCATTTAACCTCCACCAAACTGCAGAAATCAGTAAAAAGCAGAGCCCACTTAAAACAAGATGTTGCATCTTAGTTAGGCTACCCTTGGTAAAAAAAAAAAAAAGAGTTTTTTTCTATTTTATACAGAATAGCTGATAGCAAAGTGTTATATACAAGGGAATATCACCATCAACAGACCTAGTGAGCTCATAAAGCCACAGGCGTGAAGGGCAAGTGTCCTTTTAAGCTCTTTAGGCCCTTTGAGTGTAACATTTCAGGAGTGTATAGCACGTTGCCATGTGATATTTTGTATATTACATAAGGATGGACACGAAAAGATATTTAGACGTTTTATTATACTTGTAGTAAGGTGCTTGTTAGACATGTTAATAGTGCTGTAGTAATGTGTGTGTTAAACATGTTAGTAGTGTTGTAATATGGTGTATATTTTGGATCTGCGCTTGTAATAGTTTGTGAATAAAGTTTTTATTACATTGTAATAAGCTGGTGTAGTTTCATTAGTAATGCATATACTAGTTAATTACTACTGTATAAGATATGTGGAAATATCTGATGTTTTTTTCTGTGGTAAAAAGTCCCATCCATATAACATAATGTAGCTGTTTAGATTTTTTTCTGTGGCTATTTTTGCATTATACTGTATATCTTAAAGACAGTTTTAGGTCTTGTATTCAGTGATGAAAATGAACAGGAACGCACTGGAACTCAGTTTCTGTACCTTTTTTCAGCAGGAACAGAGTTCCTGTACTTCTTCCCACTGACACTGGAACTGAAATTCTTAAACCAGCAACATAATGACAGTTTCTGAGCCTGTGACCTGAAATCAGGGTTTCCATAACAATATTTAACGTGTACAACAATGCTATTTTCCTAGAAATACTTCAGTATCTGTAATTGAATATACTAGTGTCGAAACAGATAGATAGATGTGTCTTGACACAGCTATCCTTCAGATTGAGGATCTTCATTCTGCATCTCATATTTGCCAATGCCCGAGTTCCTGTACTTCTTGTCTACCACTTGCACCACTGCTTATATTGGTTTTGAAACTGTTATTTCAGTGTACTGTAAGGTAATGAGTCTTAACTCATTATTTCCTGGTGGCCATTTTGTGTCAATTTAGCAGTGGATAGTATGGACTTCATATGATGCTATTGGAAGTAATAAGTTCTAATTGAGCTGGGCAACAGGTCAGCTCCTGGCTGATCTGTTGGAATCCCCCCATCTTGGCAATAGAAACGTAGACAACGATGAGAAAAAGACCAGTGGTCCATCCAGGCTGCCGGTAACACCATGTCGTACCCATAAGACCTTATGTCAAAACGGGATTTTGGCTATACAATTCACCTTATTGTTCCTTGTCTTGGTACTGCCTTCCTGAGTAACTGCTAAGACCTTAACTCTGTCCCAGCCATGAATGAAATCATTAATGGTTTCGGCTCCCACCACCTCCACTGGCAAACAGTTCAGTGGCTCAGCCACTCAAGTCTGTAAATGTCACCAGCAGCCTCGACTAGAGGATTGTTTTGAAGCTCATTGACACATTACGTCAGTGAACTCTGAACCAATCCACTACTACTGTCTATCTAACATTACTTGTCAATGAAAGTGTGCCCCAGTGCCCTCCCCTGCAACTCTCATAGTCAGTGAGTGGTGCTGCAGGGAGGGGTGATGATTCCTACTGAGCAGCCGAGATCTGACCTGTCTCTGACCCCCCCCAATTACAAGGAAGGGTGATGACTGTAAAGGCCTTTGATCCATGACCTTATGGGGGAAAGGGTAGAGAGGGGAAGTGCTATTAGAACGTGTTGTCAAGTTGGGGGGACTGGCCAGAAGCGCGGAGTGTATTGTGACAGGGAGCTCCTGCCACTCTTGAGGATCAAAGTTTTCTTAAATCTGTTGCAACACTTCTTCTGTTTTCTTAGCCTAATCTGTCCTTCACAATTTCTAGTCCATAAGATTGGTCACCTATAGGCATCCCCTTCCCCTTTCTTGACTATGCTATAGTGTCCTCTTTTATTTTCCTTTTCCCTCTCAGGTCTTCGTGCAGGGAGGTTATTGTGGTGACCTCTCAGCGTATGTAAAACAGGTTGTGTTTATCGTTGTTGGCTTTAGTATGTAATAGCACTACTATGTCATAAATACCTTGATGTATTGTATATAGCTTATGTTTGAAACCTATAAATGTTGAAAATACCATGGCACTAGGTGTTTTTGATATTAGTAAAAAGTACTAGTTGACTGTGTTATAGAAATTAATTTAGTTGTGCTATTTAAAATGCATGTACATTGTTGTAAACTGAACATGTCTGAAATGTCATGGTGATTTGCATATATCCCATGATGCTTTGCATTATGGAAGTATGTATGATGTTGTATTTCTTTTTTTTCTTCTATTTAATCTTTTTTGTGCCACACACCTCTCTGCCGGGCCATCCGCCCAGTGACGGACCCCTTGGTTGCGGCATCCCCACATAAGCCGCTCTCCCGGGACCCTCTGGATTAGCCCCCAGGGCAGGGACATGGCACCTGGCCCTTTAGGTGCCATGAACAACGGGAAAGGGCGGGAGTTGGCCTGGGAGCCGATCGCAGCTGAGGAGCGGGCATCACTTACGCAGAGAGGAGGTAGGCTTGGTTTTCTCCCCCGGGGGGGCGGGAACATGCAATGATGCCAGCGTCCATCCCGCCCCCTTGTAACCTTGCTGGTGCCATATGCTGTGGCACTCCTGGCCTCCACCAGGGATCCCCCTTGCACCGGCGACATCCCGCACCTCCCCTGAAGAAGGAGAGCAGTCGTGGGATTCTCGATCCTTCTTCCCCCGGCCACCCTCCGCCACCTAAGTCCATTCCTCAACCCAGGCTCAAGGCCGCAAGCTGGAAATCCAACCGCTGCACTAGTGGGTCGGCTAATGATGTTGTATTTCTTTGAAACTTGATTTGTTGCCAGTGCTCTTTGGGGTAACCTTTTTTTCAGTAATTCTACATGGAGGTTCTTTGTCTATAGCTTTTTTTTTTTTTTTGAGCCCCCACTACCCAAGCAAACAAGGCCCACATAGGGATGAAGGGTTTTCACTAAAAATGTTTAGATCAGAGATCAGTGTCTGTAGGTACTGTCTAAATGCAGAGAAAGGACATGCATAGTCTGTTGCTGCAAACTGATGTGCTGAAGGAAATATTATGACATTGCAGAAACGTATTTCCTGTATTTTGAATAAACATCACACAGAGATTGTGTGTTGAACCTGAAGTTCGGTGTCTGGTCCATCTGTTATCCCACAACCCCTCCACATGTATGTGCCCACTAAGTATCATGTTTTTCCATGCTACCCCATTATGTATCAGGAAGTTGGAAGGAGAACGGCATTACAGGGGCCTTTGCCCCATCTGTAATCCAGGACTTGAGGGAAGAGGCTACAAACTGGTGGTGTCACTTGGCCTGGGCTGCTGTTTGTATTTTTATTGCAACTGGATGAATGGTGTACATACTGCGCAGATTTTACCATGTGAAACTTCATTGTCTATCTCAGGATTGCATTAAAATGCCAGTACCCAGCCAGCCTGGTAGCGTTGCTGCTCACCACACCGGCAACTTTGTTTCGGGAACTGACTCGCTTGCCTTGGGGCCAGCCTGGGAGGTAGGACTGAGTGTCCTAAGGACAGCTCTTCTCCCTCAGGGAGGAGGGACACTATGTCTTGCTGCTCAGCTGCCTCCTGGTGGAGGCTGGGGGCAGCACAGTGGGAGCACATAGGAGGGAAGATGGAGGGCCACTGGACACCAGGCATGCATGGGTGCTAATGCACGCTGGTCCCCTCCGTGAGAAAACCAGAAACTGAAAGGAAAAAGCCCTGATCCAGAGTTGCAGTGAACCCCCCCACACACCACACACACACACACACACACACACAGGCCGACACTAGTCAGGCCACCCTTTGGTGGTGTGATCCTGGGTAAGTGCCAAATAACCAGTAAGCCCATGAGAAAGTCAGCAATGGGTGTCATTAGAGGGAGAAAAACAACGGGCGTGCTCGCACAAACCTGGTAGAGTTTTTTTTTTTTTTTTTTTGTGGCACAGGACAACTCAGTAGCCATTTAAAGTCTTACAACTTCATTTTCAACTGTCCCTTTTATCTACTTACCACCATGTAAGGTAATTTAAAAAAAAGTGATACTGTTCTCATCTTCACTTATTTTTAAGTCTTCAGCTTTTTGGTGTCACGGTGGTTAGTGTTACTCACGTTCTTCCTTTTTGCTTGTTGCTAGCGCTTCATTCTCTGTCATTTCTTTATTTAGCTCTTGCATTAATTTTGCACGACTTCCTTGTAGACTAGAGGGCATTGATGTGCAGATCAGCCACTGCTGAGACCGTTCCTGCAGGTTTGAGGAATATTTGTTACCAAGGAGGACTATAAAGAATGCCCCAGAAAGAGCTGTACTACTGAATTAAAAACAAAACACAGGGGCAAAATCTGAGAATAAATGACACAGTACTGGCTTTGTTTAATGCTCTGCATTATCCCAGTGTGGCAGATTGTGTGTCCTTGGATCTACTGATAGCAGTTTCCAATGCTAAATAAAAGTGCTTAATGGCTAAATGTAATTGTATTACGTTTTTAAAGTTTTGGAATTATGTAAAGCGCATTGAATTGCAATCGAGAAATGCACTGAAACAGAGTTTGATTTGGTATTCCTGCTGCAGAGCACACACCTAGCAAGGCTTTTTTGTGAAGCAGCAGATTAATAATAAATGTTTGTGCAACGTTATGGGAAACTTCTTAACGTTTTGTCTGCTTTGAAATGATTTGTTAGTCGAGAACCAGTTAAGAAAAATAAGTTGCATGCTGCATGAATACTGCATCTGTAGCAAATTCTATTCAGCCGTCTCCTATTGAATTTCTCTCTTGTATCGTGTATCACAGAAGCTGGGCATCGGTTGGGGGGGCTGTGAAATGTCTTTTGTATTCCATTCAGAACCCAATTGCTTCCCACATACTCAACTATTCTGTTCACATACATTTGGTGTTGCTTCCCCCACAATTAAGCCAACTTGCGTCTTACACTGTAGGCCATTGTCCCAGCGGACTTTCCCCTTTAATAATCTTGTTTTCAAAGGCTATTCCCAGTCAGAGATGGGGGGTTACAGTGCCTGACACCACAGTAGAAACCATCAGGCAGAAGGTTCTAACATTGGTAGGGCCCTGTTGTCTACAGTTAAAAAGCCCATTTTTTTTTTTTTTTATCATGTCTGTTGCAATTTTCAAACGGTTAGTAGTAGTTGTAGTGTTTATTTGTTTATGGCGCCCTTCCCTGGAGGTTCACGGTGCCATTACAAAAGAAATAACACAAAAAGCATTAAAATACATAAATATTTTAAACTTTACCCAATAAATGCAAATAAACAATCACAAAATACAGATATGTGGATTGTCATACTCAATTATATCCCAATTGCTTGCATAAATAGAAAAGTTTTCAGACCCCGTTTAAAGGCCTCCACCGAGGGGGCCTCCCTCAAAGTCCTAGGCAAGGAATTCCAAAGGACAGGGGTTGCCACCTCAAATGCCCAGTCCCCAGATGACTTGAGTCTCACCTTAGGAAGTACTAGGAGGCCTTCTTTAGTGGAGAGGACGCCCAGGAGCATGAGGATGCAGAAGCTCTAACAGGTAGCTTGGGTCCGGCCCTGTATAGGGCCTTGTAGGTCAACAGACCCACTTTAAAGGAGATGTGCCACTCACCAGCAGCCAGTGCTGTTTGTGCAGCACCAGCGACACATGACGGGACATAGACAGGCCTATCAGTAGCCAGGCCGCAGCATTCTGTAGCAGCTACAGGTATTGCAATGCACCTCCTTTGACCCTGGTTGGTTTTCTAAACTTTGAAGAACCCAGAACAAGTGATCTTTCTTTGAGAGGGCTCTTGCAGTAGGTATTCACAAATAGGACTAAGTCGCCAGGCGTCAGGACCCCACAGAAAAATCTCTAGCTAGCAGTCTCTGGCGAGGGACCGTCCCCACGTCAGCTGACCAACGTCAGCCTTCATCAGTATAAAGAGACTGTCTCCCACGCCGCCTTCCAGTTCTTTTCCGCTGTCAGCTTGCGAAAATATCTTCACCATTTTTGGATGAGTATTCCTTATTTCTCTAAACTTACCAGTTTTTCTTTAAAGTGTTCTTTATATTCAACTGTGTATGTCGTCCCCGACGCCCTCCGAATCACATAAAAACAAGTGCGACTCGTGCGGATCCCAGCTCCCTCACAAGGATGGCCACTCCTTGTGTCTCTTCTGCCTAGGCCTGGACCACCGTGTGGAGGAGTGCGACCACTGCCAGAAATTCAGTTTGGTCACCCGCAGAAGGCGACAGCAGTCTCTGAAAGCCCACATTTTGAAGAAAAATATGGCATCCGTGGAAAAAGAATTGCAGAAACTCAGGCAGATGTCGCCCTCCCCCGAAGGCCATCATAAGAAATGGGACAAAGAAAAGCACCGGGACCGGGGTTCGTCACCCACAGTCCCTGCGACTTCGGCTGGATTCGCTCCTTACAGGTGTCTTCCCCTCTGGGGGATCGCTCTCCGACAGCTGCCTTGATGGTTATCAAGCGTACGCCGGGTCCTCGCCTGACTCGTGCTCAGGCCTGCAAAGGAGTCTCTGGGCAAAGGATGCCTACCCCTGCTACAGCCGCTTCTTCCTCCCAGCCTACCAGTGCGAGTGAGTCTGATAAGTCGGGTTCCGGCTCTGCCGTTGCTCACCTGGGCAAGGCTGCTAAACTGCTTGTTGGTTCGTCCGATGAACGCCCAGCCTGCGACCCCCCCCCCCCGGGTCAGGCTCTGACGCCACGCCTGATGCCCGGAAATCGCCGCAGCTGACTGCAGAGCAGCTGCCATCCAAGGTTCCTTCATGCCCACAGCCTCCCCACCAGGGGTCTGCCCCCTCTTCCCCGGCCGGGGTTGAGGATTCAGGGATGCTTCCATCGGGGGTGCCCCCCCTTCACCGGAGTCTCAGATGCCAGACCTGATGATGATAAACTCGCCATCAACCTCCGGCATACCGGTGCCTGACGACCAAGCTGCTCCACCGTCTGGGCCCGCAGGGCCTGTCTTTCCAGACCCTCCTTTAGGACCTCCCACACCTTCTGGACTGACGCCAGACCCGTCCAGTCCTCTGGCTGTGCCAACACCAGCTCCTTTGGAGCCCCAGGCACCAGGATAACCGACGCAGCAGTACCCAGCGCTGCAGTACCTGATGCCACATTGCCCGACGCCGGGCCTTCCGCTGTCAGGTTATGGGTACCCTTTTTACGGGTTCCCCAGTTACCTGTATCCACGTCTTCCACAACCGCAGGTGGACCTTAAGGAGGTTTTGACTTCCTAGTGGGCTGAGGCTAAGTCCCAGCTCACTAAGGAGGCAGAAATACGTCAGCCGTCGCTGGTCCCTACACCAGACTCTGTTCGTCGGCGACAAGTGACTCCTCTGCCTTTACCGGAAGCTAGACTATAACCCTCTGGCTCTCACCCTAGGGAGGACACGCATCCTCGGGGTACCCCCAGAATGGTCGATCCTCCCCCTGATAAGGAGGACTCTTCTTCTTCTTCTTCTGAGCCTTCAGACACTGACTTGGACGCTGAACCCTCCGATCCTGGTGACGAGACTCACACTCCAGAGACCCCAAGGCCTAAGGATTCTCCCAAATCCCCTCCAGAAGATCCCTCATTCCTGGAGTTATTAAAGCAAATCCAGGCTACCTATAAATGGCAATTAATGGAACCAGATCCACAACGGAACAAATTAGCCATTCACCTGGATCTTCCCGAAACTTCTCCTACACCGATTCCTCCCTGGATTGAGCCTCATGAGGATCTTGTTTCCACAATTTGGAAGCAACCTTCCTCATTAGCCCCTCTTCCTCGCAAGGCAGATAGGCTTTACCAGGCTCCCAAGAGTAATGACTTTTAGTCTTCACCCTAAAGCAGATTCGGTTGTCATAAGTGCTGCCCATGACAGAACTGCTAATCCTAAACATCTTATCTCGTCTCTCTCTCTCCGCCCCCCCCCCGAGAAAAAAATCCAGGCTTCTGGACCAATATGGCAGGAAGATCTATGCGTCTTCTACCCTGGGCCTGAGAGCCCTTAATTATGTGGGACATAAGGGGGACTACCAGAAGTCGATTCTTGGTCAGGTGGAAGCCAAACTGGACTCTCTCTGATTCTCAGACAAAGCAGGAATTGGAAGATCTGGTCCGTTCCACTCGTTGGGCCTGTAGGCACGTGCTTTGTGCCATTTACAATGCGGTGGACACTGCAGGCAGAAGCTCAGCTTTCGCCATAAGTTTACGTCATCATGCCTGGCTTCATGTTTCAGGTTTGGCCCATGAGGTACAGACTGCCATACATGATGCCCCTTTTCAGGGATCAGTTTTGTTCAGGGGTGATGTTAAAGACATCATCACTGAATTACAGGAGAAGGGATCGGCATTAAAGTCGGTCCAGACCATGTACAAACCCTCTCAGGGCCAGAAACGTCCTTTTCGGCACCAATACCAGCAACAACAGAAGCAGACGCAGGCTAAGCATCCCAATATAAGCTGAGCTGCGTCAGCGATCAGAGTTTCCCCAAATAAGTCTTGTAAGACTCCCAGAGCCACGGCCACTTCTCTGCCCTCGGCCTCCTGACTACCTGCCTACCTCTTCCTCTGGCGCCTCCAGAGGAACTGGTAGGGGGAAGAATTTCCTCACATCTGCCGGGCTGGAAGAGAATGACGACAGATGCGTGGGTCCTATA
Organism: Neoceratodus forsteri; assembly: GCA_016271365.2. Taxonomy (NCBI): domain Eukaryota; kingdom Metazoa; phylum Chordata; order Ceratodontiformes; family Ceratodontidae; genus Neoceratodus; species Neoceratodus forsteri. The sequence goes on from JADMNL010000025.1 coordinate 160,835,829, forward strand.
ATTGGTGTCGATGGGACACTCAATAGAGTTAACCCAGAAACCACCTCACATACCACTTCCTCCGTCCTCGTACTCCCCTCTGCACATACTGTTGGTACTCAAAGAGATCGTTTCCCTTCTTGGAAAGGCAGTGATAGAACCGTCCCTCACCCTATCAGGGGAAGGGTTACTATTCACACTTCTTCCTAGTACCAAAGAAAACAGGCGATCTGAGACCCATCCTGGATCTCAGTACTCTAAACCAGTATGTGGAGTACAAAAGATTCAGAATGCTCTCTCTCTGCAGAGCCTTCTTTCCCCTGCTCCGGTCGGGTCTGTGGCTATGCGCTCTGGATATGCAGGATGCCTACCAGCATATCCCCATACGTCCTTCCCACTGCAAATATCTCCATTTTTGTTTCCGGGGGTGCACTACCAATTCAGGGCCCTTCCATTTGGCCATTCCTTGGCCCCCTGAGTATTTACCAAATCATATAGCTGCCATTTCGGCCTACCATATTCCATTAGGGGACAAGATGATCGCTCAGTTAGAGGTCTCCAAGACCTTTCTTAAAGGGGTCCTTCATTTAAGACCCCCTATCTGTAATCCTGCTCCCCTGAGATCTTAATTTAATTCTGGAGAACTCACACTCCCCCACCCCGTTTGAACCGGCAGCGGAGACTGAGTTAAAATTCCTTTCTTGGAAGACTCTTTTCCTCGTGGCCATTACCTCAGCTCAAAGGTTTTCCAGGCTTCAAGCCCTGATGTGTAAGATCCCTTACTTGATCTTCCACAGAGACCGTGTGGCCATGCGTACGAACCCTAAGTTTCTCCCTAAAGTGGTGGCTGAATCCACACTCTACCAATCTGTTGAGCTCCCGGTATTCTTCCCAGCTCACTCGAATCACGGAGAGTATCTTCTGCATACTTTTGAAATCCTTAGAATTCTGAGATACTACACTAATAGGACCAAGGATCTCAGAAAAACTATCAACTTTTTGTTTCCTTTGCACCCAAGAGAGAGGGCAACGCTATCTCTAAGCAGTGCCTCTCTAAGTGGTTAGCTAATTGCATCACTTTCTGTTACAAGTACAACAAGACTCTCATGGGTCAAATTAGAGGTCACTCCACCAGATGGGTAGCTGCCTCTACTGCTTGTTTCAGGAATGTGTCAGCTGCTAACATTTGTGCAGCCGCTACTTGGACTTCCGTCCACACCTTTACAAAGCATTACAGTTTGGACGTTGCCTCTCGCCGCAGGGTGAGCTTCGGATTGGCTGTGTTGCAGGACTCCTTTAATGAATCCCTCTCCTGCCTTTCTGATTGTCTGTGGATGATTTTTCCTTCTCTCGCTTTTCAGACTTGTTCCAGACTGCTTGGAACTCTGTCCTATTTGTGAATACCTACTGAAAGAGCCCTCCCGAAGTTAGATAGAACAGTTACGCAAGAACTTACAGTAACAGTAGATCTTCGAGAGAGGCTCTTGCAGTAGGTATTGCTTTCCCTCCCTCCGGCCTCCTGAGTTTTTCCTTTGTTTTTTTTTTTTTTTTTTTTTAGGGGGCATTTCCTCTTCTCCTGTCGTGCCTTTGGCCTCTGGCGGGAAAGAACTGGAAGGTGGGTGTGGGGGACTGCCCCTTTATACTGACATAGGCTGACGTTGGTCAGCTGACGGGGCGGTCCCCCGCCACAGACTGCTAACTAGAGATTTTTTCATGGGGTCCTGTTTGTGAATACCTAATACAAGAGCCTCTCTTGAAGATCTACTGTTACGGTAAGTTCTTATGTAACTGTTCTTTCTCTCTAAATAAAGATCAAAAAGAGAAGACAGGGTTTATTGAATTATGGTATTTATTGGCAATTTATTGACTGATATGCACACTGAGCCAAAGTGCAACTCCAGATGTGATGTGGGGCAGGAGAAACGGGTGGAAAGATAAGAGTAATAACACCATAAATATAGCAGCAGACACTGTACAGAGCAATCCATAGTAACACCATACATATAACAGTAGCAAACATTGTACAGGGCAATAAGTAATAACATCGTAAATATAACGGTAGCAAACATTGTACAGTGCAACAAGTAATAACACCATAAATGTAACCGTAACAAACTTTGTACAGAGCAGGAGTAATAACACCATAAATATAATAGAAGCAAACATTGTACAGAGCAGGAATAATAACTTCATAAATAGAGGCAAACATTGTGTAAAGTAGGAGTAATTACACCGTAAATATAACAGTAGCAAACATTGTACAGAGTAATGGGTAATAACACCATAAATATAACAGTAGTAAACATTGTACTGAGTAATGAGTAATAACACCATAAATATAGCAGTAGCAAACATTGTGTGACAGGGAGCTCCTGACACTCTTGAGAACTGACCTTTTCTTAAATATGTTGCAACAGTTCTTCTATTGTCTTAGCCTAATCTGTCCTTTACAATTTCTAGTCCATAATGGTGGCCACCTATGGGCACCCCTTCCCTTTCTTGACTATGCTATAGTGTCCTCTTTAATTTTTCTTTTCCCTCTCAGGTCCACGTACAGGGAGGTTATTGTTGTGACCTCCAAGCGTATGTAAAACAGTTGTGTTTATCATTGTTGGATTTAGTATGTAATAGCACTGTGCCATAACATACCTAGATGTATATACCTTAAGTTTATGAAATTTGTAAATGTTGAAAATACCATGGCACTAGGTGTTTTTGATAATGGTAAAAAGTGCTAGGTGACTATTATACAAATTAAGTTAGTTGTGCTATTTAAAATGCATGTAAATTGCTGTAAACCGAACAAGTTTGACATTTCATGGTGATTTGCATATATCCAGTGATGCTTTGCATTATGTAAGTATGTATGATGATGTATTTCTTTGAAGCTTGATTTGTTGCCAGTGCCCTTTGGGGTAGCCCTTTTTTTTTTCAGTGTTTCTGCACTGAGGTTCTTTGTTTTTAGCTTTTTTTTTTTTCTTTTTGAGCCCCCACTACCCAAGCAAACAGGGCCCACATAGGGATGAAGGGTTTTCACTGAAAAGTGATTAGATCAGAGATCGGTGTCAGTAGGTGCTGGTTAAGTGCAGAGAAAGGACATTCATAGTCTGTTGCTGTGAACTGGTGTATTGAAGAAGGAATATGACATTGCAGAAGCTTATTTCCTGTGTTTTGAATAAACATCACACAGAGAGTGTGTTGAACCTGAAGTTCGGTGTCTGGTCCATCTGTTATCCCACAACCCCTCCACACATTGTACAGTGCAACAAGTAATAACACCGTAAATATAACAGTAGCAAACACTGTACAATGCAATGAGTAATAACACCATAAATGTAACAGTACCAAACCTTTTACAGAGCAGAAGTAATAACACAATAAATATAATAGAAGCAAACATTGTACAGAGCAGGAGTAATAACACCATAAATATAATAGAAGCAAACATTGTATAAAGCAGGAGTAATTACATTGTAAATATAACAGTAGCAAACATTGTACAGAGTAATGAGTAATAACACCGTAAATGTAACAGTAGCAAACATTGTACAGTGCGAGTAATAACACCATAAATATAACAGTAGCAAACATTGTACAGTACAGCGAGTAATAGTGGCACAAAAATAAACAGTAGCAAACGTACAGAACAACCAATAGTAACGTCCTAAAAATAACAGGTAGTACACATTGCACAGAACAATGGGCAAAAAAAATGTACATGGTAAACAGTGCAAAATAATGATATATAGGTTAAAGGTGCAAATATATAAAATAATGTGGAGAATATAAACAAAAGGATCAGTAACCAGAAATACAATAAAGAAATTGGGTAACACAGAAAGTACTAAAACGAGGGACTTACAAAGATGAGCAATTTTTCTGTATTCTAAGGGACTGCAGTAGATTGGGAGGCCAAGTAAACTCTAACTTGAAAAGTTGCAATAAGAGGGGTGGGGTGGTTGTGGGTATTTCCAGGATTTCATAGTTTTCTCTACTTTATAGTTCTTGAAATTATGACTGTAGAGTTTCCTCTTCAAGTAGGGCAACCTTCTCAACTGTGAACTTAAGCATCTCAACTCTAGGAATACTCAAAATTGGCTGTTTCAGATCGGATTTTCAGATTTAGGAACTTCCAAAATCCTAATCCCGTTTAGGTTCAAATCCTAAAAAGGCCTCAAAATCAGATTTGGAATTTAAATCCTTAATTCCTGTGTAGACAAAATAGGTTTGAGGATTCAGTTTAGGAACTGGGATTTTTGGACTGAAATTCTAAAAATCTTGAATCTGAAAATCACATCAGATTCCAGCGAATTATATTCCGTTTGGATTTGAGCAACTCTGCTCAACTCTGACTTGTGACTATATAATAAAATGATGGCTACATGAATCTCTGTGCCAGCACAGCGGTAACACTACCACCTGCGGCACTGCGACCCGTGTTTGGAAAGCAGTAGCGGTGCGTCAGGGAGATGACCAGGAGGTGGGATAGAGCATCCCACAGACAGCTTTCTTCCTCGGGGGTTATGGCTCCCGGCATGCCAACAACATCCAGTGGAGCAGGGTGTGCAACAGTCAGGGCCGTTCTTCAGTGAGGAGGCACGACAGCGGACACCTGTAGGTCCGAGGTGCGGAAGCGCGCCCAACCCGTGCTGATGTCACTGCACGTCTGCGCCTCCGAGAACTTACAGAAAAACCCATGTCCGAGGGTGTGGGTGTAACAGATAGACACTGATTCAGTTCATATAAAGTACAACATGCATGATTTTATTTCAACAAAGTCCCAAAGCCGGGGGGAAAAAAAAACACACACAAGGAAATGAAAAGAAAAGAAATCTTTACATAGCATTTGTCAGGATGCAACAGTCAGAATCACATAACATCACTGGAATCCTTTTCTCGTCTGTGCTGCAGATAGCTTTGAGGACATGAAGGCTGAATGTCTTTCCCTCTCTCATGCTTCAGGCAGACTGGAAATCCCAGGCCCTGCTTGCAGCTGTTTTAAGGCTGCTTGCAACTGGCTCCAGGCAGTCTGCAAAACCAAGGCTGTTTACCTCAGATACCATTATGAATTAAAAAATAAAACAAATACATTCTCCGGACTTTTCCCTATTGAGGGAAACTTCATTTATGTTAAATCTGACTTTCTCAGACACCAACCACTACGTAGTTTAATATAAAGTATTTTCAGTGTACTTGGGCAATGAAACACATTTTATACTATATGTGCTGCATAACAGCAGTGCAGCAAAAAAAGGCTCATATTTTAAATGTGCAAATATTAAACAATGGGTATCTGTTTTTATATTGGCAAACGAAACTGTGCTAGCTAGCTGTTACATTGTTTGGTCACTTTGAGCCATGCAGTATGCATTTTAGAGGGACTTGAAAAGGAAACAGAGTAAAGAATAAAAAAAAATAAATAAATAAAAGGGGTGGGACGATTCTGTAGTTGGTCATCCTGACAGAACCGTGAGAGAATAGTACAGTACAGACTAATTAGAATGTTGTTGCAACAGGCTTTGGAAAAATAAATTAGATTTGAGTCCCTCTAATTCCAAGGTAAAATGACCAGCCCTACCACACACACACACACACACACACACACACACACACCTGCTCAGGAGGAAAATAGGGATTTCTAGGGACATGGATATGTTGTTCATCCACACTCATTGGCAGGTATCCTTGCCGCTTTAAATCTTGCCGGAAGGTCTTCAAGCTTGCTCTTCCACCCACCGGGTGGGTAACTCAAGCTCCGCCCCATGCGCCAGATCTTCCCTTACCTTGGAAGCAGGTTCCCTCCCTTAACGCTCTGCGTTTGAGACTGGTTCCTATTTTCTCCGTTTGCGGATTTTAAAATAAATTTTGCGAATAAGACTTCTGTCTTGATCCTCGCTGACTCGAATGGACAAGTCGACTCCCGGATTTCGGAGATGCCCATGCGGGCAGAAGATGTCTCGGACGGATCCACACTCCACGTGTGTCTACTGCTTAGGCCTTGAGCACGACCCGCGGGCTTGCGACCTGTGCTCATCTTTCTCGACCTCGTCCTCGAACCGTGCTGCCCGATTGCAACTGGGCCGTCCGAGAGCGTTCCCTCGGTGAAGTCAAGGAGGCCCGGTTGGCGGTGTCCAGCGGTAGCCCAACTCGGCGGATCAGCTCGGCGGATGTCCCGCTCCCTCGAAGAGGAGGCGTGGGCCGTGTCTTCCTCGACCACGGCATTTATCCCGCTCTCTCTGGGTTCTTCCTACACGGCTTCTTTTAAGGAGCTTTGTCTGTCCCTTCCACTAAGGGAGAAGGGCTCACGCCTGCTGGACCTTATTCTCGGTCCAAAAGAAGGACAAGGTAAGTCCTCCGTCGACGCTCTTGGGAGCGGAAAGGTCCTCTCCCGAGTCGTCGGCCGTCGGCTTCGTCGCTCCGCTTCGCCACTGGCCTCACGGTGTCCCCGCCAGGTCAGTTGACCGAGACTCCACCGACGAAGTCGAGATTTTCTCGACCCTTGGATGGGCTGTCGCCTTAGCAGCCGAGATCCCCTCCCCGTTCCCGGGCTCGCCGATGTCCCGGTCGGCGCTGACCTGATGTTGCAACAGTTTCCTGGCCGGGAAAAGCCACCCCGCCGCCTTCCCGCCATTATGCTCTGTCACCGGACGGCCGGCACAACCCCTCGACTTCCTCGAGGAGCTTATACCCAGGCCGTTGTTCGCCAAAACCAGCTGCTCCACTGACCTCGTGGAACCTCCGCCCACAGCCACCAATTGGGGCTCACCAAGGATTCTCGGCCTGCTAAGGGTCTACCCCATCGGCTGTCAGTTACCCTCACTCCCGACCGACCTCGGCAGGTGAAGGGTGGCTCAGGCCAGAGGCAGTTCTTCGGGACTCCTTCCGAGTCCGAAGATGATTCCTCCTTTTTCCAAGCGACTGGACTTGGAGTCTCTCAGGAGGTCAGTCAATGGACTCATAGCCCGTCGTCCTTCCTAGGACTGCTTGGCTCATCTCGAGTCCACCGGGATGGAGCTCGAAACTGCTTCCAAACGGGCTCAGGTATCCTCACGGAGATTCTGGACCAGGGATCTCCTCGACGGAGGCCTTTCCGTGGCCGAGGCCATAGTGGGTCGGCACTGGAGCTTTGATGGCTGCTGCTTCCTGCCCTGCGCCTTCCCAGGGATAGGCCAGGAAGTGATCGGTCTCTACGGTTCCTTGTCCGTTTTTGGAACACCCTCTGCTGAGGGGTTGGTTACCGACAGCGTTTTCAGGCAGCGCGACGCCAGGATGTGGACAAACCTCCTGACAAGGAGTCCAAGAAATTGACCATGTCGGGCGAAAAGTCTCGCTGCCTCTCTGCCTTCGTCAGGCCAGTTCGCGCGTCCTCATGGCAATTTTTCTCATGCCTGTTGGGCTCCTGGATGAGGTCATTCTCATCTTCCGCCGATCTGCAGACTACGGTTAAGCGATTGCGGACCAGGGCAGGGCAGTGGCCAAACAGCAGCTCCAGACTGCTTTGGATATAGGGACTCATGTGCCAGATCGGTGGCGGCGCGGTGGCTATAAGGTCGTGTGGCTTGGCTGAGGATATCCACCTTCTCGGATACCCAGCACAAGTTGGCGGATGTTCCTTTTGGGACTGACTCTTGGCCCTGGGGTGGAAGGTCACCTGCAGAGGATCGAGAAGTCCAATGCTACCTTGGACTCGGGTCTCTTCCGTCAGAAGTTAAGGGCGCGACCACAGCTAAGCCCTTTTGCGTCCTTCTGCTTTTGATGGCGCCCGGCCTAGCAACATCAGGACGAGCAGGCTCGGCCTTGGCATCTCAAACCTAAGCCGCTGGCTTCTAACAGGAGGCAGGGAGGAAAGCCCAGGAGGTCCCTCGGCGCGTCCCTCCTCCAAGCCTGCCCAGTGACGGGCTGAGGTGTCGCCCCATTCCCGTCACCTTACCCCCTAGGTCCCCGTGGGGAGCAGGCTCCTAACACTCCGCTCCGCCTGGTCCGCTGTTTCCATGGACAGGTGGGTCTTGGAGGTGGTGGGAAGAGGCCTGCCTCTGGATTCGAGCAGGCACCACCCTTCAGAGCCGTCGCCCCTCGGGGGGCTTCGGGATCCCCAGCCTCACTGGCGGCTCGTCGAGCCAACATCGCTCTCCTCCTCCAGAAGGAGGTGATAAGAGAGGTGGTGGACCCTCCTTCAGACCCAGGGTTTGTGTCCAGGTACTTCCTGGTTCTGAGGCGACGGGGCTGGCGCTGCATTCTCGAACCTACGCGACCTAAACAAGTTCCTAAGGTCTCAACAGCTGGGATGGTCACTCTGGCTCAGATAATACCATCCTTGAGCGCGTGGTGGTTCTGCTCTCTGGACTTGCAGGACGTTTTTCGCGTCCCTATCCGTCCGTCTCACCAGAGATCTTCGCTTCGAGCGGAAGGATCCTCTTGAGTTCCAAGCCATGCCCTTGGCTTGTCTCCAGCTCCCAGGGTCTTCACCAAATGCATGGCAGTGGTGACAGCATTCCTCTTGGCGCCGAGGGGTCCGGGTGTACCCTTACCTGGACGACTGGCTGATAGCAGCTCCTCCAGGAAGGAGGCAGAGTGGTCCAGAGACTGGCCTCCAGGTCTGTTCTCAACTGGGCCTCCCTTATCAAAGGCCAAGTCGGAACTCGAGGCACGAGCAGGTGATTACTATTCTCATCGGACAGGTGGCTCTCTTCGAGCCAGAGCTGGCCCCCGCGGACAGGGCCGAGGTTCTTTCCTCCTTGTCTCGATCATTTCTGGTTGGGCACTGCACCCTGCCCGGGACTTCCCGCCTCCTGGGTCTCATGGCGGCTGCAAGCGTGGTCCGTTGGGCCGCTGGAACATCTCGTCCCCTTCAGTGGGGACTGGCCAGCCAGTGGTCACTGGCGCTGCGATCCTTTGGACCAGCTTATGCTCGGTGACACAGGGGATGGAGCGCTCTCCAGTGGTGGACCGTTCCAGATCATTTGCAGGAGGGCATCCTGCTCGCCTGCCCCGAAGCCGACGGCCCTCTATCGACCGATGCCTCTCTGATGGGTTGGGGTGCCCATCTGGGGAACACCGGCTCATGGCCTCTGGTCCCCACGGAGTCCCGATGTCACATCAACCTGCTGGAGCTCCGAGCGGTCCACCTAGCTCACCGCCTTTGCTCCATTCCTCCGGGGTCAAGTGGTCCGAGTCCAGACGGACAATAACCACGACCATGTACTATCTAAACCGCCAGGGCGGGGACGCTCCATGCTTCTATGCAAGGAAGCTTCCGCATTTGGTCACTCGTGGCGCAGCCTGGGCGGGATCTCTAGCCATTCACGTGGCAGGAGCCTCCAACACCCTGGCCGATGCCCTGAGCCGGATAGGGGCTGCATCCCACGAGTGGTCTCTCCTGCCGGAGGTAGTACAGCATCTGTTCTCCCATTGGGGCACACCTCAGGTGGACCCTGTTTGCCTCAGGAGAGCAGGCTGAGTCTGTTCCATGCCGCCCCCCTCAGCAGGGCTCGCTGCAGGGGATGCCTTCTCGAGGCAGTGGACCCCGGCCTCTTTACGCCTTTCCCCATTTCCCTTGATCCACAAGGTGCTTCTCAAGGCGAGGAGGGACAAGGCGAGGTGATTCTGATAGCCCCAGACTGGCCTCGCCAGTTCTGGTACCAGATCTCCTCAGTCTCAGCTCCAGGACTCAGTGGCAGCTTCCAGCTGCCCGGACCTGCTCTCAGTCAATCAGGGGAAGGTGTTCCATCCGGACCTTCAATCCCTGCACCTGTGACCTGGTTCCTGGGCTAGGAGTTCCAGGCCTTGGGTCTTTCGGCGGAGGTCCTCAATGTGGTTGAGCGTCCCGTAGAGTCGACCAGAAAATGCTATGCCTTCAAATGGAAAAGGTTTTCCATTTGGTGTCAGAGCAAGGGCTTGGACCCTTCCTCCTGTTCCTTGCAAGCATCTTGGACTATTTATGGTCCCTTTCTAGTCAAGGGCTTGGTCGGCGACCTTAAGGGTGCACCTGGCAGCCATCTCTGCTTACGAGCCGGGCGGGGAAGCAGTCGGTGTGCTAGGAGGAAGGTGGTCTGGCGCTTTTTCAAAGGCCTTGATCACATTTCCCTCAGTGCGGGAACCCCCACCTCGCGTGGGATCTACTGCTGGTACTGGCAAAGCTCATGGGCAAGCCATTCGAACCTATGCACAGGTGTGTCTCTCTCTCACCTGTCGTGGAAGACCGCCTTCTTGGTGGCTATCCGTCAGCCAGAAGGATGGGAGAGCTCCAGGCGCTTACCTGGTCTTCCACAGGACAGGTTGTCCTGCTTCCCGACAAATTCCTTCGAAGATGGTGCTGGAGTTTCACCTTAACCAGGTGTTGACTCTGCGGTGTTCTCCCAATCACACCTGGAGGCCGAATATAGCTCCATACTCTGGACCCTAGAAGGGCACTCGCTTATTATAAGGGCTGCACGGCTGAAATTCAGGAGAGGTTCGCCAGCTGTTTGTCACCTACGCTGAAGCCGCATCTGGCAGACCTGCAGCCAAAGCGGGCGATAAGCAGGTGGGTAACCTCCTGCATAGATCTCTGCTATAAGTTGGCGGGCATGGAGCCTCCCAGAGGATGAGGCTCATTCTACCACCATGCTGCTGCAACGTGGCTGCTTCGGGGCGTCCCTATCCAGGAAATCTGCAGGGCTGCTACCTGAAGTCAGCAAACACCTTCATTACCCATTACCACATCGACCTTGAGTCACGCCGGGATGCTGGTTTTAGGGCCTCGGTTCTCCAGTCTCTCTTTCCCAAGTAAGTATTGGGGTGTGCGTCTTGCCTCCCTCTCCGGGAGAACTGCTGGGAGTCTGCCAGTGAGTGTGGATGAACAACATATCCATGTCCTAGAAATACAGGTTACTCACCTGTAACAGGAGTTCTAGGAATGGTATATATTGTTCATCCTACATTCTCTGACTATCTGACTGACGCTGCTTCTGAGCTTCCAGCGGGCCAGATCTGGCGTCATGGGTGAGCCGAGTTATACCACCCGGGTGGGTGGGAGGAGCAAGCTTGAAGACCTTCCGGCAAGATTTAAAGCGGCAAGGATACCTGCCAATGAGTGTGGATGAACAACATATACCATTCCTAGAACTTCTGTTACAGGTGAGTAACCTGTATTTTTCAGATCTTACTTCGAGGGGGCTGTTGCAGCAGGCAAAAACATACATATACAGAGAGAGAGAGAGAGAGTCACGATGGACACTCTGCCTGCTGCGGTATTAACTCTTGTGTTTGTTCTTTCACACCAAGAAGAGGAAATGGTAGCATCTCTTCTGATGTGGAGGTGCAGTGAATTTTTAAGTCTTAAATTTCTGATTCTTTCTACACACGAGAGATTACAGGTGTGTTGCAGTCCCATGGCAGTAACACTCGACACTCACGACAACTGCCTGCCCCACTTATTAGTCTGAAATAGTAGTTTATAGTGTTGCCCACACTCCTGAGAACACCAGACACCAGTGCAGGGCTGTTGAAAATGTAAACTAGTCCACATGCACTCAGTGTGTTGGAAATTTCCACACCCCTTCCCCGACATCATTTGTTGGTTTGGCATCACAATGTGCTGTCTTAGTCCCAACCTTTAGGGCCTTTACACAGTATAATTTTTTTTTCTCATTTATACGCTTGAAGCAGTGATCAGTTTATCAGCATGCGGTGCACTCCAGGGGAACTGATGTTCTAGGATTGTGGATATGTTGTTCATCCTCACTCTTTGGCATATCTTTTCCCTTTAAATCTGTCTGGAAGTCTTCAAGCTGGCTCCTCCCACCCACCCGGGTGGTAAATACCTCGGCTGCGCCCCATGACGCCAGATCTTAGCCCGCTGGAAGCAAGGTGATGCACCTAAAGCTGGGGAGGTCGGTTGGGTGCATGTGGATGAACAACATATACCACTCCTAGAACTACTGTCACAGGTGAGTAACCTGTTTTTCTAGGAACGTGGATATGTTGTTCATCCACACTCTTTGGCAGACTCCTAGCAGTTCTCCGGGGAAGGGAGGCAAGGCACACACACCCTCCTTAGGAAACAGAGATTGGAGAACCAAGGCCCCAAAACCAGCATCCCGACGTGACTCAAGGTCGATGTGGTAATGGTTAATGAAGGTGTTTGCTGACTTCCAGGTAGCAGCCTGACAGATTTCCTGGATAGGGATGTCCCTGGAAGCAGTCACCGATGCAGTAGTGTGGCGGGTAGAATGAGCTGTTATCCCTCTGGGAGGCTCCTTGCCCGCCAACTCATAGCACAGACCTATGGATGATGTAATCCATCTTGCAATGGTCCATTTGGCTGCAGGTCTGCCAGAAGCGGCTTTAGCGTAGGTGACAAACAGCTGGCGAACCTCTCCCCGAATTTCCGCCATCCTCTCCTTGTAGTAGGAGAGAGCACGTCTAAGGTCCAGGGTATGGAACCTGTACTTGGCGTCCGAGGTGTAGTTAGGGTAATATACCAGCAGAGTCAGCACCTGGTGAAGGTGAAACTCTGACACCACCTTTGGAAGGAATTTCGTGTGGGGGCGCAGGACAACTTTGTCCCTGTGAAAGACCAGATAAGGGGAGTCCACCGAAAGCGCCTGGAGCTCCCCTGTTCTGGCTGACATGCTAGCCACCAGGAAGGCAGTCTTCCACGACAAGTGTGAGAGCTCACACTTGTGCATGGGTTCGAGTGGCTTGTCCGTGAGCTTTGCCAAAACCAGCAAAAGATCCCACGGAGGTGGAGGTTCATGCACCGGAGGGGATGTGTGATCCAGGCCTTTGAAAAAGCTCCCGACCACTATCTCCTGTGCCAGTGTCGACTGACCGGCCCGCACCCGGGAAGTGGAAATGGCTGCTATATACCACTTCTAGAACTACTGTTTCAGGTGAGTAACCTGTTTTTCCACAAGTCCAGTGATATGGGACTGAGGTGACCTGGCAGCGAGCATGGCGAGGGAACCTGAACTGTGTAAGAGCCTAGCCTGTAGGAGTATAGGATTTCAGCTGTCAGCTTTCACTGTAGTTTTTGTTAGTGCATGTTGTGTTCTTCCACCTGATGTCAGGCTATTAATGTACCAGCTTAATGCACCCTGATGATTACATATGCTGCCAGGGATGCTTCAGGGTGTTCCAACACAGAGGGCAGGATAAGGTCCAGTTGCTCTAAGTGTCTTTCAGAATGTTAAAGGCAAGAACTTGCCCAGTAATGAAGCAGTTTTTTAGTCACCATTTAGTTTTTTCAGCAATAATGTATTGGTCTATTCCTTTTTTTTTTTTTTTTGTGTTCTTTCATTCCTGATACAGGATTTTGAAAGCTTTTTCCATAACTGTTTTTCTGCCTCCCCTGCCGTCGCCCAGGAATACACCCTGTGTACACCCTGTTCAGGCAATCGGACGGTAGGGATATATATATATATTTTTTAAACTTTCCCAGTTTTTTCCCTGGAAGCTCCCTCCTCACCATGGTATGGGCAGTGCCTCTACTGGTCTCCTTTGTACATAACGCCTCTGGGGTGAGAGCAGGCTCCATGACCCAGATTCAGTGGTCGCCATCCCTCCCCAACTGAGGCATGCTGCCACATGGCAGGTATCTCTGCCTGGCCTACCTCCTGGTGCTGCAGCCTGAACTCACTGCCAGACTATAGTCACCTGCAGGGCACGAGCCATTGGGGTGGGATTTTAATATATATATTTTTTTAACTGCCACTCCCACCATGAAAAATATCCCATTGTGTTGCTATGCTGTTTACTATCCAAAACATGTGGTCAAACAATCCTAAAACTTGTACAAAAGGAATATTGTACGTAAATTCAAAAGGTTACCTTAGTGGAAGAGATTTTTTACAGTTACGAGTGGCCACCATCGTTTAATGACTCAAGTCAGTAACCACAAAATTAGTTATAAAAGCTGTTTTGAAAATATCTGAGAATTAGCCGGCCTTCTGGCGCAGAGACATGGCTGCCATCTGCGGTGCCAGTGACCCAGGTTCGGGAAAAGATCTGGGTGTCTGAGGGCCGGCCGGGGGAGCAGGATTGAGCGTCCATAAGACTGCTGTCCTGCCCCGGAAGGAAGGGGGCTGAGTGCCCGCACAACTTGGATCCTGAGAGGAGGCTAGGGGTACCACAGGTGATTGGGTGCCTGCACGCAAAGGAGGGGTGGGACGGACGCTGGCTGGCATTGAATGTCCCCTCCCCCAGAAGAAATACAGAAAAAAAATTGCCGGCCCCCGCATACGAGCCATCCTGCTCCATCCAGGACTGCTGCCACGCAGAAGAAGCACTACATCAGCCTCCTTGGTCGCCCACGTGGGAGTACAGTGTGCCATCCACTGCCCCATCGGGCAGCCCTTGCACTTTTCTTAATAACAGGATGCTTATGGGGTGCCCATGAGCTGCCATGCGGGTAGCCTGGTTTTGGAGTGAGCCATGAGCTAGCAATGAGAGGGGTGTTCAGGTCAGGAAGTGCCAGCAGTGCGGGGCGGGTTGGGCAGTTGCTTGCTGGGCCAGTGATCACAGTCCTCCTCTGAGCCAAAGACGACCAACATTCCAGAAGGTGGTAAAAAGTTTACTAAAAGTCAACAACCCAGTAGCACCGCCACTCACTATGTCAGCAACCTGCGTTTGGGAACAGACTAGGGTTGTTGGGGAGTTAGCCAGAGTAGAGAGGATAGACTGCCTTATGGACAGCTTTCCTCTCCTGGGGGGGGGATACAGAAGTCCCACTACCAGACTGCCCCCTGGTGGAAGCCAGGTGGTAGCACAGCAAGGATCACCTCAGCAACGGGTGGGCCACCCCTCAGATCCTGATACATGCCTGCATGTGGAGACCCACATGTGCGGAGCGTCACTGCAGATTGTTTGGCCCCGGAGAATACACTGTCCGACTAAATGACCGCCCGACACACTACAGGCCCTACACCACACATTAAGCAGGGCTCCAGGATTTCTGGAGGGGAAAATGCATGGGGGGCTCTCCCAGAGTCAGTTAAGTCCTAGGGAAGGTGGATGAAGGGAGCCAGCCAGCAGACAAGGAGGCATAAAATAACAGGTGAGGGAAAAAAGAAAAGTTTAATTCAGGAAAAAAAAAAAAGTCTTGTCTTTTGGAATGCAACAACCTGGCTTTTGCTTCCTGTGCTGTAAAATTCAGTGAATACTTTCAACTTTTCTGTGGGAGCACCTTATTGGCAGCTGTGCAAAGAAGAGCAAACTTCATAGCTGAAATGGCAAATATGCACCGAATGAGCCCTCACAGAAACATACTCGGCTTACTGAGGCCTTTCTCAGTGTGACTGGCTGTTTGTGTTTGTCTCTGTCAGTAGTTTAGTTTTTGTGTTTTTTCATGTGTTTCTGCTTGGAGGAACTGGACCATTCTTGGACATAACATCTAAGAACATTTCCTGGACTAAGACACTGCAAAACGTCACCACCAGGTATTGGCATTCTCATCATAAATCAGCTTTTTTGGAAGGCATCAAAAGCAAAAGTAAGGTCAGTAAATCTTTTATACAAGCTCCGGGTTGTGGAGTGCTGCATTGAATCCACATTTCCGTCTGACTTGTTCTTAAAGGATGTGTGCTTGTCTTTGAGGTATATTCACAACTTTTTTGGAAAACAAATGGAAGATTCTAACAAAGGATTTTTACATCCTGCATATGCCCTAGGCCAGTGTTCATCACCTTCAGGAATTTAACACATTCTGGGTCTTTGGTCTACAGTAATAACAGTTTTCTGGTCCCCAGTAGTTCACCATGAGTCACTCCGGAACACTCACCCTTGCTACAGTAAACATTTGCAGTCTCCTGCCAAAACTGGCAACTCATAAATTGGGAGGATGAATCCTGCTTCTGATACTGCTATTATGCTTACATGGAGTATCTACCTCTGTTCCAATCAACAACCACCATGGAGAGAATACGTCACAACACAACGACTTTACTTTCTCTAACCAAACTGCCAAAACACAACATGTGCATGCCTACACCACCCTTATCCTTCTAAAGGGTTGTACCTACAACTTGTTTCGTATGCTCAGAAAATACAAAATGACACAACTGGTTCATCTCCTATTCCACACTATTAAACTGTGGTTTCTCCTAATCCTTGTCATCCTATTGTAAGGGGACACAGAACTTAACCCTGGCCCCTCTGTCCACCACTCTCCAACTGACCTATCGACTATCTCAGGAAAAGGACTTCTCATTCCCCATATGAACATTAGGACCATTACCAGACACTTTGCTGATCTCGAGGCATGGACGAAAGTGTACATTCCTGACCTACTCTGCCTATCTGAAACATGACTCAAGCCTCACATTCCGGACTCCTTATGTTCCTTGCCCAGTTACTCCTTGATATGGAGAGATAGGCCTTCCCCAAAGCGTGTGTGTGTGGGGGGGGGTCGCCTCCTCTGTGTTAAAAAAAAAAATTGATGTTACGGTCTGCCCACGCATCTGCTCCCCCTCAGTCTGTGAGTCCCTACACACAGCCATTGCCCTTGGCGCAAAAAAACTCTTCATTATCTACACCTACAACTCGCCCGCTGGAGGTTTCACAGTTCTTCAGGATTTACTTACTCAAGCATTCACAAACGCCAAGCAAAACAAGGTCATAATCTTAGGTGAGTTTAACCTAAACTGGCTTGGACCAACTCATAGCACACTGCTGACACTAACGCAGAGCTATAACCTGCACCAGATCTTAACTGAACCCACTAGAACCACCCCTTCTCTAACTACCTCCACCCTCATACACTGGGTACTGGTGAATTGCCTTGACCATGTGCAAACTGCAGGTATCTTGGCAGATGCTATCACAGACCACTCCCCCGCTTTCTGTGTATGGAGCCCGGAGACTGTGCCCCCACCCCCTCCGCACTACATCACAATTACCAACTTTGCCAAACTGGACGTGGAAGCTTTCCTCTATTATGTATCCTGTATCAGCTGGTCTGACATCTGTCACCCCCATGGTGTTCAAATAGCCCTTGATATCTTCATTGATGATTTCACAGCACTTCAGGATAAACATACCCTGAAGGTCACCAGAAGGGTCAGGGTAAATAAACAAACAAGATGGCTACACAATGACCTGCTGGCTAACCTGCACACATGGGACAAACTCTGGACGAAGTATAAAGTGTCCAGACTACCGGAGGATTAGAGTACCTACAGGGCCTCTCAGAGCGTAAAAAAAAAAAAAAAAATTAGAACAGCAAAGAGCATCTACTGCAAGGAACTGCTCACAAACTCTGCTGGTGACCCTAGAAAATTCTGGACACACATCAAGACCTTTCTTGGGGCTGCCCAGTCATTCGACCCCAGGTTATATGATCCTAAATGGTGTGCATTGCAAAAACTCAAACAGTATATCGAATGCCTTTAACAGATTATTCACGGACCTGTCTCAGTACACTACATCCTTCGCTTTATCTCCCACAGCATCTCAGCCTTACTGCACACCCCAGAGATCTGCATCTGGTGCTGACCACTGCCAACCAGCTACTATCTCCCCCCCCCTTTCCACTTTAAAGCTATATCTAGATCCGAGGTCCAAAGGCTATTGCAAAACATATCCAACAACACTAGCCCTGGCTCAGATTCACTCGAGCCATGACTCCTGAAGCTTTTGGTGCCATTGATTGCCTCACCACTGGCCAAGATTTTCGCTCTGTCTCTCTCTCTTGGCATTGTCCCAGATCTCTGGAAGATTGCCCGAGTTACACCTATCCTTAAAAAAGGAGACCCAAAGGATATCGACAACTACAGGCCCATAGCCATTCTCTCTGTGCTAAGCAAGCTACTGGAGAAGCTTGTTGCATCCCAAACCATTGACTATCTCACAAAGAACAGCCTTCTCTCAGACACTCAGCATGGTTTCCGGAAGGACACAGTACCTCAACCGCTCTTCTCAAATTCTCCACTGATGTACTCTGCAACATGGACAAAGGTCTACTCACTGGAGCAGTATTTATCGATCTTACCAAAGCTTTCAATCTTGTTGATCATCCCCTGCTTCTTTCAACCCTACATAAACTTAATTTCTCATCCTCAGTAGTTGACTGGTTTAACAACTACCTATCAAACAGATTACAACTTGTTAAATTCAACTCCGCTGTCTTGGATGTGACCAGCACTGACATCGCAGTACCCCAGGGCTCCATCCTGGGACCCCTTCTTTTCTCACTATACATCAACAACATAGATTATGCCATACTCTCCTGCTCAGCTATCCTATATGCTGATGATCTCGTTCTCTACTCCATTGCTGACAAAGTTAACATCATTAACAAAAACACCTCCTCGGATTTCAGGAATGTGCAAACATGGCTAAATGCTAATAAGCTCATCCTCGACACAAAAAAGACCCAAGCCATGCTATTTGGCACTTCCCCCAAACTCAGGGCCTGTAAGGAACCCCTCCTAGTCCATTACTCTGGGAGGTCTCATCAACTATGTCGCATCTTTCAAATACCTGGGGGGAGTCCTTGATAAATCCCTTGATTTCAGTCTGCACATCCAGTCAACCTGTAAAGCAACAAATGCCAAACTTGAAATTGCCTATAAGACTTGTCACCTGCTAACACCATCCGCCAAATTGGCAATTGCCAAGAGTATTCTGCTTCCAGCGTAGACATATGGTGTCTCCACTTTTGCTAATGCCCATAAGACTGCTCTCCATTAATGGGATGTCGCGTATAACAACATATGTCGGTATGCCTCCTCTTCCCATCGCCTCAAGCACCACTGCACACTGTATAGCGACCTAGGCTGGCTCTTCCCAACTGCCTTCCGACTATACTTACTCCCTAGGAACCCTCACAGACTCTGTAATCCGCAACCAAACCCCCTCCTCCCTTGCAGCTCTACTTGTACCACAGACACCTGCCCACGGACTATGCTCTACAAACTAATTTCTACTTACTGTACCCAGGTGTCTTACTTCAGCCCAGTTTCAGTTGTTATTTGCATGTACTAATGTCACTTTTGTCATCTCTGCATTGTTATATGTATTATCTTGAGTACTGTCTCACTTGATCTGTATTCTAACCTACCTGTACTGTATACTATGTATTGTATAATCTCATCTAATTTTATGTATGTATTCTCCAGGGTCGTGCCTGAAAATAGTAAACTTTGGCTAGCGCACCTAACCCAGTTAATAAAAACTAAATAAATAAAAATAAAATAAATATACAAACCCAGTAGACTGTTCACCTCAAAAGCTGAATTTGCCCTTTTAGTATTTGCCAAGCATCTCTCGAGCTGGACAGAAAAACTCTTTGCTGGCCCATTTCCTCAAGTAAATGGAAGTGGCAGATCTGATACAGCAGTTCAGTGATCTGACAGGCGTGTAACCTCAGTCGTTAGTTGCATTAATACAGAGTACGGGTCGTTTTGTCAGTCTCAGTATTATGTAGACTGTCAGCTGATTTACACAGGTTCTTCACCACTACAAACTTTTTCTTTTTTTCTAACTCTATTTTTCATCCTCCACAGCTGAAATCTCTCCGATGACCTTGCTTTCCGCCATCTCTACCTCCCTGCGTGGCACTGTGTCCTTCCTCCGATACTGTCTGGCACTGGGCATCCCCTTGGTCTGCCCTCCAGGGAAGGGTCGCCCCTGCCCAGGGTGCTCTTGCTTCCAGTATTGAGCTAACTGGGCTGGAGAGGGCAGCGGAAGCGGAGAGGACCAAGCCCGACTACAGGAGTGTGAATTGTGGGGAAAGGTGCCATCGCCTATCAGCTGCGGAGGTTTTTTTCCCCTCTTAGTACTCCCTCTCTCTCCACCGATGGAGCCCCAACGTGCAGTGACGCCAGGTGCCGGGCATTGTCCCTGGCCCCCCGAGGAAGGAGAGCTGTCCTCCGGGTGCTCAATCCTTCCCCTCCCCTGCCAACCACCGGCAATCCAGGCTCGTTCCCAAACCTGGGTCGCCGGCATGGTGCAAGGTGTGGCGTCCAGTGCCTCAACCCTCAGCGCCACCGGGCCTCACCACTACAAACTTGCCTTCCATTTCCCCTGCAGAACAACAGCAACCTTATTCTGCCTCTTTCTGAACAGTAGTATTTAGTCAGATGCCTGGTGTCAAAAACTCCGGACTCGCATTTCTCGCAGACAAACACTACTGCCTGCAGTCTCTTTCTATTTTTAACAGTGGCAGTTATGTGTTTGACTTCAGTTGGGGAACTAATATCCCCGGCTGTAAATCCTTGCTTGAGAGGTTTGGCGTGAGATGATGCACAACATGGGTTTGAACGCACAGGAGGTGTGGGTCATGCCTGTAGCCCAGATAGAGGGATTTGCTCCAGCCTGACTTGATGCCGCCTTCAAGAAGTGGCGGAGGAAAACCTTTATATATCTGTGTCAGTTTTGTTCGGGACCCGCAGTTAAGTCATTTGTGGATATGCAGAAACAATTTGGCTTGGCATTCTTGATAAATGCAGGTGCACCATTTTATCAACTACCTTCCCCTAGGACTCAAGGACCATACCATGGTGTCTGCCATTAGCATCTTCTAACGCACATCAGACTTCAGTCCACAGGGCATCTCATTTCCAAAATATAGAAAGCCCTACAGACTTCCCAAGCAAGGGATGCTTCATATGTAGCCTGGAAATTGGGGGAGGAGATAGGAACCCGAGTGGAAAAGCAGAAGTGGAAGAAGGGATGCTACGAGGCAGGCAGAATCTCCTGCTCATGTGTGTGGCGGGAGTATGCCTGGAAGCATCTCATTTGATTTTTTTTTTTTTTACCCAGTCATCACAGCCATATATGTGACAGGGAACATTGCAGCATACTGGAGGAATTGTGGATCTCTTCGAGCCACTCACACATGTATTATGTAGGACTGCCCTCATTTAGTACTTTTCTGGGCAGCGTTGGAGGGTATGCCGTTGCAAGGGCACCATGATTAGGGTGTCGTCATGTGGGTGCCACAACAAGGGCATGAGTGACAGGGATGCTCTGAATTTTAGAGCGCCTCCCACTCACACTGTGTTCAGCGCCACAGTTTGCTTGCCCTTCACGGCATGCACGTCCCAGAGTTAGTTATACAGTATATAATTTTGAGGGGTGCAGAGGGCAGAGCCCCCCACAAAATACTCATCAAGGGGACGGTCCTTTGATGCAGTAACTTTCTTGGGGTGCAATGTCAGCTGCGATCATGATGCAGCAACAATTTTCTGGCACCCTCAGTTACCTGCATGGGTGAACTGTGCTGGAGAAGGAGATCTCAGAGGTCCTACATACTCCTGTCACTTATCACCCCGACTGTGTATTTATGTTATCAGTAACCTGAGAACCTGAAGGGGAGGCATAGTAAGTATATCATGGGAATTCTGATTCTTGTAGCCAAAAAGTGTCTTACCAGAGAATGGTTAATCCCACATATTCCAGAGGTGGGACAATGGAGAACCACCATCCGTGACATTTACAAAATGGAGCAGATCACTTTTAGTCATAAGGAGAAATTAAATACCTTTACCTCCCATTGGAACTTTGGTGTCCGGTATATTATGCAGCATGGTGCCAACTTTGTTTCTTGAGGTCCAGTGTCTCCTTTGTGGGGGATGGGCTGTAGGGTTGACATGGCCCCTTATAGGTATACGTTAATGGGCCCCCTCTTCTGGTTGCCCCAGTGTCACTTCTCCCCTCCTGGACATGCCCGGCTTTGGGTCCTGCCCAGTGTAGTCCCTTACACCACTGGCTAAGGACAAGAGACCTGGTTGCATGCTCAAGGGTGTTCTGCCCCCACTGATGTACTGGTGGGCAGGACCCCCCAATATCAATGTCTGAGACTTGTTTTGTATATTGCCTTGTCACCATTCTGATTGTATACTAACTCTGCATGCTATGTATGTATATCTGCACATAAAATCTGTAATCGGGCAAGTGCTAGGACCATGTGCTGTGATGCCAGGCATGGGAAGGGATTGACTCAGTGAGACTCTAACTTCAGGTTGTTTATGGGCAGTGCTGCTGCCAGTCTATAGAGTCTCCTGGTCTCTGTATATATGTATTCCAAAACAGGGCTATTAGAATCTCCGGCTATACATAAATCTAATGGACAGACCCGCAGCTGCTCCCAGCATAAAACGTCATTTTCGGGACAGCCGCTGGTGGTTGTGGGCGTGCCGCTCGGAGCGCTGGAATTTGAAATGCCGGCAGAGAAGGAGGCAGGATCAACCAAATAAATTATAAATACAATCACCAGAGGTAAAAAAAAAAGGCTGTTTTTGTAGACGTGCTAATCGGGCCCTGCCTTACACTGAGGTGGGGGGCCTGTATTTACGTGGACCTTTCCTTTTAAAGTCTTAAATCAAATCTGCAGCATTTCTGTTTCAGATAATGTTGTAGTGCAGCAATATTACTCTGTGCAGGACCGTGCAGTTTTACGTTGACTTTTGTGTCCTTGTGAGTAAGAATCCAGAAATGCCAGATAGCAATGCAAACTTTAAGGGAAATGTGATGCGCTTAAGGCCCAAACCCAAGTGTGGCGCTAACCCAGATTTATGCTTTTGAGTCCAGGAAAATGTTTTGACTTCATTGGTTTGTGCTATTAATATTTAGCTGGTTGATCATGCGGTTCCTCCCCCAAACATTACTGTGAGCCACCTTTCCAGGTGACAGCCCAGTATTCTCCCTCGGCAGATGCCCTAGCCAGGGATCACCCGCAGGAGATTTAAAGCAACAGTGCAACGAAAAAAGTGATTCCAAAAAAATAATTTTCTGCAATAGTTATGAAAAATATTGACAAAACTGTTAATTTGGGTTTTCTGGATGCTTCCTATGCTGTGTACCGTACATGTGCATTTTTGTCTAAATTCTTACCCTCCTCAGGTCCTCAGTATTATTTCTATACAAAAATGAGGTGGCCATCTTTTTTTCTTGAGAAATAATTATTTTAAAATTTTCATAAAATTCCTAAATGATGGAAACTGAAAATGTTACCACCACAGTCAACTGGAAGACATCTGGCATTCATACTAGGAAAGATGTAGGCATGCAGAGGGCTGTGGCCCATTTGTGTATGTCTCCAGCCAAGCTGGTTCATTATCCCGTTATTATAAAAGAAAGTGGTCAAGATTCTGTTTAAATTTTGAATAATTAGTATTTTCCAATATGGAACTAGGGAGGGTGTTCCATGCGGGAATACTTCTTTGAGTGAAAAAAGATCCCTTTTATTGGATCTAGGAAATGTTAGCGCCGGTTGGTGATTATGGCTTCTAAAGTTACGGTCTCTGTGACTGTAGGACATCCCCAGCTGTGTTAGTAACTCGGTATCAGTGTGAATTTTATACATTAGTAGCAGGTCACCTCTCTTTCTTCTCTGTTCCAATGAAAACAAGCAGAGTTCTCTGAATCTTGTTTCATAGTTCTTGTCCACATATTGGTGAGAAGTTTGGTTACTCTCCGCTGAACTCCCTCCAGTCTGTTGACATCCCTCCTGAGATATGGACTCCATAAGGGTGAGCAATAGTCCAAATGTGGTCTCACATATAATCTGTAAAGTGGCAAAATACATCCTCTATTGATTAGGAAGAAAAAAAGGTGGGGTCAAATTTTAGCCCATTTTTGTTGCATTGCTGTTTTAATTAACCCAAACGTATTTATAGCTTTTTCTAACACCAGTAATGCTCAGGTATTCATAACTTTCTGCAGTAAGCCTTCTAGGTAGGACTGCCCGGAGAGACTAGAACACATGCAAATGATGGAATTCTTTGCACGTGAGAACTTTTCAAACGCTTCCTCTACTAACTGCCAGTGTTCTAAACCTCCTAAGATTTTTCTCTCCGCCTGAAAAGTCTGGTTGCTTGGAGTGCCGTTCGTCTCACTTTCTCTGCGTGAAGAAAACTTCATTATATACGCTTATGTATAATTTTGTTTTCATTTGCTGCCTCTGTTAGTTGTATTTTGTCGTTAAATCTTTAGTTTTACCTTTTATTTATTTTTTTTCCCAGTTCCTCTAGGTTTGGAATAATTGTGGGGGAACCGGGTTAATTTAGTTAATAGTCGAGGTTTTCTGACCAAATAAAAACCTTAATTTTAGTTATTTTGAATTGAAAAACTTTATTTTTGTAACCGAGAACTTCAGTTGCTGAACTGCTAATCCCAGTTCGGTTCCCCTGGTTCCCTTTCAGTTCCGGAACTGACTGCAAAGGCTTATATTTAAAAAATATATATATATTTTTTTGCTAGCGGTTGTTTTGTTTTTTTTTTCTCCTTTTTGGACATTGTCGGAGAAACCTAAAAAGAAAACCGGTGAGCCCGGTTTCAAAAACTCTGTACAGTGTGGGGAAGTGTTTGCAAAAGCAGACAAGCATAATTTATGCGAGGCTTGTCTGGGTTATGCCCATTTAAATGAGGAGTGTGATATCTACAAGACATTCCCAGAAAAAACAGTTGAAAAAACACCTTAAACGGCTCAGAAAGAAACTTCCTCATCCAAGAGGTCCCTCTGGCTCTGACCAGCTGATACCCCTTCTTAATGTGGCTGAAACCACAACAACTGTTGCCTGTGCCCCTGAGACAGGTGAAAAAGGTACTAAGAGGTCCAATGAACCGGCTGACTCCCTGGTTCCCTCAAAAGGAAAAAAATTAAAAAACACAGAACCCTCGCCTTCTAAACCAGGGAATTCTGTGTCTGGCCTAACTATGCCTTTGGCTCAAGAGATTGCCCAGGCTTTTAAAATTTTACAGGCCTTGCAGACTGTTATTCCTCCTCAGCAGCCTCCTGCCTCTTCTCTGGGTCCCCAGGCTGGCAACACTGCAAAATCTTCTTTCCCTGCGGAAGAAGTTTATGTTGAATTCGAGGAGAATGATGGGGAGCCCATAGAGCCTGAGGTGTCCCCTGAACAGGAATTTGTCTCTCCCCCAAGAGCCTCTGAGGATTATTCCAGTCATTTCACAATTGTCAGGAAGATGGCTGATGCGCTGGACATCACCACTACAGAACATATGGAGGATGAGGAAGAAGTGGAATATATGGAGATGACGGGGCTGACACCCACAAAGTATCTCCTCCTTCCAGTGAATAAATTCTTCAAGAAGGATGCTTTAAAGCGCCTTCAAACTCCTAATTTCGTTCCTCCCCTTGAGAAGAGAATGGATAAGAAATACCTGATGGATAGGGAGAGAGCAGATTTTCTCTTCTCTCATCCTGACCACCAGAGGGTAGTGCAGGAAGCTGCATGTGACAAGGCTAGGGTCCCTCTGTCCTCTCATCCTACGGACAAGAACTCTAGGAAAATTGACAGAATGGCCAATAAGAGGTACCTGTCAGCCTCTTTGGCCATCCGCCAGGTCAGCTTGCAAGCTTATGCTGCACAGTACCAAAAATCACTGTGGCAGTCAGTTTTGGCCATGGCTGAAAAAGCCTTCTCATCTCTGTCAGACGACCTGGCTGAAACTGCCAGGTTTGGGTTAGAGGCGGCTAAGTATCAGTTCCAAATGGCTACTGATACAGATGATACTGCAGCCAGATAGATGGCTAACACAGGGCACAGAGGAGATTTGCTTGGCTTAGGGCCACGAATCTCCCTCAGGACACAAAGTCTAAAGCACTGGATTTCTCTTTGGAGAGTAATTCTCTTTTTGGGGAATCCACGGTGGCTTACATGAAGAAGGTGGATGAGTATAAGGCCACTTATAGAAGCAACTCTGCTAAAGAGAGAGCTTCTCCATTCACCAAGCCTTATGGAAGGGGAGGCCGGGGCAGGTCTCTTAACATCAGGTCGTTCTTCTAGCCAGTGGCCCTATCCCAGTATCTGCAGTATCCACAGCAGGGATACTTCAGGGGCAGGGGTAGAAGGGGTTCCAGACGAGGTTCCCAGACTTAGACTCGGCTCCAAACTAAGCAGACCCCCTGAGGCACAGGCCACCTCCTCCTTTCCTGTCGGAGGCAGACTGTCCCTCTTCCTCCAGGCTTGGTTGAACATCACCACAAACAAGTGGGTCCTGGAGGTGGTGGGTCAGGGTCTGTCTCTGGACTTCAAAACCCTTCCTTCTCAAAAGATCAGGGTTTTTAGCTCACCCTCTCTAGCAGAAAAGACACTGCTAGAGGCAGAGGTTCGAAACCTGGTTCTCATAAAAGCAGTAGAACCTGTTCCAACCCCTCTGAGAGGAAAGGGTTTCTATTCCAGATACTTGCTAACAACAAAGAAAAGTGGGGAGTGGCAACCTATATTGGATCTCAGAGCTTTAAACAAGAACCTGAAGAAACCAAAGTTCAAAATGGTAACCTTGGCTTTGATTCCGTCAACACTCCAAAAAGGAGTTTGGTTGGCATTACTGGACTTGAAAGACTCCTATTTCCACATCCCCATAAGGGAGTTCTACAAAAAAATATCTCGGGTTCAGACTCCCCTCAGGTCATTCCCAGTTTTCAACCCTACCTTTTGGCCTTTCCTTGGCCCCAAGGGTGTTCACAAAGTGCCTAGCAGCAGTAGTGGCGCACCTTCGAAGGCAGGTAGTTACAGTTTTTCCATACCTAGATGATTGGCTGGTGGTAGGGAAATCACCAGACCAGGTCAGACAGTGCCTACAGATCACCCAAGACCTCTTGGAGTCTCTGGGATTCCTAATCAGTCACAAGCAGTCAGTCCTCATTCCTGCACAAATCCTGCAGTTCACAGGTGCAGAGATCAGTACCTTCAGGGCAGGGCCTTCCTGCCCCTGGACAGGGTAAAAAGTCTCCAGCTGATTGCAAACTCATTCAGCTTGCACAAACCAAAAACTGCAAGACAGTTTCTGCAGCTACTTGACCATATGGCTGCCTCCACAGGCACAGAGCTCGGTTCCAGGTTCCAAGTGAGAGACATTCAGTTCCACTTCAAGGCTCACTGGAGTCAAAGAAAAGATTATTTTTCAAAGCCCATTCCAGTAACAAGGACTTTGTTACAGACCCTTCAGTGGTGGAAAGAGGAGTCCAACCTAAGATAAGGGATTCCTTTTCAGAAGGAGTCTCCCTCAGTTGTTTTTACAGCAGATGCATCCCTCCTGGGCTGGGGTGCCCATCTAGGAGACCACACAACCCAGGGCACCTGGTGAGCTGCAAAGTCCCTTCTGCACATACATTTGCTGGAACTCAGAGCTGTGTTGCTGGGTTTGAAAGCTTTCTCTTCACTAGTACAGGGAAAGGTGGTACAGGTCAGAACAGACACCACCACCACATTGTACTACATAAAGAATCAGGGAGGCACCAGGTCAGGCCTCATCTGCACAGAAGCCATGACGATCTGGATTCTGGATTACTCCTTGGGAGTATGCCTGCAGGCAATCCACTTGCCAGGGAAGGACAGTACCCTGGCAGATGCCTTGAGTCGAATCAATCAGGCCCATAACGAATGGACCCTGAACAGACAAGTGGTGTAAGTGATTTTCAGAAGGTGGGGCACTCCGCAGAGAGACTTGTTTGCGTCCCACCAGAACCACCACCTACCACAGTACTGTTGCAGACCAGTAGATCAGGGCACACTTCCTCTGGATACTCTGGCTCTGGATTGGTCAGGAAGGTACCTGTATGCCTTTCCTCTGGTATTCAGGGTGTTACTCAAGCTCCGATCCCATTCAGCATCTCTAATCTTGATAGCTCCAGATAGGCCCAGACAGCCATGGTACTCTCTGCTGCTCTCCATGTCTGTAACCAAACCAATACACCTCCCTCGGAGGCACAACCTACTGACCTCCAATCAGGGAACTCTGTTGTACCCGAACCTCAAGTCCCTCAATCTCAAGGCTTGACTCTTGAGGAATTAGAATAAGCTAATTTAAATATCTCTGAAGCTGTGTTAAACATATTGAGAGGTTACAGGAAACCCTACACTAAGAAAACCTGTTCTTCCAAATGGAGAAGGTTTCCATCTGGTGTTCAACTAGAGATTTGGTACCAGCTCAGGCTGGAGTGCCAGCTGTCCTGGATTATCTTTCTCATTTGCTTTCTCTGGGTTTACAACACAGTTCTTTAAATGTCCACCTTGCAGCAGTGTCTGCTTACCTTTCTGCTGGAGCAAAGGTAACACTAACCTCAGAACCTGTTTTTAGAAGGTTCTTTAAGGGCTTGAACCATTTGCATGCATCTCCCTCACAGGGCACCAATGCCAGCATGGGATCTTAATGTGTGTATAGCTAAGCTCATGGGTCCTCCCTTTGAACCCATAGCTACAGCTCATTTGAAATATGTCACATGGAAAACAGTTTTCCTAGTGGCAGTGACTTCTGCAAGAAGAATCAGAGAGCTCCAGGCTCTCTGTATCGACCAGGACTATATCTCATTTCATAAAGATAAGGTAGCCCTCAGAACAAACAGAAAATTTCTCCCCACGGTGGTTTCGGATTTTCATCTGAACCAATCCATTACTCTTCCTGTCGGTATTTCATTGCCCATGCCAGTTCTGGTGAAAGAAGACTTCACAGTCTGGATGTAAAAAGGGCTCTCAGCTATTACATGACAGCCACTAAGGACTGGAGGCAGGACAGAAAGCAACTGTTCCTGACTTTTGGGGATGTAGGAAAAGGTAATCCAGTGTCAAAAAGGTCAATTTCTCGATGGGTAGTCCAGTGTATCCAATTCTACTACATTAAAGCTGGTAGGGAACCCCCAACAGGGTTGAGGGCCCACTCAACAAGAGGGACAACTGCTACCTTAGCAGCTGCCAGAGATATTCCACTAGTGGACATTTAAAGCAGCTACCTGGAAGACAGTACACACCTTTATAAAGCACTGCAGCCTGGATATTTTGTCCAGGAGTGATGCTAGGTTTGGCACAGCAGTCCTGCAAAGTCTGTTTCCAAAGTAAGTTATGTGCCCACCTCCAGTGGTACTGCTTTGTAGTCTGCAGAACGTTATGAATACCTGAGCATTACTGGGGTTAGAAGAAACAATTACTTGCCATAGTAATCTTGTTTCTTCCCAGTGATGCTCAAGTATTCATAACTTCCCACCCTGCCTCCCCTTCCAGAACTTCGGCCTCTGCACTCCCCATGCTGGTGCCACCAAATCACAGTATACCCTTAGAATGCATATTCTCTGCATCTAGTAATGGTTTAGTAAACAGGGTTCACATTTATCTCTTTTTAGGTGTTTTTGGCATTTTTTCCTGGTTTTATTAAATTCTATTGTTCCTCCAGCTGGAGGTTTGTGGTGTATCTAGTTTTTGGATTATAGGCAAATCTTAATTTTATTAATCATTAAAATTATAGCAGTATAACACTTTGGGCCTGCCTTCCCAGGCTCCTACAAAATCTGAGGAGGTTTAGAATACTGGCAGTTAGTAGAGGCAGCGTTTGAAAAGTTCTCACCTGCAAAGAATTCCATCATTTGCATGTGTTCTTTTCTCTCTGGGCAGTCCTACCTAGAAGGCTTACTGCAGAAAGTTATGAATACCTGAGCATCACTGGGAAGAAACAACACTACTATGGTAAGTAATGTTTTCTTCTTGCCTGTCACTGTTCCAGCTGCCCTCCAGATACCAAGTACAGGTCCCACAAAAAAATTTAAATTTATTTTGGTCTTGCAGCGCTGTCAGATCTCTTCCATACCTTTAATACTGGTCAGCACTAAGGAGCTCTCGTTAGTTTACAATGTTAGTGATGGACTGAGATGACCTTATTATAGCTGCTACCTTTTTTTCCCCTTTAGTTTCTTGCTCCTCTGACACCACCTTATGCCTTTTTTTTTTGTCAGCCCTTGGTCACCCTTAGCGCTGACTGACACTCCCCCCACCGTCCAGCTGATGATCACATGGTGCAGGGTCCGAGAGTGCTTGGGAACCATCATCAGTGTCAGGGAGACATACATTTCTAGGGATATGGATATGTTGTTCTAGCCACACTTTCGGGCATATTAATTTTTTTATTGAATTTTGTTGACTGGGTAAGCCCACTGAGACTAGAAGTCCCTTTTTCAGGAGCAACCCGGGAGTGGGGATACAGATGGTAACCAACCAAAACTGAACGAGATTAAGCTGTTGGTGGTATTTAAGAAAGAGATAAAATAACTACCTTTTTATGCAGGCTTTTGACATTGATGAGTTATTCAGAAGTTGTTCCCCTTTTTAAAACTAGGTTAGTTATGTATTTATTACTTTC
This sequence comes from Neoceratodus forsteri, assembly GCA_016271365.2. Lineage (NCBI taxonomy): Eukaryota > Metazoa > Chordata > Ceratodontiformes > Ceratodontidae > Neoceratodus > Neoceratodus forsteri. The sequence goes on from JADMNL010000025.1 coordinate 160,865,877, forward strand.
ATGATTACACTGATAAATTACTACATTTTTCCCTCTTTGTGAACCACTCTGAGCCCTTACGATAGGGTGCTGTAGACATACAGTGGCCTTGCCTCATGAGATAAGGGACTCCTCCATTGGGTTTCTTTCTGTGACCCCGTTTCATGCCTTTTCTCTGCCTAGCTTGCAACACCATTTAAGTGCAAATCGTAGGCACTTGGGTCTGAGTTCCTGTAAAAACAAATGTTATCTTTTAAGACCAGTCACTTTTCATCTCTTCATTTCCTGTATTGCAGTTTACCTCGTCTAAAAAACCTGCAAGCTGAACAGCTGGGGAGACAGCTTGTCAGCTGCATGTGTAATGTATGTGAGCTGAAGAAAATTAATTTATTTAGATTTTCCTCGACCTTAAATGTATAAATTCACAAGCTATTTATTTATTTATTTATTTATTTATTTATTTATTCAGGAGTTTAACCAGGCAGGCATACTGAGTGGAAGACCACTCGTTTCCAGATGCGACCTGGGGGAAACATGGGGGGTATCATAAGGGAAGGCACAGTAATTACACAAACATTCAGTACAGATGAGGAGGCACTATTATGGAGCCTCTACAGTAGGTAGCTATGGTAGACATGTTCTTATATCCAGATACTGAGAGCATCAGCAATACCTACTTAGATAGGAGAGAGGTGAGTGCCTCCAAAGAGTATTGAGCTAGTTTAGGAGAGAGAGGGAGGGAGGGAGCAACAAGTGTAGCTAAGTTAGCCGGGTGGTTATAATATGTGATTTTTTTAGCAGATTAGTAAGCCCTCTGGAATTTAGGGCCACCTAGAGGGCAGGGCGGGAGCAAGAGCAGAGTGAGAGGAAATGTTCTAGGAGTCATGGTGTTGAGGTGTCTGTGATTGGGAAATGGCGGATATCTGCTGGTAGGTCATTCCAGAGTTTTGGTATACGTGAGCTTAGTTCTGCCTGGCCCATAGAGGTGCGCATAAGAGGGATTTGGAAAGCCTAGCATCCGAGTGCCTATGAAAGTACGCTGGGGGCTTGAGGAGTTAAGGATGAGGCCAGGCAAGGAGGGAGTGTGAGACCAGTATTTAGCAGCAACCTGGAGCAGTGGATTAGCGGCGGTCTGCAAGTGAGGGAGGGACAGGGAGCTGTACAGGTCACAGTGGTGGGTCAGTTTTGGACATTCCAGTATGAAACGGCAGAAGGAGTGGAAGAGGGTGTCCAGGCTGGACAGAGTAGATGGTGAGGCGCGCTATAGACCACATCACGTAGTCAAAGATCGGAAGAATCATTTTGCACGCAGTTGCTTCGACCGTGGTGGACAGGCAGCCTTTTTGCTATGTAGAGGACCCTAGTTTAGATTAAGTTTTTGTGCAAGGATTCCACATGAGTAGAGAAGTCTAGGTTTTGGTTGAGCCATACATCTAGATATCGGAACGATTTACAGGATTCTAAGGGTGAGTGGTCCAGGGTTTCGAAAGGGGGGCACTGAGCGAGCCGGGCGAGACGCGACTTTGAGCCGAACGTTAGAGAGACAGTCTTTTTAGCGTTTAGGAACAGCTGGTTTGTAGAGAGCCAGTGTTGTACAGCATTAAAGTCCTGTTGCAGGTGGTCATGTACTGTTACCATGGAGGGGCCAGTGTTGTATAATACCGTATCGTCCGCATACATTTGGATAGATGAGTGGGAGCAGGCTAGCGGGAGTTCATTAAGGAAAACCGAGAATAGAATTGGGCCCAGGACTGACCCTTGAGGGACTCCTGTGGTGATGGGGAGAGGGGCAGATAGGTGGGGGCCAATTTTCACTGCTTGCTGCCTGCAGCTCAAGTATACACGAAACCAGTTAGTGGCAGGGGTGGAGAGGCCGGTAGCCTTTAGTTTATCTATAAGGAGAGTGTGTGAGAGACGGTATCAAAAGCTTTGGCCAGATCAATAAATATAGCCAATGTAATGTGCCCTTTATCCATACCTGAGAGGATATCGTTTGTTACTCTTAGTAGGGAGGTAGTGGTGGAATGAGATTTTCGGAAACCAGATTGGTATGGGGTGAAGAAAGCAGAATCAGCTAGGTGCTGGGAGAATTGGGCGAGGGCAAGTTGTTCATGTATCCTAGCCAGAGTTGGGAGGAAGGAGATGGGGCAGTAATTCCCAGGCGAGGCGGGGTCACCCCCTCCGGCAGAGGGATGATAGTAGCCAGCTTCCAGGCAGTGGGTATCAATGACGTTGAGAAGGAGAAGTTGAACAAATCAGCTAATGGGGCAGCTATTGCAGGAGCCGATAGCTGGAGTAGTCTAGAGTTCAAGCCAGAGGGGCAATTGCCCTTGTTAGGGTTCAGGTTGCACAGAGCTTGGTAGACTTCGGCCGGAGTGACAGGTTGGAAGGAGAAGGAGAGGTAGGAGGAGGGAGGCTGTGGGTTAGGAGAGGGAGTGCTCATGGGTGGGGAGGGGGGGAGACTATTTACCAGGGTGGCTGCACTGTTGGTAAAGTGTATGTTGAAAGCCTTGGCTACTTCATATGGGTCTGTGATGGCTCGGCCATTTATTGACAGAGCAGGGGTAGGTGGTTGGGTAGGCTGGGTTAGTAGAGATTTGATGGTTTTCCAGAAGAGGGAAGGGTGGTTCTGATTTATGAGATAGAGCCGACGAAAGTAATTCTTGTTTGGCTAGCGAATCGCCTTGGTACAGGAGTTACTGAGGCTCGTAAGTTTGTAGGTCATGGTGGGAGCTATTAGTTTTGTGTTTTTCCAGGCCAGGTCCCTGGAGCGCTTTGACGTATGATTTTGGCGGATATCCAGGGTAGGTGGGAACCCTAACTCTGTTTTTTTTTTAGTGGTGCGTGATGATCCCATACCCTCAGGAACATGTTTTGAAGCTGCCGAGCGCAGCATCAATCGAGGGCCTGGGGATGCAGGACCATCAGCCATAGTCAGGTCTAGCAGGAGTGGTGTGATAGCTAATGACTTAAAGGATCTGGCTAGCAGTGTCCGGGGGGGAGGTTTGGGGGGCTTGTGCACTTTACGGACCACATAGACCATGTGGTGATCACTTAGGGAGTCAGGGAGTAGGCCTGCTCCTATCGATCTATGGGGGTGAGTGGTCAGGGCCCAGTCCAGGAGGGAGTGGTTGAGGGTTTTTAGGTTCATCCTGGTGGGCTGGGTGATTTGTTGTGCGAAATTCAGGGCACATACCTTGGAGCGTAGCTGGCACAATCTGTAGCAAGCCAGTTGTGATTAAGAGTCCCAGGACGTGTAGCTCTCCTGTTACGGGCGGAGGATTTAGTTTGGTCAGTGGTCTATTATAGTAGGTGCAGGGGTATTAGGGGCACAGTAGAGTCCAGCTATGAATATCGGGTGGTGTAAGGAAGTGAGAGTTTAACAGTAAGGGACCCAATTAAAGGGGATGGAGGAGGGATGAACAGGGTGAATTGATGTTTGGTAGAGATGAACATGGCTATGCCTCCACCCTTTTTTTTCCCATGTGGTCTTGCCTTGTTAGGGAGTATCCGGGGATAGCAACAGAGGAGTCCGGATGGTGGGGTTTGAGCCAAGTTCGAGAGTATCAGGATATCAGGGCGAAGTGTTTGGACTGAGAATTGTAGCTGCAGGGTTTTGTTAAGTACACTGCAAATGTTTTGGTGAAAGATTTTCAGTCCCTTTGGAAGAGCCAGGGGGGCTGGTGCCATAGGAGGGGTAGGACCGGGGTTGAGTTCTACATCCCCAGCTATAAGCAGTAAGAGAGTAGAGAGTTGGACAAGTGTGTACAGGGTAGAGCAGGACCTGCGCTTGTAGTTGTGGGAGCTGCGAGTTGTGCTGCGAGCATCAGCCTTGAGTCTGGTCTGAGCCGATAGACCAAGGGTATGAGAAGGGGGAAGAACCCAGGATACACTAGTTAAGATGCAGCATCTGATTTTCAATAAGGTCCTGCTTCTGCTTTTTTTATTTACCCAGGATAGCCTAATTGAGATGCAGCATCTCATTTTCAGTGATGTCTTGCTTCTGCTTTTTTTTTTTTTTCCAAATATACATTCTAACTCCAGGAATCACTCACTAAACTGATGCAATCAGCAATTAAGCACTAGTAATCAGCTGTAACATCCTACTGTGTTTGTTTATTTTACTCTCTATTTACCCAGGATAGCCTAATTGAGATGCAGCATCTCGTTTTCAGTAAAGTCCTGCTTCTGCTTTTTTATTTACCCAGGATAGCCAAATTGAGATGCAGCATCTCATTTTCAGAAAGGTCCTGCTTCTGCTTTTTTATTTGCCCAGGATAGGCTAATTGAGATGCAGCATCTCATTTTCAGTAAGGTCCACCTTCTGCTTTTTTTTATTTACCCAGGATAGCCAAATTGAGATGCAGCATCTCATTTTCAGTAAGATCCTGCTTTTGCTTTTTTTTTATTTACCCAGGATAGCCTAATTGAGATGCAGCATCTCATTTTCAGCAAGATCCCGCTTCTGCTTTTTTATTTACCCAGGATAGGCTAGTTAAGATGCAGCATCTGATTTTCAATAAGGTCCTGCTTCTGCTTTTGTTATTTACCCAGGATAGCCTAATTGAGATGCAGCATCTCATTTTCAGTGATGTCCTGCTTCTGCTTTTTTTTTTTCCCAAATATACATTCTAACTCCAGGAGTCACTCATTACGATTAAACTGATGCAATCAGCCTCCTGTATTGAACTGCCCGGAGAGATTGAATTATATGCAAATGATGGAACTCTCAATTGGCTCATGCCAATTTCAAATTGCTGCCCTAGCAACTGCTGCACTCTGAGTGCTTCAGGTTATTTAATCCGCCTGCCTATTAAGGACGTCCTGGAGAGTTCTCTTTAAACCGTCTTCAGACTAAAGTTATCTGTTTGATAAGTGCTCATTTTTAGTTTAATTTTAAATTGCTGCATTAGAACTTGGTTTATTCTAGTTTGTTAGTGTTTGTAGTAGTTTTTTATATTTATTCGCGGTTCCTTGGAACCGAGGGTTCAGCGTCTGTTTGTGAGATTTTCCTCATATTTCTTTTTAAATTTTATATTTGCGGTTGGTTCCTTGAACCGCTTTAGTCTTATTTAAATTTAGGTTATTTCTCGGTTCCCTTTTCTTTCAAGAACCGAGTACCGCCCGGTTCCAGGAACCATTAGCAGTTGTTTACTTTTAAAAATATCTCCGGTTCCAAGGTACTTTAAAAACAATTTGAATATTGATCTTTTTGTCTAGCTTCAATGTCAGAGATCATTTGGATAAACCTAAAAACACACAGGACCCACTGGTTTTAAATATTGGAGTCTTGTGGGCAAGTTATAGCAAAAGCAGATAGACATTCTCATTGTATTTCTTGTTTGGGTACAAGTCATATCTTTGCCAGTTGTGATATTTGGAAGACCTTTTGTCCTAAAACATTATTTAAGAAAAGGGCTAAGATTTTAGAAGAGATGGCTTCTGTTTCTAGTGTGGATAATTCTGCTCCTTCCTCTACCCATAAAAAGGATGGAGGTAAAGCCAAGGAACTTGACTCCAGCTCCTGCCAGGCGGAATTGCTGGAAATGTATGGTGAGGAGGATGAGGATGACTTTGAGGGGGAACCTATAGATCCAGAAGTGTCCCCAGAGCAAGAGTTTGTATCTCCTCCTAGGGGTCCTGAAGAATATTCTTCTCACTATGCCTTTGTAAAGAGCATGGTGGAGACTGTTAATCTTCCTGTTCGGGAAATGGAAGAGGATGTGGAGGAGGCAGAGTTTTTGGGTATGATGGGGTTAACCCCCACAAAAGCCTGCTTTTTCCCACTTCATAAGTCCTTAAAAAAGGCTGCATTACAGATTTTTAAAACTCCAACTTCTATCCCTGATGTGGATAAGAAAGCTGACAAGAAATACCAGCTGGGTAGAACTACAGCTGATTTTTTGTTTACTCATCCTGACCCTAAAGGGGTAGTCCAGGCTGCGGCCTATGACAAGGCCAGGATCTCCTCGGCTACCCAACCACCAGACAGAGACTTAAGGAAAATGGATGCCATGGGGGAAAAAGGTTACATGGCTGCCTCTTTAGTACTTAAGCAGGCCAATTATATGGCATATGCAGTGCAGTACCAGAAGGCTTTCTGGAACACTGTTTTAGCTCTGGCTGATAAAGTGCCAGGGGAAGTGGCTGTAGATCTACAGGATACAGTAAGGGCTGCACTTGATGCTACTAAGTATCAATTTCATATGGCAGTGGATGCCAGTAATACTGCAGCCAGATTAATGGCTTTATCTGTCTCGCTTGGGAGGTTTACGTGGCTTAGAGCTGCTGACCTTACCTTAGATACCCAGGCCAAAGCAATGGCTTTTCCCCTTGAGAACAACTCCATGTTTGGGGATAAGACTGAAGCACATATGAAGAAGGTGGAGGAATATAAATCCACCTATCGGAGCAATTCAGAAGATAGACCTTCCACCTTCTGTAGACCCCAGAATAGGGGAGGCAGGGGCAGGGGTTTTTACCCCAAACCATTCTTTCAAGCACAGGCCTCTCAGCCTCAAAAGCAGGCTGGAAGTTATTTCAGAGGAAGGGGCAGGAGAGCCATGAGAAGAGCTGCACTTGCATTGCAAGTTCAGGCACAGTCCACACAGAAACCCTGATGGGCTAATGCAGGTCGCATCCCCTATTGCAGAACCACCAGTGGGTGACAGACTGGCTCACTACCTTCACGCTTGACATTCCATCACCACAGACAAGTGTGTATTGGAGGTAGGCAGCCAGGGTCTGGCACTCAGCTTCACATCCTTTCCAGAGCTGAGAACAAGAACCTTTGCTCCAGTAACATCTGCAGACAGAATACTGTTGGAAGCAGAGGTAAAGCATCTGCTGGCAGTCAAAGCAGTGGAGCCAGTGCCTCTAACATAGAGGGGCAAAGGTTTTTATTCCAGGTACTTCCTCATAAGGAAGAAAATTGGGGATTGGCGACCTATTTTGGATCTAAGACTTCTGAACAAACACATTTTGAAACCAAGTTTCAAAATGGTCACTGTCGATAATCATTCCTTCATTACAAAAGGGAGACTGGCTGGCCTCCCTAGATCTAAGAGATGCTTATTTTCACATTCCCATCAGACCATCTCACAGAAAATTCTTGAGATTCAGGCTGGCTTCAGGCCATTATCAGTTTGCAGCACTCCCTTTTGGACTAACTTCAGCACCAAGGGCTTTCACAAAGTGCCTAGCAGTGGTGGTAGAGTTTTTGAGAAAACAAGGTGCGACAGTCTTCCCCTAGCTGGACAACTGGTTAGTAGTAGGACAGTCTCTGCAGCATGCAGCACAGTCGCTGGCACTAACGAAATCTACACTGGAGTCCCTGGGATTTCTTATAAACTGAAAGAAATCTCAGCAGGTGCCACCTCAGGTGCTGGAATTTATTGCAGCAGAATTAAACACCAGATTGGGCTGAGCCTTCCTGCCCCAGGACAGGGTGAAAAGCATTCTGCAGATTGCAAGCTCATTTGTGTCAGGGAGACCCAAACCAGCCAGAGAATTTCTCAGGCTACTAAACCACATTGGCAGCAGCCACTGCAGTGGTAATGGGCTCCAGATTTCAAATGAGACATTTAGTTTCACCTAAGACAGTACTGGTCTCAAAGGACAGATGTTCTGTCCAAACTGGTTCCAGTCACAAGCAGCTTAGTCCAGGCATTGCAATGGTGGCTGGACGAACACAAAATGAGAGTGGGCGTGCCTTTTATAAGGGAACAGCCCTCAGTAATTCTCACAACAGATGCCTCTGTGTTGGTTGGGGGGCTCACATGTTGGAACACACAGCTAGTGGCATTTGGTCCCACCAAGGATCACTATTGCACATAAATCATTTGGAGCTCAGAGCTGTCTATCTGGCTCTAAAGACATTTGCTCCTTATCTTCAAAACAAAGTGGTGCAGGTCAGAACAGACAACACCACGACCATGTACTACATCAGCAAACAAGGGGGTACCAGGCCAGCCCTACTGTGCACAGAAGCAATGAGGCTGTGGTCCCTGGTATACTCCATGGGAGTATCCTTATTAGCCATACACATTCCAGGAAAGGACAACGTGCTGGCTGACTCTCTCAGCAGGATAAGTTAGGACCACAACAAGTGGTGTCTGAACCCTCAGATAGTACTATTTTCAGGAGGTGGGGCCCTCCAGAGGTGGATCTCTTTGCCTCTGCAGAAAATCACCAATTACCGATGTACTGTTGCAGGCCCCCTCTCAGGGGCACAATTCCCCTAGATGCGCTGGCCCTGGACTGGACAGGGAAGTTTCTGTATGCATTCCCTCCTTTTCCTATGATATTCAGGACCCTTCTGAAATTGAGGTCCCAACCAGCAACAGTGATACTGGTGGCACCGGATTGGGCGAGACAACACTGGTATTCCCTTCTGCTGACTCTGTCAGTAGTTCCCCCAGTACATTTGCCCAGGAGGCACAACCTGCTAACCTCCTCTTAGGGCAGGATCCTGTATCCCAGTCTCAAATCACTGAGGCTCAAGGCCTGGTTCTTGAGGACTTAGAATTTGCTAACCTTAAACTGTCAGAACAGGTGCTGACAGTGCTTAGGGGTTCCAGGAAACCTTCTACTAAGAAAATATATTCTTCTAAGTGGAAGAGATTCTCCATATGGTGTGCAGGTATGGGTACTGACCCTCCAGGACTGACTTGGCTATTCTACTGGATTACCTTACACACCTACATTCCTTAGGCCTGAAGCCTTCAACCCTCAAGGTCCACTTGGCTTCAGTCTCTGCTTACTTGTCAGCTGGTAAAGAGAGATCCATGGTTTTCATCCAGTCTTCAGGAAATATTTTAAAGGCCTCAACCTTCTGCACTCTCCCCTGAGGGAACCGGTCCCGGCCTGGAATCTGAATGTCTGCATTGCTAAGCTCATGGATGCACTATTCGAGCCCATAGCAACTGCAGATCTTACTTTGAGAGGGCTCCTGCAGTAGGTATTCTCATATAGGACTAAGCCGCAGGCATCAAGACCCCACGGAAAAATTTCTAGCTAGCAGTCTGTGGTGGGGGATGCCCCCACATCAGGTGACCGGCATCATACGACGTCAGTATAAAGGGGTGGTCTCCCACGCCTGCCTTCCAGTTCTTTCCCGCCGTCGGCCTGTGAAAGTTCCCCGTGGTAGAACAACGCTTGTCAGTTGTTCGTTGGACTTCAAGTTTTCAAACCTTTTAAACCAACTTTTCTACTTTTTCTTCAACAATTGCTGTGTGTGTGGTCCCCGACGCCCTCCGAATCACATAAAAACAAGTGCGACTCGTGTGGTTCCCAGCTTCCACACAAGGATGGCCACTCCTTGCGCCTCTTCTGTCTGGGTCTAGACCATCCCATGCAGAAGTGCCAGCACTGCCAGGAGTTCAACTCCGCTACCAGCAAGAGAAGGCAGCAGTCCCTGAAAGCCCACATCCTCAAGAAGATAATGATCTCCATGGAAAAAAAGTTAAAAAAGCTTAGACAGGTGTCTACTTCCCCCGAAGGTCATAAGAAAAAGCGTGACAAGGAGAAGCACCGGGAGCGGGAATCGTCTTCCACAGCAGCCGCGACATCGACTGGAGTCATGGCCCTCAAGGTAACATCCCCTCCGTGGGATAGCTCCTCCGACGGCGTCTTGGTGGCTACCAGGAAGGCGCCCCTCCTGTCGGGCTCTCGTCAGCCTGGTCCTTCGGGAGCCCCAAGCTAAAGGAGGCCTCCGCTGCCATTAAGGCCGCTCCTGCCTCGTGGCCTTCCGGTCAGAGCGAGTCCAGTAAGTCGGACATCGGTTCCACCGATGCACACCCAGACAAGGCTGCTAAGCCGCTCACCTCCTCGGTGAGTGCCCAGCCAAAACCCCTTCTGACAAGGCGCCACTCCTTCACAGCCTTCCTCGGGTAGGGAGTCCGATAAGTTGGATGCCAGTTCCTCAGACGTCCGCCCAAACACCGCTGATAAGTTAGATGCCAGCTCCACCGACAACCGCCCAGTCAAGAAGCCTATGCCAGACCCTGATGACCAGTCTGATGCCCCAGGCTCTCTGCAACATTTCACCACATTGTCCACTGAGGTCCACTCAACTGACACCCGGGGATTTTAACCCTCCTTCCCCGGTTGTCACCTAGGACCTCGAGACGCTGCTGTCAGGGCTCCCTCCTCCTGCGCCGGACCCCCTGTTGCAGGATCCTCAGACGCCGGTCCCGATGCCGGCTTACCCAACGCCATCTGGCATCCCTTTGCCTGACGGAAAACCTTTTCCTCCATCAGGACCGTCAGATCCACTCAACGGTATACCCATGCTGGGCCCGACGCCCATGGGGCCAACACTTCCACCGTCTTGCCCGCCAGCAGGACCTCTGCCAGGTCCCTTCACTCAGTCAGAGCCCCTGGCGCCTGGGTACCAGACACTGCAATACCCGGTGCTGCAGTACCCAATACCGCAATATCTGGCACCACAGTACCCAATGCCTCAATACCAGATGCTGGGCTACCCGCCGTCTGGTTACAGATACTCTTTTTACGGGTACCCTCAATACCCGTATCCTCCACCTCCGCTGCCCACTCCTCAGCCGCCGGTGGATCTAAGGAAGACCTTGGCCTCCTGATGGGCTGAGGCCAAGGCTCAGCTCACCCGGGAGGTCAAGCTTCGTCTCACGAAGCCAGACCCGATACCGGATCCCCTGCATCAGAGACGGGAGACTCCCTCCCCCTGTCTGACACCAGAGAAGAGTCCTCCCGTGCCCAAGGCGGGGAGGCTACGCGCCCCCAGGAACTCCCCAGAGGGGGTTGTCCTTCCCCCTCCTAGGGAGGAGTCTTCTTCCTCTTCATTAGAAACTTCTGACTCGGACTTGGAGTCTGGCCACTCTGACCCTGAAGGTGAGCCCCCATACTCCGGAACGCCCCAGGCTGAGGGATCTTCCAAAGTCCCCTCCAGAGGACCCTTCCTTTGTGGAGTTATTGAAGAAAATCCAGGAAGTACATCAGTGGCAATCAGTGGAGCCAGACCCACAGCTTAAAAAACTTGCTGCCCATCTGGATCTGCCCGAGACCACTCCTTTGCTGATCCCACCCTGGATAGAGCCTCATGCAGATCTTGTTTCCACCATTTGGAAACAACCTTCCGACTTAGCGCCCCCCCCCCCCAGTCCAAGGAAGGCGGACAGGCTATATCGGGCTCCTGAGGGTGTAGACTTTCTTAGCCTTCACCCCAGGGCGGATTCAGTTGTCTTCGGCGCCACTCACAGCCGCTCCGCCAATCCTAAACACCTCAGCTCGTCTCTGCCTGATAAGGAATCCTGGCTTCTGGACCAGTATGGGAAGAAGATCTATTCATCTTCTACTCTAAGCATCAGGGCCCTTAACTATGTTGCACATATGGGGGATTTCCAGAAGACCATCCTTAGCCAGGTGGAATCTAAATTAGATTCCCTTCCTGAGTCACAGACTAAGCAGGAAGTGGGTGACCTTGTCTGTTTCTCTCGCTTGGCCTGTCTGCACATGCTACCTGCCACTTACGATGCGGTGGACACAGCTGGAAGGAGCTCGGCCTTTGCTGTAGGCCTACGGTGTCATGCCTGGCTCCGCATGTCAGGTTTGGCCCTGAGGTCCAATCCGCTATACAGGATGCTCCCTTCAAGGGTTTGGTGCTGTTTGGGGGTGATGTCAAGGACATCATCACCGAACTGCAAGAGAATGTAATGTAAAATGTATTTATATAAGGCGCACTTCCTTTGCTGAGGGCGCTCTTACAATAATCACAATAATATTTAAAATACATAACATTGCTAAAACATATATATCATACATCAAGTATCTAGGAATCTTTGATAAAACAGGAAGGTTTTAAGGGATTTTTTAAAGCTTTCTACAGTCAGGCTATCTCGTATCTGACTAGGTAGAGAATTCCACAGGGTAGGTGCCATAAAGGCAAAAGATCTTCCACCAGATGTTTTCAGGATTACCCTGGGAATCTCTAGCAATCCCTCGTCAGAGGATCAGAATGAACGAGAGGGACAGTAAGAAGACAGGAGTTCTCATGTAGGGCCTTATAGGTCAGCAACGCGACCTTGAAGGTAATCCGTCACTGTATAGGCAGCCAGTGCAGATCCTGCAGCACAGGTGTTATATGACTGGATCTAAGGACCCTAGTCAGTAACCTAGCTGCCGCGTTCTGCACTAGCCACAAGCAGCGGATATCCACCCCAGCAGCCCTAGATAGAGGGCATTGCAATAGTCAGAACGACTGGTAACATAGGCGTGGACCAAGGTAGGAAGGTCTTCGGGCAGAACCAGGTGCTTCACCCAGGCTATATTCCTTGGATGAAAAAAGGAAGCTTGACTACGGCAGACGCCTGTGCCCTCAGGGTCAAGCCCTCATCAAATATAACACCTAGGTTATGCACCTGGCTAGAAGCCATAAGCGGGGTCTCCCTAGACATAAACCTGAGGGCTTCCCTACCCATGCCCCTAACATCCTAACCCCAGAATCCACCACCAATACCTCTGTCTTACCTGGGTTCAACCGAAGCCAACTGTTACTCATCCAGTTCTGTATCTCCAGTAGGCAGTTGTCAAACACTGTGATTGAATCAGACTCCTGTTCAGGTACAAAAGACATGTAGAGCTGAGAATCATCAGCATAGCAATGAAAACTCAGCCCATACCATCTTATAATGTCCCCCAATGGAAGCATATACACCGCGAATAACATAGGGGACAACACTGAACCCTGTGGAACCCCACAGAGCAGGCAGCGAGGAGCCGAGGAATAAATCACTGACACCACTCTCTGAGACCTGCCCTCAAGGAATGATCGAAACCAACTGTGGACTGCCCCCCTCAGTCAACAAAAAACCAACAGGCGTTCGAGCATCACCCCATGATCCACGGTGTCAGATGCTGCTGAGAGATCAAGGTGAACCAAGATGGACCATGCTCTCCGATCTCTCGCCATCAGGAGATCATTTAGCACCCGGACAAGGGCTATCTCAGTGCTATGCCATTTCCTGAAGCCAGACTGGAGAGGGTCATAGATATTGTGGCTGGTCAAATGATCCTCCAGTTGCAGAGCGACCACCTTCTTGATAACTTTCCCTACAAAGGGTAAGTTCGAGACCGGCCTGTAGTTTGCTGGGCAGTCGGGATCAAGGGAGGGCTTTTTCAGAAGGGGGCGAACTACATCCTCCTTTAAGGGATCCAGAAAGATCCCGCTCTCCAATGAAACTAACACTATCACAGTAAGGATCGGACGATAACCTCTACACACCCCACTAGGAGGCGAGTAGGGCCTGGATCCAAACTACAGTAGCAGGTCGCAGAGTCCGGACAATCATCACTATATCCATGACTGCCGTTTGGCTAAAGGTGAGCCAAGCCAACTGGGCATCAGTACCACCCAATTGACCCATGCAAGACCCAATGGGAGGACGTTGGCTGATCTAATCCCTGATGGTGGACACCTTATCAGCGAAGAATTGCGCAAACTCCTCACACTGTACTTGTGACAAGGCTCGAAAAGTCTGAAGACAGGCTGGATTGCACAGTCTGTCCACAGTCCGGAAGAGCTGGGCTGGCCTATTCCTCACTGTAGCAATTTCCCTGGACAGTAATACTGCACTCAAGTCTGTCCAGACTATGTACAGGCCCCCTCAGGAGCAGCGGCGTCCTTTTCGTCGCCAAAACCGACAAAGACAAAAGCCGCAAGGAAAACGTGCCAATAAATCGCCAGGCCCCTCTAGCAACCAAGACTCCCCCAGCAAAAGCCACTGGAGCCTCGCTGTGCTGCCCACACCTCCTGACTCCCTGCTCTCCCACTGCCTCTGGAGGTTCCAGAAGAACCGGTAGGGGGTAGATTCTCCTCCCATCTGCCGGGTTGGGAGAGGATAACATCAGACTCTTGGGTGCTCCGATTGATATCGGCAGGACACTCAGTAGAGTTTCTGCAGAAACCGCCCCAAAAACCACCCCCTCAGTCGTCTTACTCCCCGCAACATCTTCCTCTGGTTCTAGAGGAAATCATCTCCCTTCTCTTGAAGGCGGCGATAGAGCCAGTCCCCGCTCATCTTTGTGGGACAGGTTACTATTCCCATTTCTTCCTAGTTCCAAAGAAGACGGGAGCTCTAAGGCTCATTCTAGACCTCAGCTCCCTGAACACGCTCGTGGAGTACACACGTTTCAGAATGCTCTCTTTGCAGAGCCTTCTACCACTACTTCAGCCAGGACAGTGGCTATGCACTCTGGACATGCAGGATGCCTACCTGCATATCCCCATATGCCCTTCCCACCACAAATTCCTCCAGTTTTGTTTTCAGGGGGACCACTACCAATTCAAGGCCTTCCCATTTGGTCTTTCCCCAGCCCCCCGAGTGTTTACCAAATGCCTGTTGGTGGTAGCGACCCACCTGCATACCCAGGGAGTACTGGTATTCCCATACCTGGACGATTGGCTCCTGGCAGCCTCGTCCAGGGAGGAACTCCTGCACTCCCTTTCCCTGCAGGTTTTTTACCAGCCTGGGTATCACCATCAACCAGGCCAAGCCTCACCTGGTCCCTTGCCAATGCCTCCTATTTATAGGGGCGATTCTGGACACAACCACCGGCAAAGCCTTCTTGCCTCCGGACATGGTGGACACCCTTCAGAATCAGGCCAGCTTTCTATCCAGCCGCAGGAGGGTCGGAGCCAGGTTAGTCCTCTGCCTCCTCGGGCTAATGGCAGCTGCCATCCCGACAGTCCCGTTCGCTCGGCTCCATATGAGGATCTCTCAGTGGATGCTTCGGTTGCAATGGGACCAGACCAGGGACAATCTAGACTGAGGTACTAGTATCAGATCCCATGATCAGGGACTTAGTGGTGGATGGTTCAGGAGAGCCTGTGCTAGGAAGTGCACTTCTGCATCGATTTCTCCCCCCCCCGACGTTGACGACAGATGCGTCAGGAGAGGGCTGGGGTGCCCATCTAGGGTCTCACAGGACTCTGGGCAGCTGGTCCCAATTCGAGCAAAACCTGTACATAAATGTGCTCTACTGAGGGCAGTCCTTTATGCCCATCAGGCTCTCCTTCCTTTCATCCTCCACAGTCATCTCCTCACACAATCAGACAATGTGTGTAGTCTGGTACCTCAGCAAACAGGGAGGAATGCGTTCCTACCCCCTGTGCCGGGAAGCGATGAGAGTCTGGTATTGGGCAGCCCAACATCACCTCCACTTGACTGCAGTTCACGTCCCGAGAGTGGAAAACACTGGCAGATGAACTCAGTCAGTCCTCAGCCAGGTCCCATGAATGGGAGTTAGATCAGCAAGTCATAAACGACATCATTCAGCGATGGGGAACACCTCAGATAGACGTCTTTGCCTCTCCCCAAAACTTCCCGCCATCAGCTCGCTTGCTCCAGGTCGAGACATTTTTTGGCGTGACACTGTCTCTCGGTTGGAGGGACAGATTTGTTTATGCCTTCCTTCCCATTCCTTTAATTCCGAGGGTCCTGAACAAACTCTGATCGGAAGGCGTTCGAATGATTCTCATTGCTCCCTTCTGGCCCAGGCAAGTTTGGTTCTCTCTTCTGCAACAGTTGTCAGAGGAACCTCCTCTTTCTCTGTCGCAACAACTATTGACCCAGGATCAGGGGACCCTTGTTTATCCAGGTCTCTGATCCCTTCATCTCCATGCGTGGCTTTTGCAGACGTAGCTAAAGCCCGCTTTGGAGTCTCTCCATTGGTAGTGGACATTTTGGTGGAGGCCAGGAAGCCTTCCACCAGGTCCACATATGCCATGAAGTGGAAACGGTTTTCTATCTGGCCAAACTTGACAGACTTCGAGCCCTTCTCATGCCCAGCCAACAAAGTCCTGGACTACATGCATCACCTCTTCGATCTGGGTCTCAGCCATTCCTCATTGAAAGTCCACATGGCAGCTATCTCAGCCTACCATATTCCTTTTGGAGACAGGACTTTTGCTCAATTAGAAGTCTCTAAGACTTTTCTCAGAGGGGTTCTCCATTTGAGACCCCCCATCCGCATTCCTGCCCCTCCATGGGACCTGAATTTCATCCTGGAGAAGCTTACTCTGCCTTCCTTCAAGTCAGCAGCTGATTTGAAGTTCCTTTCTTGGAAGACACTCTTCCTAGTGGCCATCACTTCTGCTCTGTGAATTTCTGAGCTTCAGGCCTCAATATGTAAAATCCCATACTTGATTTTTCACAAGGAACGTGTGGCTCTATGCACCAACCCTAAGTTTTTCCCTAAGGTGGTGGCTGAATCTACGCTGAATCAACCCATTGAGTTACCGACTTTCTTTATGCAACACTCCAATCAAGAGGAATACCTCTTGCATACTTTGGATGCTCACAGAATCCTGAGGTACTACACTAATTGGACTAAGGATCTCAGGAAGACTGTTCAGCTTTTTGTCTCTTTTGCTCACAAAAGAGAAGGCAATGCTGTTTCTAAGTAATGCCTATCAAAATGGTTGGTGAATTGTATCACTTTCGGTTACACAAATACCATAAGACCCTTTCCGGGTCAAGTCAGAGGTCACTCCATCAGAGGAGTAGCTGCCTCTGCAGCTTGTTTCAAAAATGTGTCAGCGGCAGACATCTGTGCAGCTGCAACTTGGACTTCCATCCATATCTTCACGAAACACTACAGTTTGGACATCGCCTCTCGCCGTAGAGCAGGCTTCTGGCTGGCTGTCCTACAAAGTCTCCTTTCGTGAGGCCCTGAGTTTCCATGCTGTGGATAACAGTCTTCCTCGAACTGCTTTTCCTTGTTCCAGACTGCTTGGGACTCAGTCCTATATGTGAATACCTACTGCAAGAGCCCTCTCGAAGTAAGATACTACAGTTACGTAAGAACTTACCATAACAGTAGATCTTCGAGAGAGGCTCTTGCAGTAGGTATTGCCTTCCCGCCCTCCGTCCCCCTGAGTTTTCTTACTTTATTTCCACGGGGAGAAATATCCTTTTCTCTCTCGTCTTGCCTCTTTTGCCCTTTGGCAGGAGAGAACTGGAAGTCGGGTGTGGGGGACCGCCCCTTTATACTGACGTGGTATGACGCTGGTCACCTGATGTGGGGGCAGTCCCCCACCAGAGCCTGCTAGCTAGAAATTGTTCCGTGGGGTCCTGATACCTGGTGGCTTAGTTCTGTATGTGAATACCTACTGTAAGAGCCTCTCTCGAAGATCTACTGTTGCGGTAAGTTCTTATGTAACTGTACTATTTGAAGTATATCACTTGGAAAACTGTGTTTCTGGTTGCTATTACTTCAGCCAGAAGGACTAGTGAATTACAAGCCCTGTGCACAGATGTGGACTACATTTCTTTTCACAGGGATAAAGTGATCCTCAGGACCAATAGAAAATTTCTTCCCAAAGCGGTATCTGATTTTCAGTTAAATCAGTCTGTCACTCTACCTTTTTTACAGAGAACTCCAGTTCTCCAGAAAGGAGGCTTCACTCCCTTGATGTCAAAAGGGCACTTAGCCACTGTATTGACAGAACCAAGTCTTACAGATCAAGTCAAACACAGCTCTTTCTCGCCTGTGGTGAAGTAGGTAAGGGCAGAGCTGCCACAAAACTTACAGTTGCTCGCTGGATACTGGCATGTATAAAGTTTTGTTATAGTAAAGTGGGTAAACGGGCACCCCTGGGCCTGAGGGCACACTCCACTAAGGGCACAGCTACTTCAGTGGCAGCTTCAAGAGAAATTCCACTACTGGAAATCCACAAAGCAGTTACATGGAAAACAGTACACACCTTCACTAAGCATTACAACCTGGATTTGCAATCCAGGACTGATGCTACTGTAGGTTTAGTACAGCAGTGCTGCATAAACTGTTTTCAAAATAGGTTCTCTACCCCACCTCCAAAGGTACTGCTTGGTAATCTGCATCAGTTTAATCATATTGAGCGATTCCTGGGGTTAGAAGAAAAAATTACTCACCATAGTAATCTTGTTTCTTCAAAGGGATCACTCATTATGATTAAAGACCCACCCTGCATCCCCTACTAGAACCTATAAAGGTTGCTTTGCATCCCTGCATTAGGGAGTTTTTTCTGTATAGTTTAGGTTAGAGACCCACTTTTGTTTTAACCAGTTGGTTTCCATGTGGTCTCGAGTTTTCTTAGGTTTGTTTATTAAGGATGTTTTGACTTGAAAGGGCAAAAAATTATTTAAAGTTATTAGTTCTAACTAGTGGGTCTTATACCCAGTTAGGCTCCGTAAGAATCTGAAGCACTCAGAGTGCAGCAGTTGCTAGGGCAGCAATTTGAAATTAGCATGAGCCAATTGAGAGTTCCATCATTTGCATATATAATTCCATCTCTCCAGGCAGTTCAATACAGGAGGCTGACTTTATCAGTTTAATCATAATGAGTGATCCCTTTGAAGAAACAAGATTACTATGGCGAGTAATTTTTTCTTTTGTGCTTCTAATTACCCTGGCACACCCCCATCACCTGGCTTTTCTGGGACTTATCTTAGTCGCCAGCATCCCGGCTACTGGACTATGGCAGTGTACCCGGTCACCAGTGCGGGACCTGTGAGCACCCGAACTTCATCCTGTGGTTAGAGGTGTTTTTACCTCCTTACATTTCCTCCAAGGTCTGACTGCCATGGCGAGGTAGACAACTCCACCTTTGCAGAGATGCCCCAACACACCTAGCTAGGACAGTGTCAGTGGCTCAGTAGGTAGTACACTCGCCTCTGAGGCCGGGAGATCAGAGGGCTGTGGGTTCAGTTCCCACATCTGGAACTTGGTTAATATCCCAGTAGTGACACTGTGGTACAGCATGAGAGGGGTGCTACACTTCTGAGGTGCCGTCTTTCGGATGAGATGTTAAACCAAGGTCCCATCTGCCTGGATTGGTGGTAGTTCAGGTGATTGTTAAAGATCCCATGGCACTTATTGAAAAGAGTAGGGGGATTTCTCCAGTGTCCTGGCCAAATTTCCCTCATTCACCAAAAATACCAACAGCTTAATCTGGTTCAAGGTCAGTTGGCATTCATCTGTATCCCCTTCCCCCGGGCCGTGCCTGAAAATAGGCAGGATTTGTCTAGTGCACTTACCCGGTCAACAAAAACTAAATAAAATAAATAAATAGACATGGCCCGTATCTCCCAACATGCCCAGATCTGCACTGCCACTCTTGACACCTCCAGGTGGCAGTATTGCAACAAGTCGCATAGGCACCCCCCCCCGAGGGAGGACAGCTGTGTCATCCGGACGCTCGATCCTCCTTCCCCTGACCAGCCTCAAGTGAGCCCTGTCTGTTCCTGAACCCTGGTCACTGGTATGGCAGTAGGTAAGGCACCAGTGCTTCAGCCATCCATGCCACTGGGCCAGACTCTGCTTCCACATATTTAAAGGAGAACTGCACTTAGCCTGAAAGTAATTTTTCCCAGTAGAAGCAGTTTGTAAAATACTGGTTCCAGTTCTGACATTGTTCCATTTATACAGGTCTGTTAGTAACCTCAGTGGGTGATTCTAATTTGCACTGTGGTGTCAAGTACCATTTTAGAACTCTGTGATGTAGTTCATGTCCCTGTCAACCACAGAGTTGCATAGTAGAACGCAGATGCATTGTGCCAATAATAAAAGAGCAGAGCAGGGACATAAACTACTTCATACCATTCTAGAATGGTGCTTACCACTTGTGTGTGACTTGGAAACAGCCACTAGGATAACTAGAAAGCCTGTAGAGGTGTAACAGTAAGAGAACTGAAACCAGTATTTAAAGGGACACTGTCACTGCCTCCCCCCAAGCTTGTCCCTAGTTTAAAAAAAAAAAAAAAACATTTTATGATTGCTTACATTGCACAAAGATTTCTGATGTAGCTGGCTATTTGATTCTGGTTCTTATTTTTCTTTTTAAAAGTGAAAAACAGACTGCCAACCATACTGGTATTGTCACACAAAAACATGTTTGTTTACATTGCTTAATTAACAGTCACTGCATATTTTCTGGAATTGGGAACACCCCCACACAGTCTAACCGCTCGTGATGTAGTGCGAGGAGAGGAAACAGTTGCATCATAACTGGTTACACTGTTCAAGAAGTATGCAGTAAGAGCTGATCAAGGATTTGAAACAAAACAAGGTTGGCTGTAATTACATCATAACCATGCATTTCAGTTTTCCTAAGAAAGGAAGCAGGTAAAACAACCAGCAACATCACTGAATTTTAGATAAGGTAAGCAGTCATAAAATGTGGGTGTTCATCTAAAAATAATATGATGCAAAAGGGGTTGACAGTATCCCTTTAAACATCAGCTTCTTCTATGGGGGAAAATGGCTTAACAGGTTCAGTGCAATTCTCCTTTAAGTACTTATCCAAATTAACTTTGTATACTGTATATCCCCCCCTTCCGACTTGTTCGTCATCTGAGGTCATAACACTCTGCTTGTGGCATCAGCCAATCCTGTGGCAGCAGAGTGTAATGTCACATGAGGGAATTACTTGTTCAAGTGGAGAATTAAGTTGTGAGGGTGGAGAAACTCTTAAGAGATAAACATCCTGTTTTCATGCAACTCTCTTCAGTAATAAATAATACAAGCTGAATGGGGACTGCCTCTTGGGGGGGAGTGCATTGCACTTCAGTGCCAGAGTGGCCTGGGTGGGTGGTTGGGGAATCGCATGGCAGCATTCCCAGCAGGGGAGGGATGACACCTTGTTGTGTATCATTACTTTGGTGCTTCCTTTAAATGTTATTGACTTTGACACTGTGGGAGGGAGACTACCAGTGGTGTCAGCACCTAGGAAGCAGAGGTAATGTGATGCACCTTTTTCACCCAGGCGAGCTCAGTTTTGCTTTGAGGTACTCTGCTTGTGACCCTCCCATCATTCTTCCTATACTGAACCTGAGAATGTTATTCCCCAGGAGGAGCAGAGACCCTCCCATCATTCTTCCCGTACTGTACCTGGGAATCTTATCCTGCAGGAGAATGGAGACCCTCCCATCATTCTTGCTGTGCCGTACCTGGGAATGTTATTTCCATTTGACATTCTAGTTTATTTTTTTGCTAAGGTGGCCGAGCATTATTATTTTCCAAAATATTGATAAAGTTCTGTTGTGCTATGAAGGCCAGAGACTGTCTCGGGTGACGGGAAGGGGGCGTCACGTGCTGCATGCAGAATGGACCTTTGAAAGTTGCCAATGTTTTCTGACCTCAGTTTTGGGACTCCTACAATAATAGTTACTTTTCATAAATAGCATCATTTTGATATGTTTCTAATTGCAGGAAGTACGTCAATAAGCTCTTCTTTAAATCCTCTAAATTTACCTTTTTAATTTTTTCCTGCTATATAGCTTTTTCTCCGCTCAGGGCTCTGGGCAGGTACAACTGCGGTCCTTTCTCAGAGGATCTCAATCCACCCTGTTAGCTTCAGGGCTACATTTAGCCTGCCTTGCTGCCCCATTTTCTCCCCATTAATCCTGGGACCTCCGAACACGGTCACGCATGCACGTGGAGGTGTGCATACGTTCTGTGGCTCTGGTAATGGCTCTTTCCTCCCACCTGGCTTAATGCCTGGTCTCTCTTGTGGCTTGGCACTGCCAGCTAACCTCCACCTGGTGGTGACCAGGAGCTGGGGAAACCCACGTCCCTCCCCAGGAGAGGACAGATGCCTTGCAGCATCTCAGTCCAGCTCCTCGCCCTCCCCCCTTGCCCTCCCCCGATGACTTAGGCTCATTCCCGAACCTGGGTCGCTGGCGTGGGAGTAGATGTGGCATCCAGCGCCTCAGCCCTCCACGCCACTGGACTGGCTACTAATTTCCCTTTCTAACTAACTTATAGACTGTACTGGAGGGGGCAGTCAAGAAAATGGCAGATTCAGTTTCCGGCAGTAGCTCTTTGTCCTAACCGTATTGGATAACTCAGTGGGTACCTTACATGACCTTTTTAGCTAAGCAGCTTTTTTAAAGGTGACAGTAAACAATTTTTTACATCTCTAGATGCCCTCCTACTTTTTTGTCTTTCCAAAATTATGTTTTGACCTTTTTTCCTAAATTAAAAAGTCTGTTTTTCTTTTACCTTTGTAACTACCCTGAATCCCTCTCTGCTCAGCAGTCACTGCTCTCTGTTTTCATAGTGACTGAACATTCTATGACATCAGTACCATTTCAGACTACTCAGATGAATACCATGGATGAGAGTTACTGATGTTATGGAATGTCTTAGAAATATGTAAAGAATGAGCAGCAGCAGCTGAGGAGACTAAAACTTTGTGTAGATCTGAGGGCACCCCAGAACCAGATTATTTATTTAATCAAAAATTGTTCAAAGCTTATCTGAATACCTGACTGGTATGGAAAGGGAAATGGAAGGGCAAGTAACTATGTAAAGATCAGTTCCTGTCACCTTTAATGATTGTAATGTTGCCTGATATATTCTTCGACTGTCATATACCATGGCGGCGTACATAACTAATCTTCAATAGCTAGTAAATGTTATGATTTGTTAAATTACGCCATGACAGTGAGGTATCATCACGTGTGCATCTTAACTCTTTATCCTGGAATAATACATACATTTCATATGTTTTTATAATGATCCACATGGCTGAGTATGTATACAGTAATATTTTGTTGTGCTTTCATGATAAAGATTCAGTAAAGAAAAAACAATCGTCTGTGTCTGCACTTCATTACTAACCAATAAAAATGAAAATCTGAGCACTGCCGGTGCTTCGGTGGCTGACCTCTGTAACCCAGAGACTAGCGTAAGTTCTCTCGCTATACTTTGTATCTGGTCTACATGTTGCTGACTCTGTTGGGGTATTTTGTTTTCATTTCAGAAGCGCAGGTTGTCACTTACTTGGTGAATCTGCCATTTTTCCTTAGCATCTCACGCTTACATAACCCAGCTTAGAATGCACAAAGGCATAATTGGTTTTCTGAGAACCAGCAGTGACCCCCTTCAAATTGCATTAGGTCATCACTGAAAATTAAAATTGGCCTGTGCATGGCACATTCAAATTGTTCCGCTCATTCCACTTTGCATATTTTGGAGGTGGGGGTGGTACACGCTCAAATAGCAAATAGAAAAATATTGTAACAGATTGGGGGGGGGGTGCAGTCCACAGAAGAAATGTTGAGGCATGTTTACAACAACCCGGAGTACTGAGGTGTTGTGAAGAGAATTGTCTATGAGGGTCACTTAGGTGGCCCTGGGCAGTGGTGGAAGAAGGTCTGAGTAGGCATCCTTAGGTGGATAAAAAGGTAAAAAAAAATTAAGCTGCAGTGTCTGTGCAGCTGACAGAGAGGTTTTCACTGTGGGGGAAATGAGATCCCCATCCAGGAAAGCAGATGGGATCCAGATTATTTAATTTGTAAATTGGTAACCAGGAGAGGCTCACTGAGCTGAGGCTCGTTTCCAGGTGTGACCGGGGAAGGAGAACAGGAGAAGCAGAGTACAATACATGAAGCAAGTCAACAGAGCAGCATTTGGTAAATACATGGGTAGCAATGAGTAGCTGCAAAAATAAAATTATACAGACAAGAAAATCCAGTCACCGCACAAAATGACATGACAGAGTCAAGTGCAAAGGAAAACAACAATCCACGGTGTAGTTACTAACTGGCACAGGCAAGAGACCAGAAAACGTGCTTAATCCTAACTCTGTGTTAGATAGAAGAGCAGTGGTGGTGAGGAAGTGCAGTCAGTAGGCAGGTAGAGGAGACTCAGCCAAGAGTGGTTGAGGAAAGGCTGGGGGGGGGGGTTAAGAAGGGAAACAGGAGCAGGTAGTGTGTGGTTGGAGTTTCATCTGGAGGGATATAGGGTGAGGTCCACGAAAATATCAGAGGCAGAGAGGAAGGCTGACCAGTCGGTTGCAGCTACATTGCTCACTATGGCATTGATATTTAGCAAACAGAAAGACCTAGACCCAAATGTATTTCGGTGAGGAAGGGAAATGTTTGATTTTTCTGTTGCTGAATGCCATGCAATGGCTGCTTAATGAATCCAGCAGTATGCCAGCTGTGGCGATACGGTGAGAGGATAGAACCCAGTCCAGCAGGGTATGGTTGGTGGAATGGGGATTAAGTCGATTGGGTTCTGAAATTATCTGGGAAAGATTAAGGGACTCAGTCCTGTGGATGATAGATTTGGAGGACAGGAAGAGCCAGTTCATGTTGAAATCCCCACAGAGGATGAGTTCACCTGCAGAGACATGAGCAGAGATGGTGGAGAGGGAGTCAGCCAGGGAGGAGTGTGGGGTTTTAGGACAGGCATAAATAAACCCCAATGAAAATAGGTACAGAGGAGTGGAAAGAGAGCCTGACTAGGAAAAATTTGTGGGATGATATTGGTGGCCTCCTGTCACAGTATATGGGTTGGGCATAAGTTGGAGCAGCAGGTCTGGTCCGAAAGAAGCAGGAGAGAAGGTGAGGTGGCACAGGCTAAAGACAAAAAAAATAACAAAGAACCTTGATCCTTTGTTTATTTTTATTATTTTTAGTTTTTGTTGACGAGGGCAGGAGGACTAATAAAATACTCCTGTCTTGGCCGGCCCGGTGGCACTGAGGGTTGAGGCGCTGGATGCCACACCTCACTTCACGCCAGTGACCCGGGTTCGGGAGTGGACTCGGGTCGCTGGTGGGTCGGCTGGAGGGAGACGGGCTTGAGCGTCCGATAGCTCACCTTCCTCGGGAGGGTTATGCCATGGACTGAGCACTTGAGTACTACAAACTCCTGATTGCTGGGGAACGGGCGTCATTAGTGCGGACGCCGGCGCTTTGTCGGTTGACGCCAGGGGCTGTGCACTGTAGGGGAGAGAGGACAAGACACCTGCTGGCTCCGGGATGACGGACTTCCCAGAGCGTGCCTCCGATGTGCCCCACTCACCAGGACTGCCATCTCGGCCTGACGAAATGATGGATTACGGGGTGAAGGGCCCTGCCTCATCCCCGCTTGGGGGGGAAACCGAAGCTCTGTGGAGGAGCGAGAGGTGAGTCCTTGTGGATGTGTGGTAGGAGGATGACTCTGATGTCCTGAAGGGTCGGGCTAGCAGGCAGTAAGACGGGATAAAAATGTAATTAAAAAAAAAAAATACTCCTGTCTTCAGCCCAAGCTTGGGGGGGGGAGGTGTACAGATGTAAACTGATTATATTGAACCAAGTTAAGCTGTTGGTGGTTTTTAGTGAATGGGATGGGGAGATTTGGCAATGACATGGGGGAAAATCCCCTACTGATTTGAGAAGTGCAGGTGTTTTTTTTAGTGAATGGGAAGGGAAGTTTTTGGCCAGGACACAGGGGAAATTCCCCTGCTGTTTTGAGAAGTGCCATCTGATCTTTAACGTCTACCATAACAGCCAGCAGAATAGACAGATGGGACCTTGGTTTAACATCTTATCTGAAAGACCGTGCTTGCTGCCAGCATAGTATCCCGAAAACTCCAAGGTGGGGCATCGGTGTGGTTACTTTTAACCAAGGGGAGAGAGAGAGAGAGAGAGACCCATGCAGAGCTACCGACACCCCTTCCTGCAGCGCTTGGTGTTCACTGTTGGTCTCGCATCCTACTTTTGACCATACCCAGTTTCTTATTCAGTCCTGGACCCTCTGCTAGGCAAAGCCTGCAAACTGTGACAGATGGTAGTTTGGCAGCAGGGTCTACGCCGAACTGTCACAGATTACAGGGAAGACCTGCCGGGTCAGCAAGTCCTCAGGTCCATTGTGTTTGTTGTTGAAGTCTTGGGTGGGGATGCAGGGCTGGACTGCAGCGTTCCGAAATTATCATGCAGAGTCAGTCATGAGAATATTGCACAGTCAGTACTGATAATGAGCTCTTACTGCAGTGTATGAGGGAGTGTTAATAATGCGCAATGTTTGAAAAGTGTTGCAGCCATGACACATTGCACATTTTAATATAACTGAGGACAACTGCAAATGTTGTGCTGCCAGTGGGCTGATTGCCTCAAATAACGACACCCATGGCAGTAGCATTTTTCCAGACAAACCAGTTAACCTGAAAATGGGGTTCTTATTGCTTCACAATGGTTACAAATGTCTTATCTCTCGAATGATGTCTCTCTGCATATCCCAGCAGGCTGACATCCTGTAATCTGTAGAAATCAGCGGCTGAATACTGTTTCCAACATGGAACTGACTGATTATTTTTTTCATGAGGTTATACCACGTTGAATGGAGTGAAAAATAAAAAGCTTTAACTGCAGTTTCATCATGTTTCTTTGTAAACTGCTGTACAAAAATATCTGCTTTCAGAATTTACCAAAACAATTTACGTATTTGGCTTATAAATTTAAAGCAGACGTTGCGCAAAGTCAGGCTGTATATCTCACCCCCATCCCACAGAGCTTTTTCTTCCAGCCATGCTCGTTATTTCAGGGATATACGCAGTTCAGGCCTGCCCCCCTCATCTCACTTAGGCCCCAGTAACCCACTGGTTACCCCAGCAGCTTTCCCCTCCACGGCAGTGGCTCCAGGCAGGAGTGTCATTAAACACCCCACCCCCACCTGAGGAAATCCACTATGTGGACTAGGACCCAGGGGAATCTAGAGATCCAGATCGTCATTTAGACAGAGACCTTTTTTTCCTGCCCTTTCAGGTCCCTCCCACCTCCCTGACATGAGTGCAGCCTTCTGGGTGGCCTTGCACATTAATAGCATATCCCTGCAGTAGATGCAAGCTTACTGGCCCAGCCGCAGAGGTCGCTGTGGTACTATAGCTCACCGTCAACCCTCCATGACGAGACCTGGTACTGCACGGCAGCTGCCCCATCCTGGCCTACCTCCCAGTACGGCGACTCGAGTTTGTGCCCAAACCCAGGTCACCAGCACAACAGCGTGGCGAGCTGCTGCTGGCTTATTGGGGTGGCTGAACCTACCATTTTAACTGTAAAATATTCAGGACATTTTCCACTTGTGTTTGCTGATGCACTCTTCCAGTTCTTTAAAAGTTAAGTATTTTATTTTCATTTTTTTTCTTCTCAAGAAAAATAAGATGGCTGCTTTTTTCAGCCTAGAGATAGCAAGATTGGGCTGAAAAGGGTTAGGGTTAGGACTAAGAAAATAAATGGGAAATACCACACATAGCAGGGTGTGCATTAGTTAGCAGATTCATGCACTCCAGTGTGTGCTGAGGCATGAGGCCGCATGCTGAGTGCTCCTCAGCACAAACCAGAGAAGTGCCTGTATCTTCCAAGGAACACAGCTACCTGGAGTGTGTTAAAGAGTACTGATACCCTCGGGTCAGGCAGCTCATGGCAAGGAGTTGCCTGCCCAAAGACCTAAATCGGCCATTTTTTTTTTTTTTATTGATTTTTATTGAAGTATCTGCAGAATACAGTGCATCAAAATGCATTTTGAGGAGAAGCAGAGTACATCATATAACATCAGTTGTGGAAGTCAATAAAGAAGTGCCACATTCTCCCAGTTGGTACCACTGTTAGAGGGGCAACCTCAATAATACTGTGCATAAAAACATAAACACAAGGAGCCCTGATGTAGCCAATGCATACTAATTTTTTTTACTGCAGCCAGTCTGAACATATTTAAATAATATTACCTGCAATTGATCTTCCACCTTGTCTGAAAGCCACTCCATGCCCGCTGCAGCCCTGCCCCTAAAAATGAAGTTTTGATGACTTGAAACAGGGAAGGGGCTACAGGGCTACTAATAGTGATAGACAGCAATTGGGAGCAGCGATGCCCTTGAAATACATATAGTTTATATAGTAGACACGTGTTAAGGGGGACCCTGTAATATGAGCCAGTGCCTACTACGTGAACTATATGTATTTAGAGGGTGTCACTTCTCCCGATTGCTATCTTCAGCTGTTAGCAATCCTGCAGCCCCTACCCTACTCATCAGAACGCCATCTTTAGGGGCAGAGAACTGTAGTTGAAATTAACTTTATGGGAAAAACATTTTACATTGCACTACTACTTTAGTTTGCCTTTGTATTTCCATTTTAAAACCACAAGCGTATGGTATTGTGCACTGTCAGAGCTACCATCTATCTGAGGAGGCAAGCTAAAAGTGAAGCATTTTAGAGATTATAAATCATGTCTTGGTTTTTAACCAGTAAGGATTTTTTATTTCTAAACATTCCAGACACACTTATTAGCCATAATATGGGCTGTTGTACTTGCAGTTTAAAATTCAGAAGTTTTTACTTCTGTTGACATAGTCCATTCCCCGCACAGCAGTTTGTCTGATTTTTTTTTTTTTTTTAAACAAAGTAAAGCATTTTGAATTCATGCAGAAGCCTTTAGCATGGTTTATGTGTAAACAGTAATCCACAACAGGATGTGAGCACGCCCCCGACGAAGAGCTTTGACTCTAAGCATGGTGCTTAGTGTGGTGTGTCTGTGCACATTCCCAGTTTACAGGCAGTAAAGCCTTTGAAAACTTTTTCAGTTTGTGGAGTGTTTTCTGGTTCCCGAGTGTGGTTCAGCTGTGGACTTTTTTGTAGTCCACATCAGGATGTGCAGTAAGACTGGTCTTAGCACTTACCCCAGGTGGGTTGTCACCACGAGGTGTAGTCAAGTGCTTTTAACCAGCTGTGGAGTGCGGTAGGATCGTCTTGCTGCCCAGCATGGAGTAATTTGTTGTTCTTATAAAATGGCTCATTTGGGCAGAAAAATGTCTGAAAGAGACATTTGTAATTTGAGAGTCAGCTGTGCTGTAAGACAAATCGTACTGCACAGTCGCATGTTGTAGTCAAGCCGGTTGCGTTCTCGTTTTTCTCACTGCTAGTTTTATGTCTATGTCTACAGTTGCAGCATCTGTTATGCTGGTTTTAGGACCGTCTTCTTTAGTTTTCTGTGTGCCAGAACGGTTGTATCACCCAAAGAACTCGAGAATGCACTGTTGTAACCATAAGAGATGCTGTAACTGTACACAAGAATATTTATATAAAATCTTGTCTCTCTCTTCCTTTTAAAGGATAGCTGTAGTTTGATAATCCTGCTGCAGAGCCACCCAGTGGCCCTGTTGCACTGCCAGGCCAGCGTGCCGGGTTCAAGAGCTGATTCATGGCCAGAGGTGGCCAAGCTGTGATGGTTTTGCCAGTGGCAAGGCCTTATAGCTCGGACCACTACTTTGCTGTGTGGTGGAAGGTTGAAAAAGAAAGTGGGGAAATCTCACCACTGGGCCCTAGCACACATGGAAGCCACCACTTGACCGGGCTCAGTGGTCATCAAGCCCAAGGGGTCCAATGCGTGTTCCTGCAGGGGGAAAACCTGTGTAGAACAAAGACAGTCTGGCTAACTGCGTTGTTCTAGAATGTGTATCTTTGGAAGTTAGTTGAGAAAGGTCAGTAAGTTCCTGTGCTTAACAGTATCAGAAAGGGCTGCCTCAGCATGTCAGCCACAAAGGGGCTTATCTTGCTTGCTTATGGAAAACAGAAAATAAAGAATTAGAAATAATGCTTGACCATGAAGCTGTTCCATGAGTGAGGGAAAAAGTTAGCATAGTTAAGCTTTCACCATCTGATCTCCGTTTACTTGATCCCTGAATTTAGAAGCGTCAAACTGACCCTTTCTTGGCTGATGGATATGCTACACCCAGGTTTAAATGCTTCTGGGGTGGGAGCATACCGTAACCCGTGCCATTTCTGCTTTGTGCTAACATTTACAGTGGCATACACTGCATTATGCTTTCCCTTTCTGTCATGGAAATGACTCTCCCCCCCAAAAAAAACTCCTTTGTCTAGGAACCATGGCAACATAAACTTCTTTTTGGTAGAAGTGTGTGAAATGGCAGCAGGGCGACTCAATTACATTAACCTCCACAAGATCTAGCGTCATTTTAACAGTCACAGCACAGCGGTTTTCTTCACCTTTTGAATATTGGTTGATGTGTTTGCCCACACAAAACTGTGGGAGAAGCAAAAAGAAGATCTTTATGTTCTAGGGAAATTTTAGTAAGGGGCAGCACCAATGAGCATTTTTACAGGGAAATCATAATTTTACACTTACTGATGCTACTGTACCTTTCTTATCCGGTTTATCCTGATTTCCCTCTTGGCATTTTGCAACAAGCGCCTCTAGCAGCACCATTACTCCTTATTATGTTTGCTTGCTCGCGCAGCGCACAAGAAACATATTGAGGTGGTAGAGCACTGCGGAGGTGTGGCAGTGTTGTGGTCAGTGTAGCGGACGCTTTAATGAGCATGTCCCTCGGCCACCAATTTAATGCTGTAGCTAGCAGTGATGGCAGTTTCAGAGTGAGCGTTGCACTTGAAAGAAATCTGCCGCTGCGATCAGGGCAGTTTCGCTGTTGCAGCGACAGTCCCCCTCCCTCCCAACCAGGCGCACATCAGGACAACACATTTAAATGTTAGCTCCCTCCCACTGCTGCTGCCCGCCCCGCATCCTCTGTCCCATGCCAACACTGGGGTGCTCAATCCTCGTGTCAGCATGTATCCCCCTCCCCCCATTAATGTGGCACACTGGGAGCCCCTCCCCAGTGTGCCAAAATACTCTGTTTGATGTTTCTGACACGGGATGCCCACGCCCGGTGTTGAATGTCTCCCCACGTTCTCAGCCGACCTCATGGTGCTAAGTCCCCAGGTTGGCATTGATCTCCCCGCCCAGCCCCAG
Organism: Neoceratodus forsteri; assembly: GCA_016271365.2. Taxonomy (NCBI): domain Eukaryota; kingdom Metazoa; phylum Chordata; order Ceratodontiformes; family Ceratodontidae; genus Neoceratodus; species Neoceratodus forsteri. Next base: position 160,896,405 of record JADMNL010000025.1, read on the forward strand.
TACTCTGGAACACTGGGAGCCCACCCCAGTGTGCCGAAATCTGTTTTGTTACTATTTCACCTGTAAAAAAGAAAACAGTCCCACAATGTCGTTTTTTTTTTAAACCTAAAACCAAAAAGAAAAAACAGTCCGTCATTTCTGCCATCCCCCTCCCACAACCTGCACCCCCCCTCTGCACACCTCAGCTCCCCGCACCCCTTGACCCATACTTACCACCGGAGGTCAGGAGCAGCTATCTTCTGTGGACCGGGAACACGTCTGCACTCTTCAAAAACCAACTGGGAACTGAAGAAATGACGGTAAGCCCTATAATGGCAGTCATTGGGGGGTGTTTCAACTTGGGTTGATATCTCAGCCAATGTTTGGAGTTTTGGTCCCACATTTTCAACATGGGGTTCTCGGGTCCCCACCTCGTGAACACTGGCACTGTCATTTTGTTTCTCTGTCCCAAAAGGTGATTTCGTGGTCGCTGCATGGAATCACCTTTCGGAACCAGTTACCGAAACAATAGTGCCACTGTTCATGAGATGGGGTCCCAAAAAGCCCTTGTTGCAAATTTGGTGAAAAAACTCCAAAAAAATGACTGCACTATGAGCATCTGTTATGCAGTTTCTAAGCATGCTTGTAACTTCAAGAGTTTTTAATATTTTCACTCCAGAGTTCCAACTTTGCCATTTTCTCACACCCCCTTATGAACAGTACAGCTGTCATTTTTTCGCATCCTTCATGAAATGTGTTTTTGCACCTGTGGCGCAGAATGGCACGCTGTGCAAAATCTACTTCGGGACAGATAACAAAATCACAGTGCCACTGTTCATAGGGGGCACTGTTCATGGGGGGCCCATAAAAGCCATGTTGAAAATTTGGTGAAAAATTCCAAAAATTACTGCGTATGGAACTTCACCACTTTTCATATTTTCACCCAGATTTTCAACATTGCCATTTCTTCTTCGGCAGCAGGTGGCGCTGAGGCTGAGGCACTGGACGCCTTACTTTGCGCTACACCAGTGGCCCAAGTTCGGGAACGAGTATGGGCCGGGGTTGGCAGGGTTGGAGAAGGACTGAGCATCCGAAGGACTGCTCTCCTTCTCTGGGGGGGCATCAGTGATCGGCACTCGACTGGCCCCAGTGGAGACTGGGGGGGCAGTGAGATGACACAGCAGAAGGGGCAGGCGCCTGGAGGCGTTTGCGGACGGACTGGCGCTCCTGTGCTGGCATCATTGCGCCCCTCCCTGCAGGGGAGACGGGAAAATACCGGCAGCATGGAAGGCTGCCCCGACGGCACCACCAGACGCAGGGCTTGGCTCCCTCCTGGGCCGCCCTCCAGGTCTCCGCAGTGGTGGGGGAAGTACCTGCTGTGATGTGGCTGGGAGGAGCTGTGGCAGGGAGGTCTGAGCTCTGGCCGCGACCAGGGCGGCAGCCGTGAAGGCATGCTGGAAGGGGAAACCAAAGGCATAACACCCCCCCAGCCGATTACATAAATAAATAATAATAAAAAAACAGATTGCCATTTCTTCACACCTCCTCATGAACAGTACAGCTGTCAATTTTCACATGCTGCCTGAAACATGGTTTCCCACCTGTGGTGCCAAATGGCACACTTGCTGTGTGAAATCACCTTTTGGGACTGAGTAACGAAATGAAACTGCCACTGTTCATGAGCTGGGGTCCCAAAAAGCCCATGTCGAAAATTTGGAGCAAAAATACCAACCAGCGCCTGGGACGTTGGGGTTTCCAGCCATAACGCCCATCCTGTACAGACTGACAGGCGTCGAGGGTGCGCCTTGGTGTCTTCGGCCCCAACGTTCACCTCATTCTCCTATACTGCACCCATCTCAGATTATTTCCTTATGGAATGGGGTGAGCATAAGGGCAGAAGTCCTCAAGGCACACTGCAACACCTTTTGGTATCTGCAGGATGGGGTGAGGTGGAATGGTGTGAGTGTTATGGTCGGTGACCCAAAGGCACACCCCCAACGCCTATCAGTCTCTGCAGGGTGGAGGTTAGCGTTACTTCAATACTTCACTACCATTCCCATTATGCATCTCTCTTAACTCCTGCACTACCAAAACCAATACCAGCAAGCAAACATTTGGCATTGACAAATGCTTATTCTCCTTAAAGTCTCTCCTTCATGACTTTTTTTCTTACTCCTGCACCTGTCCTTCATCCTCTCACCAGCTTTGCTCTGGCAATCTGTTTTCCCCTTACCTAGGCATATGTTATTCTGATTTGTATTTAAAGTTTAATATTTCTTCATTTAAATCGTATTACTGTATATTCTATACATACGTTGTAAGTGCTCTATGTGATGTTCCCCATCCCCTTCCCCCAGACGCATCTGGAAACGAGCCGTTACCAGCTCAGTATGTCTTTCCTGGTGAAACCTTTGAAATAAAATAATTACTGAAACTCCTGCGGCTGACATCGGAGTCTGAGATTGGCTGTGGTAGCGTGTATCGTATGTACTAACAGAAGGTACAATTAAGATCTCCAGTTTGCCATTTACCAGTCCCAGTGGTATTCCGAGATCAGGAATAGACTGTCAGTCGACTATGGCAGTGGCTGTAGTGACCATCATCTGTAGGAGTTCTGGCTTGTGATTGTTGGTGGTGTTTTTACTTCATACTGTTGTGTATCTATACTGGGGGAGAGCCAAGCTCCCCTTGTGTGCTCCATCTGTTACACTGTCCTCCTCCTTGCCTAGTGTTCAGTGAAGGTTCAGAGGAAATGTGAGGAAGTACTTTTTCACAGAGAGGGTGGTGGACAAATGGAACTGTCTGCAGCAGAAGTGGTGGAGGCAGAAACTGTTAGGGGTTTCAAGAACGCATGGGACAGACACAAAGGGATCTTGAAAAAGTTAGGGGAGAGGACTGCAGGCTGATTAGGGCCTGCTGAGTCACTATAGGTATGGGTAACAGGTCAGACTAGATGGGCCTGGAGGCCTTTATCTGCCGTCAGCTTCTGTGTTACTGTTACAGTGCATCCATTCTGTCTTAATGCACTGGTTTAAAAAAAATGTAGAAACATTCTGTTTATATACATTTGTAAATCAATACAGATGTCAGAGAGGGATAGTGGGGTGTAGCAAAGGTACTGTCTGGCCTCATAGTCCTTTTCTCTTTAGTTTAATTGCCCCTTGCAGGGACGTTTATGTTTTGTTTTTACTGTCTAGCTAGGAGGATATTGGTTTCCGGCTTGCATCACAGTCAGGATACTGCGGGCCTTAGCTGGTTAATCACTACTTGATGCAAGACCACAGTGTAAGACAACAGTGTTCCACAGTGGTGCTGCTGTCTTCATCCATTGAGTCTACCGAGATCTGCTTCTGCCAAACTGCTTTTTTTTCTGTAATGTCTTTATCACTTGTATTTTACTTTGGATCTGCAGTCCAGTGCCTTCTTGCATAGGTTTACCATAGGGGCACAGTCCTCTCTTCCCTTGCAAACCTCCCATCAAGACTAGTGGGAGGGTCGCTGCCTTTGTTTGGCATGTAAAGAAAAATAGTACTATGTCGTTCCCCGTCACTTTGGGGAAGAATAAGTGAGCCTTTCCATTAGGCTTTTGGCTTTGCTCTGTATGTGTATGATCTGTGAACTTTCTGATGTCTAGTTGCTGGTTCACAGCTTGTATGTAAACACAATGATAAACCTATTGACAGATTTCTAAAACGTGTCAGCAAGATTAAAAACGCTCATGAATGTGTCAAATGTAGTATCAACATGTTTTTTGGTTAGGATTTAAAACAACATAGTACACACCAAGAATGATTATGTGTTGCAGCATGCAGTCAAGATATAAGTTCATTATCTATTATATATGAGCTAGTAGAGCAGCTTGCACTGGTCTGAGCTGTCCTTGTCACCAAGGTGGTGATATTATCTCTGGTTGGCTCTTAGATTGAGGGAAAGGGCCCCACAGTTTATTATATATCGGCATTTTAACTCTGCTGCTTTTGAAGAAAATCTGTATGCATCGTAACATCAGGATCCTATGTATCATTGGGAAGCTAAATATCTTCTTCAAGGATATCTCATCAGGCCACACCTATGGAAATATAGCCACCAGGCACTAGGACCACGCAGATTATCGGCGATAATACTCGAGCCATCACATGTCTTTCCTGTATTGCCTAGGGGCAGCTTACAATAGTTCTGGCAGTGGCATTTTGTCAGGCAAAGCTTCCCCTGCTCTTTGGAGGGTCGGCCAGCTGACAAGGATCCAAAATCCCGGCCAGAGGGTCGTAAGAAGGCCTTAAGTGCAATGGGGTTTGCTGCAGCCGGCTGAGGCCAGTGTCAGAGGGTCCTTCTCTGAGGATTTCTGGGAAATATGTTGGGCCATCCAGGCCTATGGGAAGAGCCCTGTCCACCATGGTAAAGAAGCACAAGCACCACTGGCGCTGGTCTTGGGATCGGGAGAGATTGCATGTCGCGTGCTCAACTCTGGTCAAGTTACTTGTGGATGAGGGTTTGACAGTTCTGCGGTGCTTCCCTCAGGCTTGTTGACCTCAACACCAGCCGAACAGGCTGCTAAAACTTTTCTTGACCTTGTTGGCCAGTCGTCTGAGGAGGTCGACGAGAAGTCAGTCTCCAAGATCCCAGTTGTCCCAGTCCTCTCCTATAAGGACATGGATCAGTAAACATACCCAACCGGTTCTACTCATGACTAGCTTTCACCGGTAGTTGTGCCACCAAAGCCAGTGCACGTCAACGTAGCATGGCACGTAGTCTATACCGACACCCAGGTGGTTTCTCTTCCAGTCGAGGTCATGATCAAGGCTCCGCCATTGATTTTCATTGAGCTCCTTGACCTCGGGCGAAGAGAGGTGCTGCCGCAGGATGCAGCAGCACTATGAGGAACTCCTCTGGCAGCAGTAAACCACTGTGAGGCAGGGTAGGGCTCTGCCCTCTGGATGTATAGTCCACTGGAAGGCCCCAGTACTGCCCGTGCTGGTTCACCCTCACCAGATGTCCCTGGCTTCTGCCTCTCCACCCTTGTAGGTAGAGCCGCCCTCCACTGCAGCCTTTGGTGGAAATCCTGACCAAGAAATACTGTGCTGCAGCCGGTTTGCCAGGTTGGCTGTCAGAAATCACCCAGTCAGAAGACTCGAGGGTGGCCAGAGGTGGCAAACAGCTGCAAGCTGTTTTCAGAGTCCTCGAACAACTCAGATGGGTTGTCCATGTTGTCATCAAATACCCACATCTTCGATCATGCCTCGGTCGAGGACATGTCCACTAACCAGGGGCCTGTGTCATCTTAGGTTCGTCTCTGTTTTTTTGTTTTTTTTTTATACTTTCTATTTTATCGCCTCCTCACCCCGGAGCTTCACTTCTTCGGGAGACACCAAGGTAGCACCCCGCGACTTGCCTTACCCGAATCTCCAGGAGTTCCCCCATGGAGCCGTGGATATAACCCCCAGGCAGGTACGGTATGGGACCCCAACTTCCCGATAACTTCAATGTCTTGTCGCGTCCCCCCGGTGGTCAGGCAGGCAGTTGCCATTAGGGTGGGTACCGGTGCTCCGGCGGTTATTTTTCCTCCTTTCTGAGGAAGTGGCGGCACCCTGGCGTCAAGGTGTTCCATAGGCATCCACCACTCCAAACCCTTCTTGCGTGCTCTGTGCACTATGCCTCTGGCTTCAAGCCAGAGGCCAGCCAAGCACCAAGCAGTGCTCCTCCCTCCTCGGAGAGGAGATGTCCTTCCGGATGCTCAGTCCTCTCCTCCCTACCGACCGCGGTCCGGGCTGGCTAGGTTTGTCTCTGTTTAATATCAGAATCTGTGTATGTGTCCTTACAGCTGTACCAGAAGCAGGCTAAATACCTTGTCACAGACATTTTGGACTCTCCTGGGGTTTTCATTTTCATGGTTGAGGCCATCTTGGGACCGGCTGTGGAGCTCTGGGAGCATCCAGCATCCTGCCTGACACCCTCCACCTTTATGGTCCACAAGTATGCAGTCCTTACTGGGTCCTTTTTGGGGTCCTTAGACCATCCCTTAGTGAGGAACTGGTCCTGGACTTGGCCTTCCAGACGTCCTGAGGTCAAGGGGATACGGACGAGTCCCCTGAAAAGGAGTCTAAGAAGCTCGACCATGCGGGCAAGACGATCTATGCCACTTCCTCTCTGTCTCCATCAGGTGAGCTATGCCATGATGATGATGGCAACATTGGTCATTCCCAGCTGGGAGAGACTGACAAAATCCTTCCTCATCTTCCTGCTGGCTGTCAGCTGCTGGTGAAGCTGGTCAGAGACCAGGGTCAAATGCTGGCTAAACACCAGCTCCAGATGACCCTGACATGGGTGACTCCTGTGCCCGTGCCATAGCAGCGGCTGTCACAATGCATTGTAGGGTCCTGGCTGAGGTTGTCCACCTTCACAATGGACTCTCAACGCAAGCTGGCTGATGTCCCCTTCTTGGGCACCAACCTCTTTGGCCCAGGGGTGGCAGGACATCTCATGAAGATTGAGAAGTCCAGTGCCTCCCTGGACTCGGTGGCTTCATCCCAAAAAACACCCTAAGGCCCAGAAGCCCAAAAAGAAGGCCTTTCAGTTTTGGTTCTTTCAGTAGGGGCAATTCCAAGCATGGCATCTGAAGGCCAAGTTCTCTGGCCAGTGGCCAAAAAGAGGCGAGGATAGGAGAAGTGATGCCCCTCCGGCCCCAGTGACTGGTGCCCCCTGCAAAGCTGCCCATGGACTGGTCAGAGGTGTCAACCTCCTACCTGTGTAGTCCCTGACACAGCTCCCTGTGGGGTGTGGGGGGCGGGGGTCGGCTTCGCTGCTTCTGGCCAAGTTGGTCTGTCGTTACTACGGACAAGTGTAAACTACAGGTAATGGGCTGAGAATTGCCCATCGACTTCGAGGCTCTCCCACTTTACTGATCCCATGCTCCTCTGGAGTCCTCAGTGTCGCAGGACACGTTGTCCACCCTGAGGGAGAACATCAGTCAGTTCCTTGCGAAAGGAGCCACAGCCCATGCCCTGGCAAGTCAGGGGTACGTGTCCAGGTACTTCCTGGTCCCAAAACGGATGGTGGGTCGATGCCCCATACTGGATCTGCATCACCTGCATCAGTTCATGCGGAAGCGCAAGTTTATGATAGTCACTCAGAGCCAAATCATACCATCTCTGGAGCAGAGCATATGATTCTGCTCCCTGGACCTCCAGAAGTAAAAGTAAAACGTTTATTTTTATACAGGATAGATCTTTTCCACATCATTGGGTCAAAGACCCATTTTCAAGATGGTTCTGTTAAGTAAATCGTAGTTCCATCATAAAACACATAGTACAGAAACATGAAGGACATTCTGTACACAATAACACATTTCATACCAACAATATATATCCTATATAGATATTGTTTCTATCTAATTAAAACAGAAAGACACTCATCTGTGTTACAATCATTATAGAATGAACACAGTTTACACAAATTTTAGCAAAAATATATGTTTATCTAGATTTATGTTTATGGTTACGTTAATAGTTAAAACTGTTTTAACAACAATTATACTTTTATTCCAGCAAAATATAATTTATGTTGGTTATTCATTATTTTGACCAAATGGTTTGGCTCTATTTTCAGTCAGTGATACAGGATATCCAAATTATTATTTATAATTATAGTCATTTAAATTTACCATTTACTATTTATAACATTTACAGTTCAAATTTAAAGTTTGTTTCACCGAACTCATAAAGAGTTTAGTACTTTGTTGCTTTTGTTTTAACTTACTATCAACAGGGATCCCATAGTTGCCTTACCTTAGCAACAAGGGTCATGTTCCCAAATGTATTATTAATTTTAGTTTGTATATATTTATTGTTTGAATCTCTCAAATTATATTTTGATTCCTACATTTTTAATTTGTGTATTAAATATTGGGGTTTTCTGCCCTTTATCACTGAGTGAATGCATTCTTCCAAATCCCAGTCTGCCCATCCCACTGGCAGTACCTTCAGTTCTACACAGAAGGGGTTCTTTATCAAGTCCAGGTCATGCCTTTTGCCTCGTCTGCACCCTGGGTCTTTGCCAAGTGCACAGCAATGGTGGCAGCCTTCCTGCAGCAAAGGGACATCAGGATGTACCACTACCTGGACGACTGACTGATAGGGCATCCCAGGAAGCCATGGAGCAGTCCAGGGATCTGGCCCTACAGATCTACAGGGACTTGGGTTTGTTGGTCAACCCAGACAAGCTGGAACTGATCCCTTCACAGGTCATAAAGTTCATCGAGGCAGAGCTAAGCTCTCTGCGGGCCAAGGCCCGCCTCCCTGTGGACCGCTCTTAGAACCTTACGTCTGCTGCCCAACCATTTCAGGCTGGGTACTCATGCCCTGCCCGGAAATTTTCTGCGGTTGCTGGGGTACCTGGTGTCCACCACCAGCATGGTCCTTTGGGCTCGCTGGCAGATGTGCCACCTGCAGTGGGAACTGGGCCATCAGTGTTCTCAGTGCCTTGAACACATGGATCAACCAGTCTTTGTGACCTAGCTGATGTGGGACACAATCCAATAGTGGCTGATCCCAGAGCATCTGGAAGAAGGAGTCTTGTTCGTCTACCCAGAACCAACCATCACTCTCACAATGGACGTCTACTGGAGTGGGGAGAACACCCGAAGACCACAAGGCCCATGGGTTATGGTCACCCCTGGAGTCACGACACTGCATCAGCCTGCTGGAGCTCCATGCAGTGCAGCTTGCTCTGATGCAGTTCCCTCCTTTAGTCAGTGGTCAGGCCATGCAGGTCCAGCTGGACAGCACCACAATTGTGTTCTACTTGAACAGGCAGGGTGGAACACACTCACTTCTCTTGTTTTGGGAGACCTTCCATATGTGGACCTCAGCACGCAGCCTGGGTTCAGATCTCTTGCCGATCTATGTCGCAGGAGAGGGCAGTCAGCCAGAAGATGTTCTTAGCGGGGTGGGAGAGACATCGCATGAATGGTCCCTGCATCAAGTGGTGATGCACCACCTCTTCTCCCAGTGGGAAACCCCTCTGGTGGATCTGTTTGCCTCCTGGGAGAACAGAAGGTTGAGGCTTTGTGCCTGCCCACCACAGTCCAGGACAGTGTTGGGGGATGCCTTCATGAGGTCCTGGACCGAAGGCCCTCCACCTCAGTCCACAAGGTAGTAGCCAAGGCCTGGAAGGACAAGACACCAGTTATCCGGGAGTATTTTGAAAGACTGAAACTTGGTTACCCGACACTTGAAATCCTGATGCTGCAAGCCTGATACCGAAAATCTCGACAGTGGGATTTTGCCCATGATAGAGTTTGTTATAATGGGGGCGGCAAAGCCCCCAAAACATGAAAACCCATCTGCCGCCACTGTTGGAATTTGCTTTTGTCAGGCTTGCGGCATTGGGATAATGACTGTCGGGCAACTGCCTGTCAAGTCTTTCATAGTAAATCCAGTTATCCTGATAGCTCCAGGCCGGTCACAGCAGTTCTAGGGACATGGATATGTTGTTCATCCACACTTATTGGCAAGGAGCCTGCCAATAAGTGTTCATCCACACTTATTGGCAGGCTCCTTGCCGCTTTAAATCTTGCCGGAAGGTCTTCAAGCTGGCTCCTCCCACCCACCCGGGTGGTAAAACTCTCGGCTCCGCCCCATGACGCCAGATCTTCCTTACCGCTTGGAAGCTCAGGTTCCCTCCTTAACGCTCTGCGTATAAGACTGGTTCCTAATTCGTCGAAAGTTCGAAATCAAAAAGTTTTGCTAAAAAGACTTAGGTCTTCTTTTCCTCGTGGCTGCGATGGACAAATCGACTCCCGGTTTCCGGAGGTGCCCTTGCTGGCAGAAGATGTCTAGGACGGATCCGCACTCCACGTGCGTCTACTGCTTGGGCCTTGAGCACGACCCGCGAGCCTGCGACTTGTGCTGCGTCTTACCGGCCTCTCGCCTGAAGACCGTGCTGCCCGATTACAACTGGGGCGCCCCGAGAAGAGAATTCCACCGGTGAAATCTAAAGAGGCCTGGTTGGCGATGTCCGTGGCGGCGGGCTCGGCGGATCAGCTCGAGCAGATGATCGCCCTCGAAGAGGAGTGGCGCGGGCCGCTTCTACCTCGGCTGCGGCATTTGTCCCGCTTTCTCTCGGTGCCTCGTACTCGGCTTCTTTCAAGGAGCTTTGTCTGACCCTCTCGACAAAAGGTGAGGTCCAACTTCTTCTGGACCCTTTTCAGGTCCAAAAGAGCAAAGTAAGTCTCACCGTTGGCGTCTCTTGGGAGGCGGAAAGATCCTCCCTTCTTGTCGACAGTCGACTTATTGACCCCTCAGCTCGGCCACTGGTCTCACGGTGTCCCCGTCAGGCCAGTTGACCGAGACTCCGTTAGCCAGCGGTCGAGTTTTTCTCGATCCGTTAGACAGGTTGTCGGCTGGAGAAGCTGAGAATCCCTCTCCCGTTCCCCGGTGGGAGTTGAGGATCCCGTCAGCTCGACTGTGCCTCCGGTTCCGGAGCCGCCCGTGGTGGGATCGTCCGGGCGAGGAGTGCCGATTTCGACACTTCTCGCCTTCCTCGGCCTGGTCGAGACTCTCGGTCTCGGACATCCTCGCGGTCCACCCGATCCCCCGTCATAAGGCGGTCTCGGATCTTAGGCACCGTGCGGCGCCGCCGCTCTTCCTCTTCCTCCTCCTCGGACGAGGAGGCTTGGCGCAAGTTGCGTCGGAGGTATAAAGGAGCTCATGTGGCAACAGCTCCTTTGACCGGGAATAAGCCGACCCAGTCGTCTTCCCCGCCATTAAGTGTTCACTGAGCGCGCCGAAACAACCCCTCGTTGTAGCCGAGGAGCCTGTTCCCAGGCCGGTTGTTCGGCCAATTCCAGCTGCCCCACCGATTCTGGTGGAACCTCCGCCTCCACAGCCGTTAGTTGGGGCTCCGACCAGAAATTCTCGGTCGGCTGTGGGTTTGCCCCATAGGCTGTCTGTCACCCTCACTCCCGATAAACCTCGGCAGGTGGAGGGTGGCTCAGGCTTGAGGCAGCTCTTTGAGGACTCTTCCGGGTCTGAGGATGATTCCTCCCTTTTCTCAAGCGCATGGACTTGGAGTCCCGGGAGGACAGTCAGTGGACGATAGCCCTTCGTCCTTTTAGAATTGCTTGGCTCATCTCGGAGTCCACGGGATGAAGCTCGAACCCGTTCCTAAACGGGCTAGGTATCCCCTCACGGAGATTCTGGACCGAGGGGATTCTCCTACGGAGGCCTTTCCGGTGGCCGAGGCCATAGTGGGGTCGGCCTTGGAGCTTTGGCAGCGCCCTGCTTCCTGCCCTGCTCCTTCAGCCAGAATGGCCAGGAAGTATGCGGTCCCTACCGGTTCCCTGTCCGGTTTTTCGGAACACCCCTCTGCGGAGGGGTTGGTTACCGACAGCGTTTTCCGGCGTGCCGGGAACGCCAGGGATGTGGACAAACCTTCAGACAAAGGAATCAAGAAATTGGATTATGCCGGCGAAAAGTCTATGCTGCGTCCTCTCTCGTCTGCGTCAGGCCAGTTGACCGTCCTCATGGCACATTTTCTCATGCCCTGTTGGGCTCCTGGATGAAGGTGGTTCCTCATCTTCCCGCGGATCTGCAGACTACGGTCAGGCAGGTGAGGGACCAGGGCAGGGCAGTGGCCAAACAGCAGCTCCAGACTGCTTTAGACATCGGGGACTCATGTGCCAGGTCGGTGGCGGCCGCAGTGGCCATGCATCGTCGGGCTTGGCTGAGGATATCCACCTTTACCTCGGATACCCAGCACAAGTTGGCGGATGTTCCCTTTTTGGGGACTGACCTCTTCGGCCCTGGGGTGGAAGGTCACCTGCAGAGGATCGAGAAGTTCAATGCTACCTTGGACTCGGTCTCTTCCGCTGGCGAGGACAAAGCGCATAACCACAGCCTAAGCCCTTCGTCCTTCTGCGCCAGCCGCCCAGCCAGCAACGTCAGGGCCAGCAGGCTCGACCTTGGCATCCCAAACCCAAGCCGTCCGGCTTCCTCCAACAGGAAGCAGGAGGAAAAGGCCCAGGAGGTCCCTCGGCGGTCCCTCCTCCAAGCCTGCCCAGTGACAGGCTGAGGGTGTCGCCCCCATCCGTCTACTTACCCTGGTTCCCCGTGAAGGGCAGCTCGACACTTCCTTTCCGCCTGGTCCGCTGTTACCACGGACAGGTGGGTACTGAGGGTGGTGGGAAGGCCTGCCTCTAGAATTCGAGCAGGCCCCGCCCTTCAGAGCCGTCGCAGCTCGGGGCTGAGGATCCAGAGCCTCACTGGCGGCTCGTCGGGCAGACATCTCTCCTCCTCAAAAGGAGGTGATAAGGAGGTAGAGACCCCCTCAGACCTGGGGTTCATGTCCAGGTATTTCCTGGTTCAGCAGACGAGGGCTGGCGCCCCATTCTCGACCTGCCGACCTGAACAAGTTCCTAAGGTCTCGAACCTTCAGAATGGTCACTCTGGCACAGATAATACCATCTCTGGAACACGGCATGTGGTTCTGCTCTCTGGACCTACAGGGCCAGCGTTCTTTCCGTCCCTATCTGTCCGTCACAGGAGATTCCTTCGCTTTCGGACGGAGAGGATCCCTATTCGAGTTCAAGCCATGCCCTCGGCTTATCTCCAGCTCCCAGGGTCTTCACCAAATGCATGGCAGTGGTGACAGCATTCCTGCGGCGCCGAGGGGTCCCGGTGTACCCTTACCTGGACGATTGGCTGATAGCAGCCCCCTCCAGACAGGAGGTGGAGCGGTCCAGAGATCTGGCCCTCCAGGTTTGCTCTCTAGTCGGCCTTCTCATCAAAAGGCCAAGTCGGAACTCGAGCCAAAGCAGGTGATCCTGTTCATCGGGGCAGAGCTCGACTCTCTTCGAGCCAGAGCACGGATCCCGGCGGACAGGGCCGAGGTTCTTACCTCCTTTGCCCAATCATTTCTGGTTGGGCAATCGCGCCCTGCCCGGGACTTCCTGCGCCTCCTGGGTCTCATGGTGGCCTGTACCAGCGTGGTCCGTTGGGCACGCTGGCACATGCACCCCCTTCAGTGGGGACTGGCCAGCCAGTGGTCACAATGCTGCGATCCATTGGACCAGCTAGTGATACTGACTCAGGAGATGTGGAACGCTCTCCAGTGGTGGACCGTTCCATCTCATCTGCAGGAGGGCATCCCGTTTGTCCGCCCTGAGCCGACGGTCTCTCTATCAACCGATGCCTCTCTGATGGGTTGGGGTGCCCATCTGGGGGAACACAGAGTGCATGGCCTCTGGTCCCCGCGGGAGTCCCGATGCCACATCAACCTGCTGGAGCTCCGAGCGGTCCGCCTAGCTCTCACCGCCTTTGCTCCGTTTCTCCGGGGTCAAGTGGTCCGAGTCCAGACAGACAATGCCACGACCATGTACTACCTGAACGCCAGGGCGGGGCCGCGCTCCATGCTTCTATGCAAGGAAGCTCTCCGCATTGGTCACTGCGCGCAGCCTGAGGCGGATCTAGCCATTCATGTGGCAGGAGCCTCCAACACCCTGGCCGATGCCCTGAGCCGGATAGGGGCTGCATCTCATGGTGATCTCTCCTGCCGGAGGTAGTACAAGATCTGTTCTCCCACTGGGGCACACCTCAGGTGGACCTGTTTGCCTCCAGGAGAGCGTGAGAGCTGAGGCTGTTTCATGCCGACCCCCCTCAGCAGGGCTTGCTGCAGGGGGATGCCTTCTCGGGCTGTGGACCCGGGCCTCTTCTCGTCTTTCCCCATTTCCCTTGATTCACAAGGTGCTTCTCAAAGAAAGGAGGGACAAGGCGCAGGTGATTCTGATAGCCCCAGACTGGCCGCCAGTTCGGTACCAGATCTCCTCAGCCTCAGCTCCAGGCTCCCGAGGCAGCTTCCAGCTCGCCCGGACCTGCTCTAGTCAATCAGGGAAGGTGTTCCATCCGGACCTTCAATCCCTGCACCTGGCCGGCCTGGTTCCTGAGCTGAGAGTTCCAGGCCTTGGGTCTTTCCGCAAGGTGCTCAATGTAGTTAGGCGTCCGTGAGTCGACCAGAAAATGCTCGCCTTCAAATGGAAGAGATTCTCCATTTGGTGTCAGAGCAAGGGCTTGGACCCTTCCTCCTGTTCTGTGCAAGCATTTTGGACTATTTATGGTCCCTTTCTAGTCAAGGGCTTAGGTCGATGACCCTAAAGGTGCACCTGGCGGCCATCTCTGCTTTACCGCGCGGGCGAGGAGCAGTCGGTATGAGCGAGGAAAAGGTGATCGGGCGCTTTTCAAAAGGCTTTGATCACATTTCCGCTCGGTGCGAGAACCTCCACCTCCGTGGGATCTACCGCTGGTACTGGCAAAGCTCATGGGCAAGCCATTCGAACCAATGCACAGGTGTGAAGTCTCTCACCTGTCGTGGAAGACCGCCTTCTTGGTGGCTGTCACGTCAGCCAGAAGGATGGGAGAGCTCCAGGCGCTTTCCATCGAGTCTCCTTACCTGGTCTTCCACAGGGACAAGGTTGTCCTGCGCCCCCACCCGAAATTCCTTCCGAAGGTGGTGTCGGAGTTTCACCTTAACCAGGTGCTGACTCTGCCGGTGTTCTACCCCAATCACACCTCGGAGGTCAATATAGGCTCCATACTCTGGACCCTAGAAGGCCAGCTATAAGGAGCACGGCTGAAATTCGAGAGGTTCGGCCAGCTGTTTGTCACCCACGCTGAAGCCGCGATCTGGCAGACCTGCAGCCAAGCGGACGATAGGCAGGTGGGTCACCTCCTGCATAGATCACTGCTATGAGTTGGCGGGCATGGAGCCTCCCAGGGGATAAGAGCGCATTCACCCGTCCATACTGCTGCATCGGTGGCTGCTTCCAGGGACGTCCCTATCCAGGAAATCTGCAGGGCTGCTACCTGGAAGTCAGCACACACCTTTATTACCCATTACCACATCGACCTTGAGTCACGCCGGGATGCTGGTTTTGGGGCCTCGGTTCTCCAGTCCTTATTTCCCAAGTAAGTATTAAGGGGTGTGCGCCTTGCCTCCCTCCTCCCGGAGAACTGCTAGGAGTCTGCTAATAAGTGTGGATGAACAACATATCCATGTCCCTAGAAATACAGGTTACTCACCTGTAACAGGAGTTCTAGAATGGTATATGTTGTTCATCCACCTCTCCTGACCTCCCGGTTTATCGCACAACCTGAGCTTCCAGCGGGCCAGATCTGGTGTCATGGGGCGGAGCCGAGAGTTTTACCACCCGGGTGGGTGGGAGGAGCCAGCTTGAAGACCTTCCGGCAAGATTTAAAGCGGCAAGGAGCCTGCCAATAAGTGTGGATGAACAACATATACCATTCCTAGAACTCCTGTTACAGGTGAGTAACCTGTATTTCTGGTACCCAGGTCTCCTCAGCCTCAATATCAGCCTCCATGGCGGTTGCCTTTTCGTCCAGACCTACTGACCAGACAGCACGGGACAGTCCTGCACCTCGCATCCCTGCACCTCACAGCCTGGTTCCAAAGTGGCTAGAGTTTCAGGCTTTGGACATTTTGGAAGCTGTGCTCTACCCTGTGGAGACCTCCCATAAGGAGTCGACTTGCCAGTGCTGCGCCTTTAAATGGAAAATATTTTCCATTTGGTGTCAAGGCAAGGAGCTTGATCCTTTACTTGCCCCATGGCTAGTATTCCTGAGTATGTTTGGTCCCTCTCTCAGTTGGGACTGCAAGCAGTGACCCTCAAGGTGCACCTTGCAGCCATCTCTGCATACTAGGTGCAGACTGGTATGCCAACTGTGGCCCAGGAGAAGGTGGTTGGGCACTTTTTCTTAAGAGATTTTGACCACCTGTACCCGCTGAAGTGTGAACCATCACCAAGGGCCCTACTGCTGGTACTGGCTCTGCTCGTGGGCAAGCCATTTGAGTCTTTCGACATCGCACCTGTTGTGGAAGATGACCTTCTTGATGGCCATCACATCCACCAGAAGGATTATATAACTCCAGGCGCTCTTGGTGGAGTCTCCATATCTGGTCTTCCTCAAGAACAAGGACATTCTTTGTTCCTCCCAAAGGTAGTATTGGAGTTTCACCTTATCCAGGTAATTTACCTTCCAGTGTACTTTACAAATCCATCTTCGGAGGCTGATCACAGGCTCCATACGCTGGAACTGCAGAGGGTGCTTACTTATTATAAGGAGCACACGGCTGGAATTTGGGATAAGACTCGCCAGCTGTTTGTAGCATATGCTGAAGCCATACCTGGCAGACCAGCAGCAAAGTGGATGGTTGGCAGGTGGCTCTCAACCCGCATCAACCTCTGCTATAGAATGGATGTTAGGGAATCTCTTGTAGAGCTTAGGGCTCATTCCACCAGGCATACTGCTGCCATCTGGAAGTCGGCACACACCTTCATTTCCTATTACAGGAGTGACCTCGAGTCCATCAGGATGCTGCTTTTGGGACCTCTATTCTCCAATCCCTGATCACCAGATGGGTGGGTGTGCGACTTGCCTCCTCCTCCTCCTCCCAGAGAACTGCTAAGTCTGCCTATGTGTGGATATTGAACTATATCCAAGCCCCTAGAAAAAGTACGATCTTTCAGGAGGGCTCTTGCAGTAGGTGTTTACATATAGGACTGACCAGCCAGGCGTCAGGACCCCACGGAAAAATTTCTAACTAGCAGTCTCTGGCGGGGAAGCACCCCCATGTCAGGTGACTGATGTCAGTATAAAGCGGCGGTCCCCCACTCCCGCCTTCCAGTTCTTTCCTGCCGTCAACTTGTGAAAGTTCCTCACGGTAGAGTTCAACTCTCATCAGTCTTTCGTCGGTTCAGTTTTCAAACTTTTCGACCGGATTTTTTTTCATACTTTATCCTCAATACGCTGTATAGGTCATCCCCGAAGCCTTCTGAATCGCATAAAAATAAGTGCGACTCGTGCGGTTCCCAGCTGCTGCATAAGGACGGCCATTCCCTGTGCCTCTTCTGCCTAGGCCCGGATCACCCCGTGGAGAAGCCGGCACTGCCAGAAGTTTAATTCAGCTACCCAAAAACGGAGGCAGCAGTCCCTGGAGGCCCATATTTTAAAGAAAAAAATGGCATCCATGGAGAAAGAGTTAAAAAAGTTGAGGCAGGCATCCACTTCCCCCGCAGGCCATAAGAAGAAGGAGAAGCACCGGGAGCAGGATTAGACTTCCACGGCCTCCACGACTTCTGCTGGAGTCACGTTTCTGAAGGTAACATCCCCTCCGGGTGACCGCTCCATGACGACCTTCTTGGTGTCCAAGAAGGTGTCGCCCCTCCCATCAGGCTCACACTCGGGTCCCTCAGGTACCTCTGGGATAAAGGAGACCTCCAATCCCGGGAAGGCTGCTGCCACGCGGCCCTCTGGTTCGAAAGGGTCCGCTAAGTCGGAAGTCAGTACCACCGACGTCTCCCCGGACAAGACTGGTGAGTCGCTTCCTCCTTCGGGAGAGCGCACAGTTGCTCTTTCGCCCGACAAGGCCGCATCTCCAGCGCAGCCTTTATCGAGCAAGGGACCCGATAAGTTGGATGCCGGCTTCTCCAACGCCCGCCCGGATCTATCCAATAAGCCGGACGTTGGTCCCTCCGACTACCGCCCAGCCAAGGAGCCTGCGTCAGACCCCTTTGACCAGTCTGATGCCCCAGGCTCTCCGCAATGCTTGGTGTTGCCCTCTGAAGTCCCTGCATCTCCTCTTCTGAACCTCGGGGATTCCAATCCTCTCTCCCCGGTCGTCACAGAGGACCAGGACACGTTGCCGTCAGGGCCCCCTTGTGCTGGGCCAGACACCCCAATGCCGGCCAACGTCCCCCTACCAGATGGTGCTACCGCACCGGGCCTGATGCCCACGGGGCCATCTCTGCCAGGCCCGCCAGCTGGGCCTCTGCCAGGTCCCTCTACTCCATCAGAGCCCCTGCAACCGGGTATCCAACACCACAAAATCTGGTGCCGTCTTACCCAGTGCCACATTATTCAATGCCGTTTTACCTGATGCCGCAGTACCCAGTGCCTCAATACCAGACACCGGGCTTCCTGCCGTCGGGTTATGGATACTCACTGTATGGATATCCTCAGTATCCGTATCCCCCTCCTCCTCCTCCTCCCGCCGCCCATGCCCCAGCCGCCGGCGGATTTGAAGGAGACTCTAGCCTCCTGGTGGGCTGAGGCCAAGGCTCAACTCACCAGAGAGCTAGAGAGTCATCTATCAATGCCAGGCCCTTCGCAGGATCCCCTGCACTGGAGACGGGAGACTCCTTCCCCCTTACCTGACACCAGAGGGGAACCCTCGGGTGCCAGAGGTGGGAAGGATATGTGTCCCAGGGTGATTCCCAGAGAGACTGTCCCTCCCCCGTGACAGGAGTAGTCTTCTTCATCTGAGACCTCGGACTCAGGGGGACGCTCTGACTCAGATGACGAGCCTCGTACTCCAGACTGTCCTAGGCCAAGGACCCCTCCAAAGTCACCTCCGAAGGAGCCTTCTTTTCTGGAGCTACTGAGAAAGATCCAGGAAGTTCATCAGTGGCAATCTCTGGAGCCAGATCCACAGCGTAAAAAGCTTGCTGCCCACTTTGATCTGCCCGAAACCGCTCCTATATTGATTCCACCCTGGATAGACCCTCACGCGGATCTTGTTTCCACTATTTGGAAACAACCTTCCGCGTTAGCCCCCCTTCTGAGGAACGCAGATCGGTTATATCAGGCTCCTGAAGGAGTAGATTTCTTGAACCTGCACCCCAAAGTGAACTCTGGTGATTAGCACCGCTCACGGCCGCTCCACTAATCTGAAACATCTCAGCTCGTCTCTGCCTGACAAGGAGTCTCGGCTTCTGGACCAGTATGGGAAGAAGATGTGCGCATCTTCTACCCTAGGTATTAGGGCCCTGAATTATGTAGCACAAATGGGGGATTACCAGAAGACCATCCTGTGTCAGGTGGAATCAAAGTTAGACTCCCTTCCTGAGTCTCAGACAAAGCAGGAAGTGGCGGATCTTGTCCGTTCTGCTCGTTCGACCAGTCGGCACATGCTTTGTGCCACTTACAACGCAGTGGATACAGCTGGACGGAGCTCGGCTTTCGCTGTAGGCCTTCAGCGTCATGCCTGGCTCTGTGTGTCAGGATTGGTCCCTGAAGTGCAATCCGCTATTCAGGATGCACCCTTCAGGGGTTCGGTGCTTTTCGGTGGTGATGTCAAGGACATCATTACCGACTTGCAAGAGAAGGGCACTGCACTCAAGTCCATGGACTCTTATGTACAGACCCCCTCAGGGGCAGCAGCGCCTTTTTCGCAGATGTAACTGACAAAAACCAAAACCGCAGGGCAGACTGGCCAACAAGCGTCGGGCCCCTCCAGCAACCAAGACTCCCCCTACCAAAAAAGCCGCGGGAGCCTCGGCTGCTGCGCTGCCCCAGACCTCCTGACTTCTTGCCTCTCCCACTGCCTCTGGAGATCCCAGAGGAACCGGTAGGAGGGAGGTTCTCCTTCCATCTGTCTGGTTGGGAGAGGATAACATTGGATGCTTGGGTGCTCCAGTTGATCGCAGCAGGACACTCAATAGAGTTTCTACAGAAACCACCCCGAAGACCACCCCCAAAGTCATCTTACTCCCCGGAACATCTTCCTCTGGTCCTAGAAGAAATTACCTCCCTTCTCTCGAAGCCAATGATAGAACCAGTTCCCAACCACCTTTGGGGGACGGGTTACTATTCCCATTTCTTCCTAGTTCCAAAGAAGACTGGAGATGTGAGGCCTATTTTAGACCTCAGCTCCCTGAACATGTTCGTGGAGTACAAACGCTTCAGAATGCTCTTCTTGCAGGGCCTTCTGCCCCTTCTTTGGCAGGGATTGTGGCTGTGCGCTTTGGACATGCAGGATGCCCACCTGCATATCCCCATATGCCCTTCCCACTGCAAATTCCTTTGTTTTTGCTTTCAGGGGAACCACTACCAATTCAAAACCCTCCCATTTGGTCTTTCCTCAGCCCCCAGTATTTACCAATTGCCTGTCTGTGTTGGAGGCCTACCTGCATACCCGGGGAGTTCAGGTATTCCCGTACCTGGACGATTGACTCCTGGCGGCCCCATCCAGGGAGGAACTCCTGCACTCACTTTCCCTTATCCTGCAAGTTTTCATCAGCCTGGGTATTGCCATCAACCAGGAAAAGTCCCATTTGGCCCCTTGCCAATGTCTCCAATTTATAGAGGCGATTCTGGACATGACCATTGGCAAAGCCTTTTTGCCTTCGGACAGGGTGGACACCCTTCAGACTCAGACTTGTCTTCTGTCCAGTCGCAGAAGGGTCAGAGCCAGGTTAGTCCTCCGCCTCCTCGGGCTAATGGCAGCTGCCATTCCGACAGTCCCACGCGCTCGCCTCCTTATGAGGATCTCTCAGTGGATGCTTCAGTCTCAATGGGACCAAACACTGGATGACCTAGACCAAGAGGTACTAGTCTCCGATCCCATGATAATGGTCTTGCAATGGTGGATGGTGCAAGAGAACCTTTACTGAGGAGTTCACTTCATTATCGATCCCCCCCCCCCAGACGTTGACAACAGATGCATCGGGGAGGGCTGGGGAGCCCATCTCGGGTCTCACAAGGCTCAAGGCAGCTGGTCCAGGTTCGAACAAAATCTGCACATAAATGTGCTTGAACTCAGAGCAGTCCTTTATACCCTCCAGGTCCTGCACTCCTCCATAGTTCCTGGTCATCTACTCATACAGACAGACAACATGTGTGTGGTCTGGTACCTCAACAAGCAGGGAGGAACATGTTCCTACCCTCTATGCAGGGAAGCAATGAGAGTGTGGAGCTGGGCCACCCAGCACAACCTTTACCTGATGGCCATTGATGTTCCGGGAGTGGAAAACACACTGGCAGACCACCTCAGTTGGTCCTCAGCCAGGGCCCATGAATGGGAATTGGATCCAGAGGTAGTAGGCGACATCTTTCTGCTTTGGGGAACCCCTTAGGTAGACCTGTTCACGTCTCCTCGAAACGCAAAACTTCCCGCCTTCTGCTTGCTCGTTCCAGGGTGAGAGATTTTCTGGCGGGATGCTCTCTCTTGATTAGAGGGACAGATTCGTCTATGCCTTCCCTCCTATTCCCTTAATTCCGAGGGTCCTGAACAAGCTCAGATCAGAGGGGTTACGAATGAGCCTCATCGTTCCATTCTGGCCCAGGCAACAGTTTTTAGAGGAACCCCCACTTCCTCTTCCTCTGTCACAACACTTGTTTACCCAGGATCAGGAGACGCTTGTCCATCCAGGTCTCAGATCCTTTCATGTGCATGCATGGCTCCTGCAGATGTGGCTAAAGCCCGCCTCGGGGTTTCCCCGCTCGTAGCAGACATTTTGGTGGAGGCCAGAAAGCCTTCCACCAGGCCCACCTATGCCAGGAAGTGGAAATGGTTCTGTATTTGGGCCACGTCAAAGGACTTTAAACCTTTCTCATGCCCAGCCAACAGAGTCCTGGACTACATGTGTCATCTCTTCGATCTGGGTCTCAGCCATTCCTCTTTAAAGGTCCACATGTCAGCGATTTCCGCCTACCATGTCCCCTTTGGAGCAGGACTTTCGCTCAGTTGGAAGTCTCTAAGACATTCCTCAGAGGGGGTCATCCATTTGAGACCCCCCATCCTCATTCCTGCTCCTCCTTGGGACTTGAATTTTGCTCTCGAGAAGCTTTCTCTGCCTCCTTTCGAGCCAGCAGCCTCAGCAAATTTAAAGTTCCTCTCTTGGAGGACTCTCTTCCCAGAGGCCATTACTTCAGCTCAACAAATTTCTGAGCATCAGGCCTTGATGTGTAAAATCCCATATTTGATTTTTCACAAGGAACATGTGGCTCTGTGCACCAACCCTAAGTTTCTCACTAAGGTGGTGGCTGAATCTACGCTGAATCAATCCATTGAGCTACCCACTTTCTTTACACAACACTCCAATCAAGGGGAGTACTTCTTGCATACTTAGGATGTTCACAGGATACTGAGATACTACACCACTCGGACTAAGGATCTCAGGAAATCTGATCAGCTTTTTGTCTCTCTTGCTCACAAAAGAGAGGGCAATGCTGGTTCCAAGCAATGCCTATCTAAATGGTTGTCGCATTGTATCACTTTCTGTTACGATAAGTACAACAAGACCCTACCGGGTCAAGTCAGAGGTCAGTCCACCAGAGGAGTAGCGGCCTCTGCGTCTTGTTTCAAGAATGTGTCAGTGGCAGACATCTGTGCAGCTGCAACTTGGACTTCTGTCCATACCTTTACGAAACACTACAGTTTGGACATTGCCTCTCGCCGTAGAGCAGGCTTTGGGTTGGCTGTGCTTCAAGGTCTTCTTTCATAAGACCTGTTCAGCCGGAGGTGCCATACATGGATAGTTTTCCTCCTCCCAAGTGCTTTTCCTTGTTCCAGACTGCTTGGGTCTCAGTCCTATAGGTAAATACCTACTACAAGAGCCCTCTCGAAGTAAGATAGTACAGTTACGTAAGAACTTACCGTAATAGTAGATCTTCGAGAGAGACTCTTGCAGTAGGTATTGCTTTCCCTCCCTCCATCCCCTAAGCTTTTTTGGCTCCTTTTCCATGAAGGGAAACATCTGCTTCTCTCTCGTCTTGCCTCTATGGGCCTTGGTGGGAAAAGAACTGGAAGGCGGGCGTGCGTGGGGGACCGCCCCTTTATACTGACGTCTCATGATGTCAGTCACCTGACGTGGGGGTGGTTCCCCGCCAGAGACTGCTAGCTAGAAATTTTTGTTTGTGATCCTAACGCCTGGCGGGTCAGTCCTGTATGTAAATACCTACTGCGAGAGCCACTCTCGAAGATCTACTGTTACGGTAAGTTCTTGCGAAACTGTACTTTCCAGGGACATGGATATGGTGCACTATCCACACTTCTGGCAGTACTTCCTTTCCCTTTAAGACATGTTGGAAGGTCTTCAAGCTAGCCCCCCTCCCCCCCCCACCAAGGTAGTATCCCTCTCTACACTGCCCAGTGACGTCAGATCTTCCTTTCCACTGGAAGCATCAGGTTCCCTCTTTCGCAGCTCTGCACTAGATGGAGGCCTAAAAGCCTCTCTCGGTCTTCGAGCCATTTATCATTTTGATTTTTCCTTGTTCCATTTCTACTATGGAACGCGAGGAACCCATAACGGTCCTGGCTTTAACCAGTGCACAACATGCTCTCAAAAGATTTATTTATTTATTTATTTTATTTGTTTCACAATTCGGATTAATACCTTTGAGCACATAGGGCCCCCTTTACATAGGCTTCAAGCCAAATGTAATGCACAATACAAAACCGTGAAACATGGACAGTAACATAAATGATAGAACCAAAAACAGCATTTACACCCATTAAGAAATAAAAATAGTTACAGAAGTGCATGATGGAAAAACATCCTACTTATCACGTGGCAATGACTTTCAACTTAAGTGCAACCTGTGGACATATATAGGCTGCCTGGTACAGGCATTGTTATGATAGGGAGGGGAAAAAAGAGGGGGAAATAGGTGGATTAGGGTGGAGTCATAGAGTATGGTGATGAAGGAGACACTTTAAACAGTGGGGAAGAAAGGAGAGGGAGGGAGGGAGGAGGAGGAGGAGCAAAATATGTCAGAAAAGTTGAGTAAAGATGTCGTGCACCGATCTGTACTCCGCATACGTCTACTGTTTGGGCATCCAGCATGATCTGCAGGCTTGCGGCCTGTGCCAGACCCTTCAGCCCTCCATGTTAGAGGACTGTTACACCCACCTTCTCTTGGGTTGCCCAGACCAGCGGGACACACCCGTTTGGTCCAAGGATGCCTGCAAGGTAATCTCTGTGGCGGCTGGTTGGGCTGCACAGCTTGCCGCCTTTGAGGAAGTCGCGACCCAGGCTGCTTCGGGCACTGCTTCATCTGCCTTGGTTCCAGCGGGCTTGGGTACCTCATTTACTGGGGCGTTATGCCAGTCCCTACCTACTCGCGGAGAGGGACATTCCCAAGAGTCCAAAACTTTGCAGGACTC
This sequence comes from Neoceratodus forsteri, assembly GCA_016271365.2. Taxonomy (NCBI): domain Eukaryota; kingdom Metazoa; phylum Chordata; order Ceratodontiformes; family Ceratodontidae; genus Neoceratodus; species Neoceratodus forsteri. The sequence continues at coordinate 160,920,336 of JADMNL010000025.1, forward strand.
CAAGTCAAAAAAGTCCCGTTGTGGGATCAGGAGAAAGCTCGCTCATCCTGTTCCCGTGCTTCTTCATCTGGTTCCATAGCTGTTGAGCCGTTGGCTTTGGCCAGCACGTCTGCTAATCAGATCAAGGCCGCTGGCCTCACGGCATCCCTGTTGGGCTTGCCGTCTGAGACGTGGGTTGACCAGCCAGTTGAGATCTTTCTTGACCCAGTCGACCCATTGTCAGAGGATGGTGGGGAAGATTCCCTTTCAAGGACTATAATCCTTATGGCCCTTTCGCAAGAGGGGCCGGTTCAACTAGCCACTCCGGCTGTTTCCCCTCAAGAGATCAAACCTTTGGGGGTTCCTTGGTGTACTACACCTTCCCCAGGTCCTCCACCCCGACAACTGGTGCATCGTCAGTCAAGGTCCTGATCGGGCTGTCGGTTGAGGTCTCGGGACTCCTGATGTTCTCGCCGGTTCTGCTGTCTATCAGCCAAGAGGTGCCATTGACGCTCCTCATCCACCTCTTCCTTGTCTTCCGGCGAGGAATGGCTCCACTGTAAATTACGGCTCCATCATGAGGAACTTGTCTGCCAGCAGTGGATTCTCGTCTACAGCTGTGCTTCACAGCAGGCCCCGGCTTTCCCCTAGTTGCTTGTGCTGGTTTCCCCGGCTGAGCTGACACCTACTTCCACACCCATTCAAGTGGAGCCACTGCCTCTGCAGCTCTTGCCCAAGGCCCCATCCTAGGCCGCTTCCAGGCTTCTCGATAGGCTGTCAGTGCAAATTTCATTCTCTGATGAGCCTCAGATTGTCAGCGGGGAGCCGGGGTCACAGGTGGTATTTGAGGAGTTCTCGGACTCCAAGTACTCCTCCATGCTCTCCCCTTCAAACCCCAACCTTTGACCGGGAGTCCTTTGAGGAGCTCTTTGGAGCCAGGGCTGGCTTCCTTTGGGGCTCTGCTCTGATTAATCTGAGTCTTTGAGAATCCTGCTGGAATCAGTACAGAAGTGGGCTAAGTACTCTTTAACTGAGATTTTTGGACAGGGATGCCTCCCTTGGGGTTGCCTTCCCTGTAGTGGAGGCCGTTCTTGGTCCCGCTATAGGGCTGTGCCAGGGACCTGCCTTCTGTCCAGTGCTGGCAACCTGTATGGTCTGCCAGTATGTGGTGCCTACTGGGTCTTTGCCTGGGTTCACTGACTATCCCTCAGCTGAAGGTTTGGTTGCCAACTCGGTGTTCCTGCACATGGGCAGTGTCAGGGATGTTGACAAGCCCCCAGACAAGAAGTTGAAGAGGTAGACCATGTGGCAAAGAAGTGCTACGATGCTTCGTCCCTGGGCTTTCAGCAATCCAGTGTGTCTGTCATAATGGCCAGCTTTTCCCATGCTGTCTTGGGAACATTGGATTAGGTTATTCCTCACATTCCTGCAGATTTGTAGCTTGCGGGTAAGCTGTTCCAGGACCAGGGACTTGCTGTGGCCAAGCAACAGCTCCAAACGGGCCTGGACATTGTTGACTCCTGTGCTAGGTCCGTGGCCACAGCGGTGGCCATTTGACACCAGGCATAGCCGAGGATCTCGGCCTTTACAGCCAATACCCAGTACAAGTTGGATGTCCCATTCTTGGGTACCAGTCTGTTTGGGACTGTTGTTGATGGTCATCTTACTCGTATTGAGAAGTCCAGTGCCACCCTGGACTCCATCATGTCTTCCCAGAAGGACGTTAAGGGCCAGAAACAATGAAAGAATCCCTTTCAGTTTCGGCCCTACTCAATGCCTCTGTCCAGGCCGCCACAGTCCCAAATGGGGGCAACATCAGGTGTGGCGGCCCAAGCCTAAGGCAGCCTCCTCGGATGCCAAGAAATCCGGAGGCCGGGGCTCCCTTGGCAGCCAGCTCTGGAGCTGCCTCCAAGCCTGCCTAGTGATGGGTCAGGGTGCCATTCTCCCACCTGTCCTGTCCTGCCAGGGACCTCCCGTGGGGGGCTAGTTCCACCATTTCGCGTCTGCCTGGTCCATAATTACATCGGACAAATAGGTGCTTGAACTGGTTTGCCTCTGGAATTCGAGGCTCTTCCGCCCAGCCAAGCCCATGTCCCACAAGAGGACGTGATGTCTGAGGACATGTTGTCCACCCTTTAGGAGACCATCACCCAGCTTCTTCAAAAGGAAGCTGTGGCTCATGTCCCGGACTCCACAGCTGGACCAAGGTTTGTCTCTAGATATTTTCTGGTTCCGAAACAGATGGCTGGTTGACACCCCATACTGGACCTTCACGACTAGTAAGGTTTTACGGCAGCGCAAGTTCCAGATAGTCACTTTGAATCAGATCATTCCATCCTTGGAGCAGGACACGTGGTTCTGCTCTCTAGATCTTCAGGACGCTGTCTTCCACATCCTGGTCCATCCATCCCACCGGCATTTCCTGCAGTTCCATTCAGAAGGGATACTTTACGAGTTCTGGGCCATGCCGTTCGGCCTTTCCTCAGCCCCAGACTCTTCAAATGCATAGCAGTGGTAGCAGCTTTCCTGCGGCACTGAGGAATCTAGGTGTACCATTACCTGGACAACTGGCTGATCGAAAGTTCTTCCAGGGTTGAAGTGGAGCAGTCCAGGGATCTGGCCCTTCAGACATGCTCGATGGTGAGCTTCCTGGTCAACCCGGCCAAGTCAGAGCTCAGCCCCTCACATGTCATCCACTTCATCGGGGCAGTGCTCGACTCCCTTCAGGCCAAGGTCTGACTTCCAGCAGACCGGCCGGAGGATCTTACCTCCTTGGCCCGATCATTTCGGGTTGTGAACTTACACCCTGCCTAAGACTTCCTGTAGCTGCTGGGGTACGTGGTGTCCTGCACCAGCATGGTCCAATAGGCCCGCTGGCGAATGTGCCCCCTGAAATGGGAGCTGGCCCATCAGTGGTCACAGTGCCTCGGTCACCTCAGCCAGCTGATCACTGTGTTGCAACCAATGTGGGATGCCATCTAGTGGTGGTTCACCCCGGAATATCTGCCAGAAGGAGTCCCGTTTGTCCGTCCAGAGCCAACAGTCACTCTCACAACCGACACCTCTCTGAAGGGATGGGGGGCCCACCTGAGAGACCACAGCACCCACAGGCTCTAGACCACCAGGAAGTCCCAATGTCATATCAACCTGTTGGAGCACCATGCAGTGCATCTAGCTCTGACGGCCTTCACTCCAGTGGTGTGGGGTCAGGTCATTCAGGTCCAGACAGACAACACGACCATGTACTATTACATACATAGATATATATGTTATAGTGGCACGGTAGTGCCACTTTAGTTAGGGTTGAGTACCCCATTTAAAGTTAAAGTGTGAAATTTTGCATCTTAATAACTTTGCTACCGTACGAAGGATTTGCCTGAATTTTGGCAGGCACAGAGCCATACCATAGATCTCTGGATCTGCCAAGTTTCGTAACGGTCAGATATACGGTTGTGGAGTTATAAAGCGACATTCCATAGCACATTTACATTTTTTTGTGCATTCTTTGCTCGCACCTACAGGCGCGACCGGTCTAAAAACTTCAGGGAACATGCGGCCGACGTCCCCAGTGTGCCTTTCAAAGATTTCGTGAAAAAATATTAAACGGTTCAAAAGTTATTCAAAAAACAAGTTTCCCATTATAGTCGATGGGAAAAGTTAACCAAAAGTTCGACAGTGTTGCAAATGACCCCTGTAGTGTCGCGAATCAGACATTTTTTTTTTTTTCTTAGTGGTCACAGAAATGCTTGGCATTTAAATTTGGGACCCTCTAGGGACACAGTTCTTTTTGTGTTCACCTAGTCGGACCCTGAGGATGCTAGCCATGTCTTTTTTTGGGGGTGGTTAAACACCCCAGAAATATGTTTTGAAATTTTTGTAAACTGTAGTGTCACACTTGCGACACCTTCGTGTTTTTTTGTTTTTTTTTGTGTGTGAAAGTGTCGTGATTTGCGACATACATTGTGACACTATGGCGAAAATAACAGGAATTCTTTGCCACCCTGCTGCAAAAGAACAGTTTGGTCTTTTGGGCTGAAATTTGGAGGGAAGAAAGCCAACATCCCACAGATGTGCCTTTTGGTGGTTTGGTGACAAAATATTACAGGGATGCAAAGTTACGGTACTCTGAAGTTGACACTTTTTTCCATAGACTAACATTACGGCGTCCGCCGCGCCTTTCAGGGCCCGTATCTCGGAAACGCTTTTAGATACTGATTGTCGAAAAATGCTTTAGCCCAGTGGGGCAAAGTCCAAAACTAGCCAGGAAAGTCGCATTCTTATTTAAAATTTTATTTTTTACGTTATACGGTTCCTGAGATATAAGCAATTTAGTATTCCAAGTGCTCATTTTCTGCTCAGAGGCCCATTATTATGCATACATTCTTTGTATTCACTGTGTTTCTCTATGCAGCTGTTGGCGAAAAAAAGGGTGTGCACTTTTGTTACTGTCACAGTTAGCATTCCTCGCCGTTTCCATAACTGTTTGCGTTAGCGTTCCTGTCTGACGCGATGTGCGTTACCCTTTGCGTTTTTGTGTGCGCTTGCATTTGTGGTACTGTTACTATTTGCGTTTCCATTACTGTTTCTGTTTGCGTTTCGTTTTGCATCACCGTGTCCATTTCCATTTGGTTACGCACTTCTGTTTGCATTTAATTTGGCATCATCTTTGCTGTTACCATTACCATTTGTGTTTCCTATTGTGGTACCATGACCACGTACGTTACCATTTGTGTTTCCGTACATGCTTGCGCTTGCGTTTACATTTCTGTGTGCATTACCGTTCCCGTCTATGCCACCATGTGCATTACCCTTTGCGTTTTCATTTGCCTTGCGTTACTGTTAACATTTGCGGTCCCATTACTGGTTTTGTTTGCATTTCGTTTTGCGTCACCGTGTGCATTACCATTTGTGTTTGCATACGCGCTTCCGTTTGAGTTTCCTTTGGCGTCATGGTTGCTGTTACCATTAGCATTTGCGTTTCCTATTGTGGTACCGTGACCATGCACGTTACTAGTGGTGTTTCTGTACACCCTTGCATTTCTGTTTCCATTACCGTTCCCATCTATGCCACCATATGCATTACCCTTTGCATTTTCGTTTGTGCTTGCGTTTGCATTACTGTTAACATTTGCGTTTCCATTACTGGTTTTGTTTGCGTTTCATTTTGCGTCACTGTGTGCATTACCATTTGCATTTGGATACGTGCTTCCATTTGCGTTTCCTTTGGTGTCATTGTTACCGTTAGCATTTGCATTTCCTATTGCGGTACCGTGAACGTGTGCATTACCATTTGCGTTTCTGTATGCGTTACAGTTTGCATTTGCATTACCATTCCCGTCTACGACACCGTGTGCGTTACCCTTTGTGTTTTCGTTTGCGCTTCCATTTGCGTTTCTGCTTGTGTTTCCTTTGGTGTCGTTGCTGTTACCGTAAGTGTCTGCGTTTCCGATCACGTAACCGTGCCCATGTGCATTACAGTTTGCGTTTATGTACACACTTGCGTTTGCGTTTCTTTTTTCATTAATGTTTGTGCTTGTGTTTGTATTACCATTTGCGTTATCGTTTACGTCACCATGTGCGTTTGCATTTGCATTGCCGTTACTTCACTATTTATAGTGCACATTCTCAAAAAGAAGGGAAATTAATGGCAAAAAAAATCTGTTTAATGCATCAGTTAGGGTTGTTCCCCAGTGACAAAAGCGAGGACATTCGATGTTAGGGTTCCCAGGCCCCTTGCACCCTGCCCCCACCAACAGGCATCGGGGTGTGCGTTGGGGTCGTTGGTCCTAACTCACCCCATTCTCCCATACTGCACCACCTCAGCTTGTTTGCACTTGGGATGGGGTGAGAGTTAGAACAATGACTCCAATGCACACCCCGATGCCTCTTGGTGGAGGCGGGATGCAAGGAGGGGTAGGAACCCTAACATCAAATTTTCATGCTTTTGTTGCTGTGGAACAACCCTAACTGATGCATTAAACATAGTTTTTCGCCATGAAAATATATACATATATATACTGTATATACTGTGTGTGTGTGTGTGTGTGTGTGTGTGTGTGTGTGTGTATGTATATATAATATTGTCTTATGGTTACCCTAATTGATTTATTTTACATCCTTATTATGATCTATGCCTAAAATGTACCCTTATGTAACTGTTACTGTGCTACCCAATGTATATCTTGTTTTGCTCCTGTACACCTGTATTATGTCTGTGCATTTCTGCATATTGTAATCAATGTCCTGTGCTCTCCCGGGTCGTGCCTGAAAATAGGCAGGTCTGTTGCCTAGCGCACTTACCCGGTTACCAAAAGCTAATAAATAAATAAATATAAATATATAAATATATATATATACACACACACACACACATCACTGTGTGTGTGTATATATATATATATATATGTGTGTGTGTGTGTGTGTATGTGTGTGTGTGTGTGTGTGTGTGTATATATATATATATATATATATATATATGTATGTGTGTGTACCAGGCTACAGACTGTTTAGGAGGGACAGGACAGGAAGGGGGTTTGTCATTATACATCAAAGACGACATTAGGGCAACAGAAGGGCAGGAGGATGAAGGTGAGACAGAGCTCCTGTGGGTCACACTGGATAAACAGACTGAAGAATTATTGAGGCTTGGGGTGGCATACAGACCTCCTATGCAGGGGGAGAAAGGGGATAGACGGCTGATGCAGGCAGTTACACGGATGGCTCTCAAGGGGGAGCTTCTGCTAGTGGAGGACCTAAACCTCCCTGATGTGGACTGGGAGATCCTGGCTGCAGTATCAGCAAGGAGTAGGGGGATCCTAGAGGCGCTACAGGGTGTATTCATATAACAGCTGGTTAGGGAGCCCACTAGGGGAGATAACCTGCTAGGCATGGTCCTCACAAATGGGGAAAATGTGGAAGAGGTGGTGGTGGTGGGTGACAGCCTAGGTACAAATGATCACAGAACTGTAAGGTTCAGGATGAGGACAAGGAGGGAGTTAAATCAGACCAGCACGAGGGTTATGGACTTCAGGAGGACAGACTTTAGCAGAATGAGGAGGATATTTAGGGACGAAATGGCAGGAAAGGTGAATATAGGGGATGTGGAGGAGCTATCAAAGTGGGGATACGGAAAGCCACTGAAATTTTCGTTGAGAAGGTGAGGAAGAACAAAAAAAGGAGGAGACCAGTCTGGTTTACAAGGGAGGTGGCAAGAACAGTCAGGGAAAGGAAGACTGCATTCAGAAAATATAAGATGACACAAAGGAAGGAGGACAGGGAGGTTTATAAGGAGAAGCGGAGGATAGCAAGGCAGAAGATGAGGAGGACTAAAGCTGACACTGAGGAGAAAACAGCTAGGCAGGCCAAAAGGGGAGATAAAACTTTTGTTAGGTACGTGGGAGAAAGGATGGCAAGGCAGGGGGTAGTAGGATTGAGGAAGGAGGGAGGAGTACAGCTGGAGGGGGACTTTGAGAAAGCAGAGGTACAGAGTGGGTGCCAATGGACTAGAGGAGGATGGATGTGGTGCCACTGCAGGGGCAGTAAGGAGGTGGAGAAAAAGTATCACCTGGCCAGCCCCACCTCAGTGGTGGGCAAGGTGATGGAGGCACTAATAAAGGAAAGGGTGGTGGACTACATAGAAACATAGACTTTGACGGCAAATGAGGACCACTTGGCCCACCCAGTCTGCCCATTTCCCTACCTACTGGATAAGCTGCAGATTCTAGTTAACTAACAGCCTACTTCCTGCAACCCCCCACTATAATTGCCTTATGTCTGTCCCATGCATGTTTGAATTCCCCCACTGTTTTAGACCCAACGACCTCCCCAGGAAGGCAGTTCCATGTATCCACCACTCTCTGTGAAAAAAATTTCCTCACATTACCCCTGAGCCGTCCCCCCTCTATCTTTAAATTGTGCCCCCTTGTTCTTACACATCTCTTTTTCTGAAAGATGCTACCCTCCTGGACTTTGTTGATTCCCTTGAGGTACTTGAACGTTTCTATCATGTCCCCCCTGTCCCTCGTTTCATCAAGGGTATACATATTAAGCTCTCTGTCTCTCTTCATATGGTTTCTGATGCAGACCCTGCACCATTTAAGTTGCCCTCCTCTGGACTGCTTCCATCCTGTCTATGTCCTTGCGTAGATGAGGTCTCCAAAACTGCACACAGTACTCCAGATGGGGTCTCACCAACTGTCTGCATAGAGGGATAACCACTTCCCTTTTTCTACTTGTGATGCCCCTTCCGATGCATCCCAGTATCCCCCTGGCTCTCCTTACCGACTTCTCACATTGCTTACCCACCTTTAGGTCATCTGATATGAGTACCCCCAAGTCCCTTTCCATTTCTGTTGTTGTTAGTACTTCCCCTGCTATTGTGTACTCTTCTCCTGGGTTTTTGTTTCCCAGGTGCATTACTTTGCACTTTGTATTGAATCTAAGTTGCCATATGTCTGACCATTCCTCCAACCTTGCCAAGTCCCTTCTCATCTTTTCTACCCCCTCTTGTGTATCAACTCTGTTATAGATCTTTGTGTCATCTGCAAAGAGGCATACCTTTCCCTCCAGACCCTCTGCAATGTCATCTATAAATATGTTAGAGGACTGGATCCAGTACTAAGCCCTGAGGTACTCCACTAGTAACCCCCCTTTCTTCGGAATGTGTTCCATTCACTATTACCTTCTGTTTCCTGTTGTGCAGCCAGTTTTCTTCCCAAGCTACCACCCTGGGACCTACTCCTACGCTGGCTAACTTGATTATTAATCTTTTGTGCGGGACTGTGTCAAATACCTTGCTAAAGTCTAGGTAGGCCATATCCACAGCCCCTCCCTGGTCTATTACTTTGGTCACCCAGTCAAAGAAATAAATTAGATTTGTTTGACATGACCTTCCTGCTGTAAATCCATGCTGCTTTGGGTCAATGTGCCCCGCTGGCCTCTAGGTACTCAACAGTTCTTTCTTTCAGAAGTGATTCCATTATTTTCCCTACCACTGAGGTCACACTTACAGGTCTGTAGTTACCTGCTTCTGCCTTGCTCCCACTTTTGTGAAGGGGAATCACATCTGCCCTTCTCCAGTCCTCAGGTACCACCTCATCCTGCCATGATTTGTTAAAAAGCGTGGTCAGTGGTGTCACTAGGTCCTCCCTTAGTTCTTTTAGGATTCTGGGGTGAATCCCATCAGGCCCCTTTGCTTTGTCCACCTTGAGTTTTAGGAGTTCTTTCAGGACTCTTTCTTCTGTGAATGGACTGGTGTCAACGCCCCTACCCAGAGTGTTTCAATTTTCTGGTTTAGGTAACTCCTCCTCATCTTCTTTTGTGAATACTGAGCAAAAGTATTCATTCAGTATCTCTGCCTTTTCACTGTCTCCCTCTGCCCACCTCCCCTCTCCTTTATTAAGCTTCACTGTCCCTCCCTTAACATTTCCATGCTCCCTAATGTACCTATAAAAGGTTTTATCCCCCTTCTTAACTGAGTTGGCCATTTTTTCCTCTGTTTGGGCTTTTGCTATTCTGACTGTCTTCCCCACTTCTTTCTGCTTTAATTGATACAGTTCCCTGTCGTGCTCCTTCTGTGATTCCTTATACTTTTTGAATGCAGCCTTTTTCTCCTTAACCTTCCCTGCCACCTCTTTTGAGAACCATAGTGTTTTTTTTGCTCCGCTTTGTTTTCTTTATTTGTTTCACACACAGGCTTGTTGCCTCTATAATATGACTACCTGGTGGATAGTGGCCTGCAGGACGATAGGCAACATGGCTTCACAAATGGGAAGTCATGTCAGACGAACCTGATAGAGCTCTTCAGTTAGGTGATGCAGGTGGTTGACAAGGGAGGGGCGGTGGATGTAGCCTATCTGGACTTCAGTAAGGCCTTCAACACCGTCCCTCACAGAAGGCTAGTAAATAAGCTGGAAAGCTTGGGGGTGGGATGGAAAATAATGGGTGGGTGGAAAACTGGTTGGCGGGTAGAAGCCAGAGAGTGGTGGTAAATGGGGTGCACTCCAGGGTGAGGGGGGTGACGAGTGAGGTGCCCCAGGGTCAGTACTGAGACCCCTTCTTTTTAATATCTACATCAGTGATATAGTGGACAGGCTAGAGGGAAGGGTGACTATTTGCAGATGATACAAAAATCTGCAATAGGGATGACACTCCGGGGTGGGGGGGGAGAGCCATGCAGGACCTGAAGATTCTGGAGGGTGGTCGGAAACTTGGCATCTGAAACTAGTGCCAAAAGTGTGCTGTGATGCACTTGGGGCGTAAAAACCTGCAAGCAGCTTACACTCTAGAGGGGAGGAAATCAAAAAAACAGAGCAGGAGAGGGATCTGGAGATTATAATATCAAGCAGCTTTAAGGTAGGTTGCCAATGCGGCAAAGCTGTGGGGAAGGCAAATGGAAAGTTGGCATGCATTAGGAGGGCATAACTAGCAGACGGAGGAAGGTAATGATGCCTCTTTACAAAGCCATTGTGAGGCCACATCTGGAGTACGGGGGGGAAATTGTTTAACCAGGAAAGGCACACTAAGCAGAAGCTTGTTTCCAGGTGCGACCTGGGAGCACAGGAAGGTTAAGTGACTTGCTCAGGGTCACAGTATGCAAATGGGGATTGTGGGATTCAAACCCAGGTCTCCAGGTTTGCAGCTCAGAGCCTTAAACCACTACGCTATACTGTTCCTACAGGGTCCAGTTCTGGAGACTGCACTTACGCAAGGACGTAGATGGGATAGAGAGGGTTCGGAGAAGGGCAACCAAGATGGTGCATGGTATGCAGGGGAAGCCATATGAGCAGAAGTGTAGGGAATTGGATCTGTATCCATTGGAGACCATAAGGGAGAGGGGGGGACATGATTGAAACTTTTAAGTGCCTGAAGGGGATCAATAAGGTGAAGGAGGGGAGCTTATTTCAAAGGAAGGAGGGGACTAAAACTAGAGGGCATAGACTAAGATTGGAGGGAGGAAGAGAGAGAGGCAATGTTAGGTGGTGATTCTTCACAGAGAGGGTGGTGAAGGCCTGGAACAAACTACCAGAGTAGGTGGTGGGGGCTGAAACAGTGGAGGGATTCAAGAGGGCATGGGACAGACATATAGAGTTGGTAAGTGGGGAGAAGGGGAGGAGGACCTGTGGAAAAGGACATGAGATGGGGGGAGGAAGGGGCACACTCGATGGGCCGTTGGGGTCCTTTTTTGCCGTCGGATTTCTATGATACTACCTCAACAAGCAGGGCAGGACGCATTCCCTCCCATTGTGCCTGGAAGCTCTCTGCACCTGTCCCTCGTACGCTATCTAGATGCTGATCTTCTGGCCATCTATGTGGCCAGCACCTCCAACCAGCTGGCAGACCCCCTCAGTCAAGTGGCCGAGGCATCTCACGAGTCGTTTCTTCACCAGAAGGAAGTAGATCACCTGTTCTCCCAGTGGAGCACGCCCCTGATCGACCTGTTTGCCTTCCAGGAGAGCGCGAAGCTGAGACTGTCTTGTGCCCCAGTCCAGGACACTGCTGGGGGATGCCTTCATGAGGCCCTGGACCCCAGGCCTCATGTATGTCTTCCCTCCCTTTCCCTTGATTCACAAGGTGTTGCTCAAGGTTCGGAGGGACAAGGTACAGATGATCCTGGTGGCTCCAGACTGGCCGCACCAGTTCTGGTACCCCAGTCTCCTCAGACTCAGCAGCAGGCCCCCCGTGGTAATTGCCTCTCCACCCGGACCTGCTCTTACTCTCAGTGGAGCGTCCTTCAGCCCCTGCACCTGACAGCCTGGTTCCTGAGTGGCTAGATTTCCAGGATTTGGGTCACTCTGACGAGGTCCTCCATGTCATTGAGGCCTCTCTGAAGGAGTTGACTTGCCAGTGCTACGCCTTCAAATGGAAGAGGTTTTCCATTTGGTGTCAGGGCAAGGAGCTAGAACCCCTGTCCTGCCCAGTGGTGAGCATCTTGATTACTTGTGGTCCCTCTCTGTTGAGCCTGAGGTCAACGACCCTCAAGGTGCACCTGACAGCCATCTCTGTATACTGGGCGCAGGCTGGTATGCCAATGGTGGTGTAGGAAAAAGTGGTTGAGTGCTTTTTCAAAGGCCTTGACCACTTGATCCTGCTGGTGCATGAGCCACCACCACAGTGGGACTTGTTTCTGGTCTCGGCAGTCCTCACGGGTAAACCACTCGAACCTGTGCACAGGTGTCACATCTCCCACCTGTCATGGAAGCCCCCTCCTACGCCAGTCTCTCTTTGGCTTGGTGGGAGGAGACCATGGTGTTTGACCCAGGTAGGAACCTTTTTCTCCCCAATATTTCTTTATGGGGATGTTTTTTGGATGACATTTTGGTAATTTGAAGGGGTATCATTGGAGCAGTTGCTTCTTTTGTTGATTTTCTTCATAGTAATGATTTAGGTCTACAGTTTACTTCTAATATGGAATTGAAATCCATTACTTTTTTAGATCTAGAATTTTTGGGAATTAATGGGCAGTCAGGACTAAAACCTTTAGAAAACCGACATCAGGGAACCTGCTTTTTCATGCTAAGAGTACACATCCAGGCCATATTAAAAATGCAATTCCTTATGGACAGTTTCTTCGGCTGAAGCGCAATTAAACATAGAATTTGACGGCAGATAAAGACCGCTTGGCCCACCCAGTCTGCCCATTTCCCTACCTACTGGATAAGCTGCAGATCCTAGTTAACCAGCAGCCTACTTCTTCCTACCCCAACCCCCCAGAACTGCCTTATGACTATCCCATGCATGCTTGAATTCCACCACTGATTTTGACTCCACAACCTCCTTCGGAATGCCGTTCCATGCATCCACAACCCTCTCTGTAAAAAAATACTTCCTTAAATTACCTCTGAGCCACCCCCCCTCTATTTTCAAATTGTGCCCTCTTGTTCTTGCACACCTCTTTTTTTGAAAGATGCTACCCTCTTGGACTTTGTTGATTCCCTTGAGGTACTTGAACGTTTCTATCATGTCCCCCCTCTCCCTTCTTTCCTCGAGGCTATACATATTAAGCTCCTTAAGTCTCTCTTCATATGTCTTCCGGTGCAGACCCTGCACCATTTTAGTTGTCCTCTCTGGACAGCTTCCATCCTGTCTATGTCTTCGCGGAGATTGGCTCCAGAACTGCACACAATACTCCAGATGGGGTCTCACCAGCTGTCTGTACAGAGGGATAATAACTTCCTGTTTTCTACTGGTGATGCCTCTCCCTATGCATCCCAGTATCCCCCCAGCCCTCCTTGCTGCCCTCTCACATTGCTTGCCCGTCTTTAGGTCATCTGATATGACTACCCCAGGTCCCTTTCCATTTTTGTTGTTGTTAGTATCTCACCCCCCATTGTGTACTCTTTCCCTGGGTTTTTGTTTCCCAGGTGCATTACCTTGCACTTCTTAGCATTGAATCTAAGCTGCCATACATTTGACCATTCCTCTAACCTTGCCAAGTCCTTCTCATCCTTTCCATCCCACCCTGTGCATCAACTCTGTTGCAGATCTTAGTGTCATCTGCAAAGAGACATACTTTTCCTTCCAGTCCTTCTGCAATGTCATAAAGACAATGAAGAGGACCGGTCCTAATACTGAACCCTACGTGTACCCCACTAGTAACCCTCCTTTCTTCTGAGTGGACTCCATTTACTATTACTCTGTGTGTCCTATTCTCCAGCCAATTCTTTACCCAGGCTGTCATCTTGGGACCCACTCCCAGGCTGGCTAACTTGCATATTAATCTTTTGTGTGGGACTGTGTCAAATGCCTTGCTAAAGTCTAGGTAGGCCATGTCCACAGCCCTCCTGATCATACTTTGGTCACCCAGTCAAAGAAATCTATCTCAGATCTGTCTGGCATGACCTTCCTGCTGTGAATCCATGCTGCCTAGGGTCCTGTGCCCTCTGGCCTCTACATACTGACAATTCTTTCCTTTAGAAGTGATTCCATCATTTTCCTATCACTGAGGTTAAACTAACAGGTCTATAGTTTCCTGCTTCTGCCTTGCTCCCACTTTTGTGAAGGGAATCACATCTGCCCTCCTCCAGTCCTCGGGTACCACCCCATCCTCCCATGATTTGTTAAAAGGGTAGTCAGTGGTGTCACTAGTTCTACCCTTAGTTCTTTAGAATTCTGGGATGAATCCCATCAGGCCCCATTGCTTTGTCCACCTTCAGTTTTAAGACTTCTTTCAGAACCCTTTGTTCTGTAAATGGGCCGTATCAACTTCTGTATCCAGAGTGTTACTACTGTTTGTTTTATGTACCTCCCTCTTCCTTTGTAAATACTGAGCAAAATATTTGTTTAGTATCTCTGCCTTTCACAGTCTCTCTGCCCACCCTCCCTCCCTTTATTAAGCCTCATTATCCCTCCCTTGGTCTTCCTTTCGCTCCCGATGTACCTATAAAAGGTTTTATCCTTCTTAACTGAGTTGGCTATCTTTTCCTCGGTTTGGGCCTTTGCTGTTCTGACTGCCTTCCCAGCCTCCTTTGCTTTAACTGATACAGTTCTCTGTCCTGCTCCTTCTACATTCCTTGTACTTTCTGAATGCTTTCTTTTCTCTTGAACCTTCACTGCCACTTCCTTTGAGAACCATAGTGGTTTCTTACATCGTCTTGTTTTGTTTATTTGCTTCACACAAAGGCTCGTACCTCTGTGATGGCAGTTTTATTATTCCCATTGTTCTTCACACCCTCCTTCCTGCCCATTTGCTAGTGCTGCCCTTAGGCACTCACCCATTTTGGCAAAGTCAGCCTCCTAAAGTCCAGTACTTTGTCTTTGTATGGCTTGACTCTATTGCTGTGTTTATTGTGAACCATACTGTTCGATGGTCGCTAGTTCCCAGATGGCTACCCACTTCTACATCTGTAATCCTCTCACCATCTCCATTTGAGAGAATCAAGTCTAATATTGCTCCCTCAGAGTGGGCCAGTACTAGTTGTCTAAGGCATGCCCCTGTAGGGCATCTAGAATAACTGCACTCTTGAAGTGGCAGCTGCAACTGCACTCCAGTTAACATCTGGCATATTCAGATCACCCATCAGCAATATCTCCCCTTTTTCTGCCATTCTAAGTATACTTTCTATCATTTCCCTGTCCATTTCCTCCCCCTGAGAAGGGGGTCTGTATACAACCCCTGTAAGTGACAGGGTGCTATTGCCTGTCTCCAAATTTACTCCACAGTTCTTCTCCTCCCTGTGTACCTTTTTTGTTCTGTTGCTTTTATTCCTTCCCTTATGTAAAGAACTACTCCTCCTCCTCTTTTACCCTCCCTGTCCCTCCTGTACACAGTGTATCCTGGTATGTTTATGTCCCAGTCATGGTTTTGTGTGTACCATGTTTCTGTGACTGCCACGATATCCAATTGTTCTTCGGCTGAGGACTTTGAGAAACAAGTTGTAGACCTGAAAGAACAGTTTTTGCAAAGAGGTTAAAAAAAAGAATCTATCTGTTGCCCTAAAAAAAGCAAGAAATTTGGAACAAAGTACTCTATTAAGGCATAAGATCAGAAAATCAGATATTGAACAGTCTGTGACTTTTGTCACAGAATTTAATCATCTAGCCCCTGAGATATCTAGGATTGTGAGAGATTTTTTGGTTAATGCTCCAGGGTGATCTTTCCATGTTCAGAATATTGGGGAAGGCCCCTAGAATTGCATACAAAAACAGAAAAAATCTAGATGCGATACTAACTCATAGTCTATATATGAAATCTCCTCAGACAAACCGTCCAACTTGGTTACCACCACCCACCCCAGTGGGGAGGTTTTGTTGTGGAAGATGTAATGTGTGTCATTACTGTATTCACGAAAGCTTTTTGTCCATCCAGTTTCTGACACAAAAGTGCAGATTCAGGAATTTATTTCGTGTACAACCAGTTATGTGGTTTATGTCATTCAATGTTCCTATCCCATGTTGTATGTGGGACGCACTAAAAGAACCCTTAAGGAAAGAAATACAGGAACACATTCGTGCAATTTTAAAACCAGAGCCTGATTTACCTATTGGTGTTCATTTTGCTTCTTGTCATACTGGAAAACCAGATAGTTCTTCCTTTTTGGGCCTGGAACATGTGCATCCCACTACAAGAGGTGGGGATAGATTGAATAAATTGCTTCAGAAGGAATCTAGATGGATCTATACTCTTAGGTCCATGCCTCCTTTTGGCCTTAATGAATGTCTGGATATTATGCCATTTCTGTAGATCATTAGTTCTCACACTTTGTGATAGTGAGCCTCCCCCAAGCCATGGAAAAGCTTTTGAGCCTCCCTCAAATTTGGAAAAAAATGTTGGGCCTCCTGATAGAAAAAAATATTATACTTTGAATAGTACAGCTGGAATAAAGTGAGGCTAATAAAGCTGAGTATATTCTCATTTTATTCAGCTTACTGTTCTCCTCCCCCAACCCCACACCCCAGTTTATCCTTGTCGCTCCACTTTTCTGACTCTTGGGCCCTTGTTACTGTGTTTCCTCTCTATAACAACCACCTAGCCACTTCATCTCTCCCCCTTTCCCTGTTGTCAAGTCACTTCTTGTACCCTTACCCCGGGTCGCACCTGAAAACAAGGCCCGACTCAGTGTGCCTTTCCCAGTCACTAATTTGCATATAAACACCCACTGTACAAACTAGCATAGCCTCAGTATGCCTTCTAGTCACTAATTTACATATAAATACACACCTAGAAACAAGCTTTAGCTCAATGGGCGGTTCCTGATCCCAACTTTGTGCGTGAGTAAAGAAATCTACCTGCCATTATCCATATTTAGTTTGCTTCTTCCCTTCAAACAAAACATCCAAAACTTAAAATTTAAATACTGTACATTCTCAGACTTGACTGGGACTCCCTGGAACATTTTAGGGCATCCCTTGGGAGGCTGGCCTCACCATTTGAGAACACTGCTGTAGATTATAGTTACCTGTATCCATATCGTGACGTTTTTTGGATCTCTCCTGATTGGGTCTCCCCTGGTTTTTTTTGGTTTTTGGTTTTTAATTTTTATAAAAACCAAAGTTCACAAAGTCTTGTGTTCTTTTCATTGAATTTTCAGTGATTGTTCCCTTCATTCCCAGAGGATCCCTTCTCTGCATACCTCTCAACTTCCCTCATCACAAATCGGGGATAAGGCTTAAAATGTTCAGGGACAAATGACCAAATCAGGGACACATCTGAAAAAATAGTAATATTAGTTCCAGAAGCTGTGTACAACATGCTTCTTAGTGTGAATAGCATTATCTTAATGAGAACTAGACTGTAAATCCACTGGCTGGCATTATTTTGCGATTCAAATCCCTAGTCTTCAGTGACAGAAATGCCAAATTTAGGAGGGACAGAATACATTTCTGAGGCAAAATCAGGGACATCCCTGAAAATCGGGGTCAGTTGAGAGGTATGCTTCTCTGTGATTTGTATCCATTTGGCATAATAAAATAGGTGCTTTATTGTAATTAGGGCCATTAAGCTGGCCTGGATTATAATATCATTGTACTCTATATAAAATTCTTTGTAAGTTTCATGTTATGTCTCAATCTATGTCTTTGACCTTTTGCATGTTATTTGACCTCCCATCTGTATGCTGCTCTTTGCTCTGTTTAAAGTTTGATTTTAACGCATATGTCACAGATTGACAGGATAAGGTGTATGGTGTGATCTATGGGGTTTTTCTGATGTTTGGTGCATGTAATATTTATAAAACTGCACTGTCACTGTAAAATTAACTTTATTTATTTATTTATTTAGCTTTTGTTGACCGGGTAAGTGCTCTAGACAAATCCTGCCTATTTTCAGGCACGACCCGGGGGAGGGGGATACAGAGGAATGCCAACTGACCAAGAACCAGATTAAGCTGTTGGTGGTATTTTTAGTGAATGAGGGAAATTTCGCCAGGACACCGGGAAATTCCCCTACTCTTTTCGATAAGTGCCATGGGATCTTTAACATCCACCTGAACTACCACCAGTCCAGGCAGATGGGACCTCGGTTTAACGTCTCATCCGAAAGACAGCACCTCAGAAGTGCAGCACCCCTCTCATGCTGCACTACAGTGTCAGTACTGGGATATTAACCCAAGTGCCAGATGTGGGAACTGAACCCACAGCCCTCTGATCTCCCGGCCTCAGAGGCAAGTGTGCTACCTACTAAGCCACTGACACTGTAATGAAAAAGCAGACCCAAGCACCAGAACCCCACCTGCTGACGAAGTGTCCCGGAGAGGACACAAAGTGCTGGGGTAGTAGTGCTGCGGGTTCTTTGCTCTAAAACCGCGTTCATGTGTGGTGTTTCTATTTTTGGTCTGAGTGCTCACTTTCATGTGTGTTTTTTGTCATGGAAGACCGCCTTCTTGGTGACTATCACCTTCGCCAGAAGGATCAGTGAGCTCCAGGCGCTTCTTGATAGTCTCCTTATTTGGTTTTCCACAAGGACAAGGTTGTTCTCTGCCCCAACCCGAAATATCTCCCTTAGGTTGTTTCAGAGTTTCACCTTCACCAGGTGATTAACCTCCCAGTGTGTTTCACCAGCGCAACCTTGGAGACTGAGCACAGGCTTCATGCATTGGACCTGAGGCAAGCGCTCTCTTGCTAGTATAAGGAGCGCACGGCTGGAGTTCAGGGAGTGGTTCACCAGCTCTTTGTCACCTACGCTGAAGCTGCACCTGGCAGACTGGCAGCTAAGTGGATGATTGGCAGGTGGATGGTCTCCTGCATCAACCTCTGCTATAGGTTGGCTGGTAGGGGGGCCTCCCATTGGGTTTAAGGCTCACTCCACCAGACTTATTGCTGCCTCGGTGACTGCTTCCAGGGACGTCCCAATCCAGAAAATCTTCAGGACTGCTACCTGGAAGCCGCACACACCTTCATGTCCCATTACCACATCGACCTTGAGTCATGCCGGGATGCTGGTTTTGGGGCCTCGGTTCTCCAGTCTGTCTCTTCCAAAGTAGGGGGTGTGCATCTTGCCCCCTTCTCCTGGAGAACTGGTAGGAGTCTGCCAGATGTATGGATAGTGCACCGTATCCACGTCCCTAGAAATGAGTGTTACTCACCTGTAACCGTAGTTCTAGGAGTGGTATATGGGTGCACATCCACCAACCTCCCCTGGCAAATAGCACACCGATCCTTACTTCCGTCATGCAAGATCTGACGTCACGGGGTGGTGCTGAGAGGGACACCACCTGGGTCTGCCATAAGTGTGGATGAGCACCATATACCACTACTAGAGCTATGGTTACAGGCAGGGCCCAGTGTTTACTGCGGCAAGTGGACCTACATTCTGTGGTAGGACCTCAAACTTTCTGCTGCAGAACAACTGCTGATTCTGCTGCTATTCTGCAGCAGATAAATTGTGGCTAAACAGCATACCTTCAAAGGGATTAAGTCTTAGTTAACACTTTGACTGCCTTCGTGCAACCACTCTGCTACACTGAAAGTGGAACAGCAGGTCATTTAACAGTATGTAGTCTTCTTATCACAAATATTAAACAGCAGTAACCCAAACCTGGCACAGCCATGGGCATCAGTGTTCTCTTTTAATGAATTTTCCTCCCACCCGAATCTGAAGGCTCATCTGTTCTTCTGAAATTGGTTGCCTTTGCTCTCTAGGTTATAATCAGAGGAGAACATACACACTTAGCTAAAACTACACAGAAGGCAAAACCTGCTTGGATTTCTTCTGGTTTATATTTACAGTTAGCAGATATAAAGAGACTCCAACTTGAAGGCCATTTTTTTTCTGATTTTGATCAGTGTTCTTTTAAATTATTATTTTTATAAACTAGGAATACTCCAACAGCCTTGCAACAAACCTGTTGAGTGCAGTGTACAAATCTGTGTTTTGGGGGTGGTTGGGAATTGTCTTCCTATAACAATGAAGGAGGGTGTAACTTGCAGTGTCTGTAGGATTTGTTGACTCCTGATTTTTCTTTTGGGGGACACACTAAAAAATGCAAGCAAGTCATTCTTATTAAGCTGGAGTAACATTGGTTAGCATGTTCTCTTCTCCTCGCAACTCAGGGGGTGGTGGTGTTTGCTCCAGTTCTCGTATACCCTGGTCCCCAACTCTGCTGCAGCTGGGCAACTTGACCCTCCTTAAGAATTGAGCTTGATGCAGGTTCAGATTTGCCAAGAAATTACTCTGACACTTGCAGGTACAGAACTGCAGCCCACAAATCAAATCTGTCTGGGGGGACATGATAGAGGTCTTCAGGTACATGAAGGGGGTAAATAGGGGAGGAGCAGTCAGGGTGCTTCAAAGGAAGGAGGAGGGGGCCACTAGAGGGCATGGGTGGAAGCTGGTGGCGGGAAGATTCAGGGGAGAAAGGAGGAGGTGCTGCTTCACTGAGAGGGTGGTGGAGCCATGGAATGCTCTGCCTAGGGGGCTGGTGGAGGCAGAGACGATAAATGGGTTCAAGAGGGGGTGGGACAGGTACAAGGGAAGGGTTCTGGAAGCAAAATCCAATGCAGCGCGAATATCTGGAGCTGGGAAGGGAGAAGCCAGAGAAGGCGAGGGGGGGCAGCAAGGTCAGCTCCCAGGGTGGGGGCTGACCAAACGAGCAGACGCGAAAGACCGTTAGGCCTATTCTGCTGGCATTTTAGTATGTTAGTATGTCCACCAGTGGGGACCGAGTCCTCTGCTCAGTCTGCTGCCAGCCCTATGTTTCTGCAGTCAGCTCCTTCTCTGATACCCGTCACCACACTGAGATCAGGTCCACCTCCATGGGCACCACTGAATCTTCTCACTTCTTGTCTACTACTGGCCTTCCAGTTCTTCCTTCCAAATTCATCTTCCAAGGATTCCGCATGCACCATGAGCAGCCTCATAATGAAAAATTAACATGGCTGAGCTAGCCACACCTACACAGCAGCAAATCATAACTGCCGCGGACCTAATCAAGCTCTGCTACTATTGCATCAGTCGCCCCCACACACACACACAATACTGGCTGGAAGGAGTTATGTAACAAGAGCCAGCATGAGTCAAGATGCCATGTAGCCACTAGCTTTTCGGCTTTGTAGTGGACAGCATCCGTTAGCTGCCCCTTCTAGTGAGCATGTGTGCCATGGCATACTTAACATCAGTTGCTATGCCCTTGCCTTGCGTGATTGCATTGCATAGCTAGCATTTCTGCAGTTGAGTGGCTGGTTTTCCTGATTTCTACGGCAAGCACTGATTTCTAAACCACTGCTGCAACCGCAGAATCGCAGAAAACACGGGGCCCTGGTTACAGGCGAGTAACCCTCATTTACTGACCTGTAACCATAGTTCTAGGAGTGGTAGATACAGTAGTTCATATCCACACCACCACCGCCTCCTCTGGTAAGATCCCTGCTTCCAGCATGGAAAGATCTGAAGTCACAGGGCGGAACCGGAGGGTATACTACCCTGGTGATGGAAGGAGCTTAGCCTAAAGACAACCAGTGAATATCAGCACTTCCTGTGGAACTACCTATGTGTGGATGTGAACTATATACCACTCCTAGAAGTAATGTTACAGCTACAGTAAGTAACCTATTTTTTTTTTCCATTGTGCTTCCGTCCATCGTGTAGTGAAATTCTTCACTGCTTGCTCAGTGATCACAAATCTTTAGCCTACAAAAGCATCAAAGATGTGGCTTCTGTTGCTCTGGAGTCGAACTACACATCAGAATGTTTGTGCACTGCAAAGTTCATTTTGTCAACTTGTGGTTTCAGAATGACTCTAATACGACACTGCTTTAAGAGCCCCAGATATTAATGGGGACATTTCTGCTTACATTTCAGTTATTTTTTTCTGCCTAGCTTCCCCATGTCATAACTGAGTACATTAACATGAAATAAGGATCACAGTCTCCTCCATTTCATCTTCTCTGCTGCTTGTCTACATCTTACACTGCAATCCTCTGCTTATGACCGCAAATCATTACAGCAGCAGCAGATTGTGATGTCCAGTGTAGACAAGCAGACAAAGAACAGTGGTCATGATTTCATGTATTTGTACACAGTTGTATACAGATACTGAAGTTAAAAACAGGAAATACGAAACAGAATGGAAGTGTCTAAAAAATAATGTTGCTCAAAAAGTTCCCCCACTTACTTTAGAGGTACTTTAAGCTGGCCTAAATTCCGTAAAGAAGTACTACAGTGAAAGTTTGCAAAAACATATGTTGTACAGAGTGTGTGTGTGTGTGTGTGTGTGTGTGTGTGTAATCCTCATGTGCCTTTCCCTTTGTTTGCCATTTGGATTTTTTTCTTATAAATTTGCCTACTAGTTTTCTGGCCTCTGGGGATCTCCATGTTGGCATGATTATGCCTCCTGTCCCATGTGATAGTGATGAGTGCAGGACCATAGATTCTGCAAATGCTGGTGTAGAGTCAGTTTTATAAAAGTATAGCTGCGATTTTAAGTAAGATCTTACTTCGAGAAACAGCTCTTGCAGCAGGTTACACCATAAGGACTGAAGCCAGCAGGCTGCAGGACCCCACAGAAAACTTCTAGCTAGCTAAACCCCTCAGGGACCGCCCCGATGTCAGCCCTGCCCTCATCAGACACATCATAAAAGGGGCAGTCCCCCAGCATCCCTCAGTTCTTTTCCCACCGCTGACTCACAAGCATCAGCTCCACGGACGCCATCCGCTAACGAATGATGCCAGAACTTTCAGCGATATTCTTCCATCACCGTTTCTCCCTTCGCATGTCTTCATCTCCGACCCCTTCAGCCGAAGGACACCCTTCCAAGTGCATGTGCAGCAAGCAGATCCCATTTAAAGAGAGGGTGGCAGAGGATAACCTCCGACCAGTGGGTTGTACAACTCATTAGACGAGGGCACTCTAAAGAATTCCTCGACTGTCCCCTGTCAAGACCTCCTCTGCGCTCCCATTACTTGGGACAGCATGCCCTGCTCATTCAGCAGTAAATCTGTGCCCTCCTAGAAAAGGAGGCCATAGAGGTAGCCCCATGGAGCCAGAGAGGAAGGAGATACTATTCCCACTTCTTTCTGGTCCCAAAGAAGACGGGGGATCTACGCCCGATACTGAATCTCAGCGACCTCAACACCTCGGTAGCGTACGAATGCTTCCACATGGTCACTCTTCCAGGTGTCATCCCCACACTCAGACAAAATGCTTGGCTAGCGTAATTGGACATGCACAATGCATATCTCCATCTCCCCATTGCTCAACCGCATTGAGTGTTCCTGCGGTTCAAGTTTCTGGGACGCCACTAGCAGTTTCGGGCCCTCCCATTCGGTCTCTCATCAGCACCGCGGGTTTTCACCAAATGCCTAGTGTTAGTGGCAGCAGCCTTCAGGAGGCAAGGCCACTACGTTTTTCCCTACCTGGACGACTGGCTCCTCATGGCTCCATCTCACGAGGCATAGCCGGTTTTAGGCACCAGCAAACCCTGCGGTTGCTGGGAGCCCCTGCTCACGGGGGCCCCAACCAGAGAAGTTTACCTTATTCATTTTTAAACATTTTTTTTATTTTAATATATTTTTAAGACACCAGTAAAGGGCTTTGCAGATCCTTCTGGTTATGTCATGAAATACTTCAACAAGATACGATCCAGTCAATATCAGGTGGATAGGCAGCAGTGGATGGGATGGGAAGAACAGCCCCAAGAACTGACACTGCTGTGTCCTCCTAAAAAAATTTAAAATACTACTGGTTATATTATACTAAAGCTATATATAGAAACAAAGAAATATAAAATTTACCGGCAGATAATTACTGCTTGGCCCACCTAGTCTGCCCATTCTTCCCTGCCTATGGTATCGCCACAAATAAAATCTTGCACTTATGGGCTACAGTAAAACACATGGGCTAAAGGTGGGCCAAGAAGAGAGGCCACATGACTTCACTAATTCTGCTGGGGGCCCCCAAAACTCTAAAGCCGGCCCTGTCACGAGGAACTGAACAGGGCGATACAGGACACTCGCTCCCTATTTGAGTCGCTGGGTATCACCATCAATCAGGAAAAGTCATCGTTGGTTCCCACCCAAAGACTGCAGTTCATAAGTGTGGTACTAGATACCTGCCAGGGCAAAGCTTTTCTGCCAGAGGACAGAGCAGAACACATATGGGCCCTGATTCGGTCCATCAGCACAAGGAAGCAGGTTCTGGCAAGGACCATGCTATGCCTCATAGGGCACATGGCGGCGGCGATTGCCACAGTTCCACTTGCCTGTCTCCACAGGAGGGTCACCCAGTGGATGCTCAGAGCGCAGTGGGATCAACGACAAGATCATCTCAGTCACCCTGTCCGGGTTCCAAACTCCATCATACAAGCCCTGCAATGGTGGCTCATTCTGGAGCATCTTGTGTGAGGGGTCCCCTTTTCTACTCCCGCTCCGTCTCTAATGCTCACCATGGATGCATCGGGGTCGACTTGGGGGGCTCACCTAAACGGCACATGGACACAGTGCACCTAGTCCCCACTGGAGACTCATCTCCATATCAGTGACCTAGAGATTAGGGCAGTCCTGTATGCACTGCAGGCCTTGCATTCAGAAATCCCCCCAGACCACTTACTGGTCCAGACGGACAACACCTCAGTGGTGTATTATATCAACAAGCAAGGGGGCATTTACCCCTACCAGCTTTGCTGGGAGGTGATGAGAATTTGGAATTGGGTCCTGTAGCATGGAATCACTATTACTGCAGTGCATGTTCCCGGAGTTTGCTACATGATAGCAGACCTTCTTCGAAGGTCACGATCAAGCACTCACGAGTGGGAACTCCTTCATCCAGTCGCGGAAATGCTGTTCAACAGATGGGCGACACCAGACTTAGATCTGTTCACATCCCCATACAATGCAAAACTGCCCAATTTCTGCTCGCTTGATCCAGGGCCTGGTGTTTTCTGGCGAGACACGTTGTCCCCCTCTTGGACAAGCAGGTTCCTTCACGCCTTCCCTCTGATCCAGAGGGTCTTCCTCAAATTGCAAGCAGAAGGAGTGATGTTGATTATGGCAACACCATTCTGTGAACTACCAGACATCTGTAGGAGTGGCTAGCTGAGGTTCCTCTCCTTTTCTTAGCTGTTGTAAGGACCCAACCTGCCACACTCGGACAGTTACCTTCAGATTGTATGTGTCCATCTGGTGTTTTTGTTGCCAGGGAGATGTTGAGCAGTTTAGCCCTTTCTTTCAGGACAGTTACGGTAGAGGTTCTCTCATTAATTTTGACTGACTGCCTCTGTAGTCCATGAAGTAACAGGGCAGGGACTCAGCTGGGGTGGACAGAGTTTAGAGTAGTCTTACTAAAAGACGTACTTCAGATGCTTGCTGTCCTGTGCCCCACCTGGTTTGTCTTGCAGCCCAGCAGGAACTAGCATCTGTATTTGCTGGATTAGAATGTTCAGGTACCCAAACCGACCTCCTGCTTTTCTGCTCTTGAGAATTAACATCACAGGAGCTGCAGTCTTACTGTGTCAGCTTGGTGGCTCAGATGAAATGCCAACAGGCACATAATCAAGAGAGGATGGGTTTAAATACCAGCATGTGCTCTTATTTTTATCTTTTAGCAAGATATGCACTTCAGTTCCTCCTTATACATTTTTATGTTGGAATTTCACTTAAAGGAAATGTCCAGCATTATTTGTTCTGTTTACGGACTTTACAGCCCATTACCTTATGGCTGTGCTAGTCATTTCTTGCTTATACATTTTTATGTTGGAATTTCACTTAAAGGAAATGTCCAGCATTATTTGTTCTGTTTACGGGCTTTACAGCCAATTACCTTATGGCTGTGCTAGTCATTTCCTGCATAAAGTTCACCTTGAGAAAGGACATGCAGATGCTCGAAATTGTTTGGCAGGCATGGTAGTGCGCTGTGCACATGGTTTTACCATTGTTTTAATAAATCCATGTCTATTTTTTGTATCTGACGACCAATATCGTGGTTTTTTTTTTTTGTTTTGTTTTGTTTTTTTGTGTGTGCGTTTTTTTTTTTTATGGTATGTGGTTGCCTTAGCACGGTCTGATTCCAATAAAAACAATTTTCTCAGCCCATTCAGGAAAGGAAGGGATCATAAATCTCGCCAAACCAATGGCCATCCAATTCCTTCCACTTCCCAGTCCACTGGCCCTGCCCCCGCACTCAATCGTTTTAAGACGTCTGACCAGGGAGAGCCCAGGAACGTGCCCAATTGTAGTCTATGGGAGGCATTTTCAAAACTTTTTAATATGTTTAAGTAGCATTTTATATGAAGGAGAGCCACCGCTTAACTAACAGGAGTTCTGTCAGCTGAGTGGTGCCTTTCATTTATATCAAAAGTTGCTTTAACGTGCAAAGAAAAAGTTCTGAAAATGCCCCCCATAGCCTACAGTGGGGCCAGCAGACAGGGAGGTGGAAGAGATTGGTCGGCCATCGGTTCAGCAAGATTTTATTTATTTATTTATTGTTGATTCGGAAATCAACCTTTGAGCTAGAAGCTCATTTACAAAGGTTCCACGTCAAATGAAGGACAAAAAGTACAGCACAATATAGCACATGACATTGTCACAATGGATAAGCTACATGTTACAGTTAACAGAGATTCATACACTGATGTCAGTTAGTTACATTCTGCTGGATATAGTTACGTGTTCTGGCATATCGTTAGAGCTCAGACTACTATTAAGGTTTTAAGAAGGAGAGAGGGACAGAGTAAAGTGGAAGGATAAAACAGGAGGGAGAGCATTGAGCTACCAGAATTAGGGTTTTTCAGAAGATTGTTAGCAAAGTAGCTAGGTGGGGGTGAGAGGGGAATGAGGTCATAGGTGTGGCGGAAGGGGACGTTTAATTGCAGTGAGAGGAGTAGTTAGTACGGGAGAGGTTAGAGTGAAGGGAAGCTTATAGGACATGGTAGGAGAGGCTAAGACAGGGCTGAGATGGGGTTCTCTGGTGCCGGTAAGGATGTTGGGGGGGGAGGGAGACCTCAACGGTAAGTACCACGAATGTGGGTTAACTGTATGTGTAGGGGTAGTCAAGGTGAGAGTCTTAAGTGCTGCTTCAGTGTAGTGGAATGGTGCTGACAACAAGGTAGTAGGCTTTACAAGACACAATTGCAGGTTGATAAATTGGTGAGGTGTCCCAGAAGTTCAGTTTTGAAGATCGTCAGGCTAACAGAACCAGCTATATGAGCAGGGAGATCATTCAGCCATTGTGGAGCCCTACAGGTGAAGGAGCGTTGCCCAAGGGGAAATTCTTCTAAATGGTACCTTAAATGTGCATCATGAGGCCTCTCGGGTGTTATACTGAGAGCTGGTTGTTTGGAACATTTGCTGGATGCAAGATGGTACAAGAGCAAGCTGTGCTTTTTTACCTAGGATGCAGGTTTGATATTTTATCCTGTCCCTTAGGTTGAGCTAGTTTGTTTGATTATAAAGCAGGGACGTATGCATTTGTTTGTCAGCTCCTAAGACAAGCCTACAGGCCTTATTCAGTGCAGTAGAGATCCACTTTAAAGCAGTGTCGGCGGCTGCGCTGTAGACCACTAGTCTGTAATCCACCACAGACAGTACTGAACTCGAGACCAAAAGTCATAAGGCAGAGGGCGAGAGGTATTTCCTATGTCTGACCAGTATTCCAAGCTTGGCGTTTACAGCTTTAACCACGTAGTCGATGTGATGGGAGAAGGTGAGGGATTCATCAAAGTAGATACCCAGGTATTTGAATACCTTTACGTGCTCAAGTGGAATGAACATATTGTTGGTGATGGTTAGTGTGGAATTCTTTTTCCTGAGGTAAGGGCTGGTAATTAACATTACCTTTGTCTTTTTGTAATTGAGTAGTAGTTTGAGAGTAGTGAACCAGTCCTCCAGAAGGTTTAAGGTAATTTGCAGATCTTACTTTGAGAGGAAGTTCTTGCAGCAGGTAATAATTTGTAGGACCGGCAACACCTGGCGGCAGATCACGGCAAACCTTTTTCCAGCAGTACCTAGGGTACCGCCCACCTCATGTCGGCTCCGCCCCCGATGTCCCTTCCAGTATATAGAAGCCAGCGGTCCCCTCGTGCTCCAGTTCTTTTCCGCCATTGCGCATGCAGTTGCTTTCGGCAAGCTTCCCCAGTACCGACCGCTGACTTTCTCCACTTAAGTCATTCTTCAGTTTTTCCTGTATGTCAACTCCGTCGACGGGGCACACCAACAAGTGCTCCTGCGGATGTCAGATCCCCTTCAAAGACAGCCATTCCGCCTGTCTTTACTGCCTAGGCCCAGACCACAACACTGGGGCCTGCTCTCTCTGTCAGGCCTTCAATAGCAGAACACACATAAGGTGCCACAAATCTCTCCAGGCCTTTCTCGTGCAAGAAAAGTTGGCTGCCATGCAGAGAAGCTCTTCCTCTGAATGGGACGCGTCGACTCCTGCTGGAAAGAAGCATCTCAAGGACAAGCTTAGAGAGAAGCACAGGGAACGGGAGAGATCCCGCTCGAGGTCCCGGTCCTCCGGATCGCACGTGAACTCTGACAGGGAGTCGAAGCAGCTGGATTAGTTGGGCAAGAAGGTGTACACGTCTGCCACTTGCAGCATCAGGAGTCTCAACGTCCTGACCCATATGGTCCAGTTCCAGAACGCCCTCTGGGACCAAGGACTGGACATTCTGCCAGGCATGCCTGACTGCCCACAAAAGGCAGAGCTGCAAAATTGCTCCAGACGGGCTCTGATGTTGGTACGCATGTTTTACGTTCAGTGTGCAACTCTGCAAGGGTGGCTGCCACAGGCATATGTCTCCAGCGTCACTCCATGCTCCGGGTTTCGGGGTTCATACTTGATGTGCAGTCTGATATTCTGGATGCCCCCTTTAAAGGCTCTGTTCTCTTCGGTGAAGAGTCTGAGAAGATAATTTCGAAGCTACAGGACTCCGGCATGGATGTCCGTGCCATGCAGTCGATGTACCGCTAAAAACAGGGACATTTTCGCAGGTCACGTTTTCGTGGCTGAGGGGGACATCAGCCTCAGCAACTCTGCTTTCAAAATCGGCCTCAGCGGGGAGGCTTTGGTGGAAGAGGTGGTGCCAGGGGTTCTGCTGCCTCCACCTCTCAACAGTCTAAACTAGCCCCAGCCACCTTCCCCCTCCATCAAACGCATGACTATCCATGCGACCCTCCTCTCCTTGACGTCCCATCAGGAGAGTAGGTGGGAGGCCACTTTTCTCTATACACAGATGTCTGGAGAGAAGTGACCTCCGCCAAGTGTGTCATCGAACTTGTGGAATATGGGCATTCCATTGAGTTCAAAGAGATTCCCCCAGACAGACCCCCCCAGTCCTCCACCTGGGGACACAGGAACCAAATACAGCAGGAGATTCGGGCTGTGCTATCCAAAAGAGCCATAGAACCCGTACCTCCGGCAGAGAGAAACTCTGGATTTTATTCCCTCTTCTTCCTAGTTCCGAAGAAGTCAGAGGATTTAAGACCCATCTTAGACCTCAGCGACCTGAATCTGTGGGTGTCCTACAAAAGGTTCCGGATGGTCTCCCGTCCCAGTCTCCTTCCCATGGTTTCCGAGGGAGATTGGTTGGCCTCATTGGACATGCAAGGTGCATCTCTGCATATCCGGGTAGCCAAGGAACACAGATGGTTCCTGAGGTTCCGATTCGAGGGAAAACCCTTCCAGTTTCGGGTTCTTCCCTTTGGTCTCTCCTCGGCCCCAAGAGTATTCACATCAAGTGTATGGCGATGGTCGCTGCAGCACTACGAAAGGTGGGCCACTTTGTGTTCCCCTACCTGGACAACTGGCTCCTGCTGGCTCCCTCCAAGAGCTGCCTGCAGGTCACGATTCAGGACACTCTTGCTCTATGTCAGCATTTGGGTATCACAATAAATCCCACCAAGTCATTTCTGACTTCCACTCAGAATCTGAAGTTTATAGGGGCTCTGTTGAACATGATGCAAGGGAAGTTGTTCTCACCAGTAGACCGAGTGGAGCGCATTCAGGCTCTAGCTGCTGTCATCTCTTCTTCCTCTCTGATACCAGCCAGGCTACTGCTCAGCTTGCTAGGACACATGGCAGCAGTCATAGTTCTCTGTTCCATTTGCATGTTTGCAAATAAGAATGATTCAGTGGACTCTCCGGGTCCAGTGGGATCAGAGCCCGGGACGACCTTCATGCATGGGTCAGGATCACAGAGCTAGTCCGCTGGGAACTTCATTGGTGGAGGACCTCCTCGAAGCTTCTAGAGGGAGATCCCTTCCAACCTGGAAACCCCTCTCAGACAATGTCTACGGATGCTTCGAACTTGGGATGGGGCGCACATGTGGGGGATCACAGGACTCAAGGTCTTTGGTCCCATTCAGAGGAGAACCTGCACATAAACATCCTTGAGTTGAGAGCAGTCCTGTATGCGCTGCAGGCACTAGACTCAGTCATTCTTCCCAGTCACCTTCTTGTCCAGACGGACAACACTTCAGTGGTCTTCTACATCAACAAACGAGGTACTCACTCTTATCCCCTCTGTCAAGAGGCCGTTAGAGTTTGGGATTGGGCCACCGCTCATTGGTTAGTCATCTCCGCCATTCACGTCCCGGGGGTTTCAGAACGTATTGGTGGACGCTCTCAGTAGGTCAAGGTCTCAGGCCCATGAGTGGTCCCTTCTTCAGACTGCGGCCTATCATCTGTTCGCTAGATGGGGGATCTCAGATCTGGACCTTTTTGCATCTCCGTCCAACGCAAAACTGCCCAGTTTCTGCTTGCTAGATCCAGGGGCTGGAGGTTTGTTTTGGCTAGACACGTTATCCCTCTCTTGGAAGGGGAGGTTCCTTCATGCCTTCCCTCCCTTCCCGCTCCTGCAGAGGGTTCTGCTCAAAGCGCAATCAGAGGGGACTACTATGATCCTGATCGCTCCACTGTGGCTTCAGCAGATATGGTTCCCCTTGCTACAGCGTCTCTCAGTGGAACCTCCTGTGCCATTTCCAGTCTCAACACATCTTCCATCTCAGGACAGTGGGTCCCTGGTTCATCCAAACCTGCGTTCCCTCCGCCTGCATGCCTGGCTCCTCGGGACCTAGCTAAGTTTAGGTTCGGGGTCTCTGATAAGGTGGCGCAAGTCCTGGTGGAGGCAAGAAAACCCTCCACGAGAGCTTACGCTATGAATGGAAGCATTTCTGTCTTTGGGCCACAGCAAGACATTTGGATCCTTTGATCTGTCTGATAAATGCTATCCTGGAGTAGCTGCTTTCCTTATCGGAGTCAGGTTTAAGTTGCACCTCCATTAAGGTACACCTGGCCGCTCTTTCTGCCTACCACGCCCCTGTCCAAGACAGATCAGTGGTTCAATTGGAGGTGTCCAAAGCTTTTCTCAGAGGCATCGTGCACATTAGACCCCCTATCCGGGACCCGTTTCCTCCTTGGGATCTCCTTTTTGTGTTGGAGAAGCTGATGCTTCCTCCCTTTGAACCAGCCATGGATCGTGAGCTGCGTTTTCTCTCCTGGAAAACGCTGTTTTTAGTTGCTGTTACTTCTGCTCGAAGGATTTCTGAGCTTCAGGCACTCTTGTGTAAGGAGCTTTACCTGATTTTTCACAAAGACAGGGTAGACCTGCGCACTAATCCTAAGTTTTTACCCAAGGTGGTGTTGGAGCTTACTTTGAACCAGGTGGTTCAGCTCCCTGTGTACTACCCGAACTATTCTAACAAAGGGGAGACTCTTCTCCATACCCTGGATGTTCATAGAGCTTTACGTTATTTGTCCAGAACCAAGAGGTCTGGAAATCCGACCAGTTGTTTCTGTACTTTGCTCTCAGGTCCTTAGGTTGTCCGGACACAAAACAGACGCTTTCGTGCTGGCTGGTGCATTGCATTACTGTTTGTTACCAAAAACATTGGAAGACCTTTTCAGGCCTGATCAAGGAGCACTCCACCAGAGCGGTGGCAACATCATTCGCAGCTCTTAAGAGGGTATCAACAGCGGACATTTGTGCTGCAGCTATGTGGGACACTGTTCATACCTTTGTCAGGCATTACAGTCTGGACATAACCTCCAGATGCAGAACTGTTTTTGGCCTTGCGGTTCTGCAGGGCTTAATCTCCTGAGGGGTTTCCCTGATATTGTTCCTGCCTTCCCTTTCCTCCTCCTCCTCCTCCCAGATAGTTGTCTTTAGCTTTATACTGCTTGGGAATCAGTCCTACAAATTATTACTTGCTGCAAGAGCTTCCTCTCGAAGTAAGATAGTACAGTTACGTAAGAAGTTACCGTAACAGTAGATCTTTGAGAGACGCTCTTGCAGCAGGTATATTTTACCATCCCTCCATCCCCGAGGGTGTCTCTTCTGCATTGGTCATGCCAGCTCTTCTGTGTGGCGAGGGAAGTATGGACAGATTATCTTTATGTTCACTGTTGCGTCCTCATGCAAGATCTGATGTTCCGGCATCCAAGAACTGGAGCACGAGGGGACCGTCGCCTCCTGTGTACTGAAAGGGACATCAGGGACGGAGCCGACGTGAGGTGGTACTGCTGGAAAAAGGTTTGCCGTGATCTGCTGTAAGGTGGTGCCAGTCCTACAAGTTATCACCTGCTGCAAGAGCTCTTGAAGATCTACTGTTCTAAGATCATGGATATGTTGTTCATCCACACTTATTGGCATATCCCTTTCCCCTTTAAGGATCACGGAAGTCTTCAAGCTGGTTCCTCCCACCACCCACCCACCGGGTGGTTTATACCTCGGCTCCGCCCCATGACGCCAGATCTTCCTTTCCGTTGGAAGATTCAGGTTGCCTCCCTCGTGCTCACGCATTTTGTAGGCCCCGGCTTTCAAAACTTCGGTTTAACCGAAATTAAAACTCGCTCGAGTTAGCGATCGCTCCTTTGCGTCTTCGATTATGGAGGAAACATCTTTCCCTGGATTTCGTCGGTGTCCTTGCGGCCAGAAGATGTCGCGCACCGATCCCCATCTCACGTGTGTCTACTGCCTAGGTGTTGGCCTTGACACCTCGTCCTGCAGCTTTTGCTTGGCCTTCTATCCCAATGTTCTGGACGACCACATGGCACGCTTAAAGTTGGGGAGTCCGGAGAAAAGGAACCCTCCGATGAAGTCCAGGGAGGCTAGGTGGGTGGTTTCCGTGGCTGCAGGCTCTGCCGAACAACTGAAATGCATGCAGGCGTTCGAGGAAGAAGCAGCTTGTGCCGCCGACACTCGGGGCTTCTTCGTTCCTCTTAACCTAGGCTCTACTTTCTCAGGCTCCTTCCGGGAGTTGTGCCAGTCTCTTCCCACTCTGGGAGAGGCGCCTGCAGGCTCGCACTCTTCCCGATCCCGTAAGCCGGAGAAGGAACCGAGTAAGCCTTTGTCTCGGCGAAGGCACTCTTGGGACTGAGACAGGTCCCAGTCCCAAGAGCATGTGGTCTTGACTTCGGTCACAATCGCTTCTTTGCCGCTTGCTTTTCGGACCTTCCGTCGTGCTAGATGACCGAAGATGCGGTCAACGAGGTCGAGATTGGCATCGACCCCATTGACCCACTGTCGCCGTCTCCGGCCGACGACACCTTGGAAAGGATTCCGGTCCTTGTCTTCCCCGATGAGGAGACCTAGCATGCTGGTGTTCCCATTGAGGACCTGGTTCCAGACCCCCGGAAGTCAATGATCCCGCCGATGTCCCCGGAGCGACCGAGTCGGCCCGCCCGATCTCGATTGAGGTTTAGAACCTCCTCGAGCGAAAGGCAGAGGAAGAGCCATAAGCACTCTAAGAAGAGGTGACACCATCGGTCGTCCTCGTCCTCCTCGGATGAGGAGAGGCTCCGGCAGAAACTCCGGCGCTACAAGGACCTCATGTGGCAACAACTGATCTTGTCCGGGCACAAGCCTACTCTGGCTCCTACCCCGGCCATCACTTGGCTTTCACCTCCTAGGCTGGAGCTGACCCCTCTGGAGCCAAAAACTTCAGTTCCCCCACCCGCTGGGCCGGCAAATTGACCTCTTCGGCCTAAACCAGTCTCTCCACCCATCGTGGTGGAACCGCCACCTAAGCAGCCTGTGGGAGGGGCTCCTTCAAAGGAAGACAGACTACACACCGGGCTTCCCCGGCGTTTATTGGTCATGGTCACCCTGGACCACCCTCGGCGTGTCGAGTATGATTCGGGCGGCAGGCCGTTGTATCCCAACTCCTTGGACTGGGACGTCACCGGGCTTCACTCCCATCCTGGGGATGATGAGTTGTTCGTTGGCATAGGGATGGAGGAAGGTCCTTCCTCCTTCCAAGGGATCCTACGCCTCATCTCTAAGTCAACAGGGATGCTCCTGGAACCCATCCAGAAAAAGGCAGAGTACCCTCTGACGGACATCCTGAAGAGAGGGGATACCCTGACGGAGGCCTTTCCAGTGACTGAGGCCATTGTTGGCCCGGCCCTTGGACTATGGCAGTGCCCTACCTCTCGTCCAGCTCTGTCTGCCCATATGGCCCACAAGTACGCGGTGCCCATGGGGTCCCTAGCAGGGTTCACAGAGCACCCTTCGGCCACGAGCCTGGTGACCGCCTCTGTGTTCAGGCGTACTGGCAGTTCTGCCGATACTGACCGACCTCCTGATAAAGAGTCCAAGCTCTTGGACCATTCAACCAGGAAGGTCTATGTGGCTTCCTCCTTGGGCTTTCATCAGGCAAGTTCGGCCGTCATCATGGCACACTTCTCTCACGCCCTTCTCGGGTCATTGGACGAAGTCCTCCCACATCTCCCCACGGACATGCAGACCATGGTCAAGCAAGTCCGAGACCAGGACTGAGCTGTTGCCAAACAGCAGCTCCAGACGGCCCTGGACATAGGGGACTCTTGTGCCCGCTCGATGGCTGCCGCAGTTGCCTCTCACCGCAGGGCTTGGCTGAGGCTGTCCTCCTTCCCTGCGGATACTCAGCACAAATTAGCGGGTGTGCCGTTCCTCGGGACCGACTTGTTCAGCCCAGGAATGGCCGGTCACCTTCAGCACATAGAATAGTCCAGTGTCACCTTGGACACTACTTCTGCCAAGGGTTCTTCAGGGAAGAACCAGCAGATGAAGAAGAAGGCCTTTCGGCACTCTTCCCCTGCCACTCAGCAGTCACCCTTCCAAGGGGGACAGCAGCATCAATAGCAGGCTAATGCTTGGCACCCTCGGCCCAGACCTGGATCCCAGCAGGTCCATAAAGGAGGCCAAGGCTCAGGTTCTGAAGCCTCCTCCTCCAAGCCTGCTCAGTGACGGGGTGGGGGCTGCCACCCCTACTCCCGTCACAACAGCTCTGGGTCCTCCCGTGGGGGGCTGGCTCCTCCACCTCCTTTCCGTCTGGACCGCTGTCACTTCGGACAGGTGGGTTCTCGAAGTGGTCGGTCAGGGACTGCCTCTAGAGTTCGAGCAGTACCCTCCCTGCCGAGCCTGCTCCCTTTGGGATGAACGGATATCTGCTCACACCCAGTCTGCTCTTTGAGACGACGTTGCTCAACTCCTCCTGAAGGAGGCAGTAGCTCCCATGGTGGATCCTCCAGCAGACCCAGGCTTTGTCTCCAGGTACTTTCTGTTGCCCAAGCAGATGGGGGGCTGGTGCCCCATTCTAGAACTCCACGACCTGAATCAATATCTCAGGTCTCGCACCTTTTGGATGGTCACTCTGTCCCAAATTATTCCATCCTTGGAGCAAAACATGTGGTTTTTGTTCACTGGATCTGCAGGATGCGTTCTTTCATGTCCCAATCAGTCCGTCCCATCAGCGGTTCATCCGCTTCAGGGTCGAGGGGACCATATACGAGTTCCAATCTATGCCGTTCGGCCTGTCATCAGCCCCCCGGGTCTTCACCAAATGCATTGCAGTGGTGGCGGCCCATCTACAGCTCCGGGGGGATCAGAATTTACCCCTACCTCAATGACTGGCTTCTGGCAGGTCACTCCCTACAGGAGGTGGAGAGATCCAGGGATCTGGCCCTCCAGAGCTGCTCCCAACTCGGTCTCCTGATCAACGAGGCCAAGTTGGAACTCATGCCTTCTCAGGTGATGGGCTTCATCAGGGCAGAGCTTGACTCTTGTCAAGCCAGAGCTCGGCTCCTGGTGGACAGGGTGGAGGCTCTTTCTTCCTTTGCCCAATCATTTCTGGTTGGGCACTTGCACCCTACCTGGGACTTTCTGTGCCTTCTGGGTTACAGGGCGGCGTGCACCTTGGTGGTCTGTTGGGCCCGGTGGCAAATGTGCCCCCTCCAGTGGGAGCTGGCCACCCAGTGTCAGTGGCTCAGTAGGTAGCACACTCGCCTCTGAGGCTGGGAGATCAGAGGGCTGTGGGTTCAGTTCCCACATTTGGCACTTGGGTTAATATCCCAGTACTGACACTGTAGTGCAGCATGAGAGGGGTGCTGCACTTCTGAGGTGCCGTCTTTCGGATGAGATGTTAAACCTAGGTCCCATTTCCCTGGATTGGTGTTTGTTCAGGTGGATGTTAAAGATCCCATGGCACTTATCGAAAAGAGTAGGGGCATTTTTATTCATATAAACAGAAAACACAGGCGCAATACAATGGAATGTAATTTTGAGACAAAACATAAACAGTGTTAAGTCACACCAAATAATCAACAAATCATATAGTGACAAAATCAAGAAGTATTACAATCATACAATATCAAAGCAATGTGAAGGAAACTATGTATATACATATAGCCCCATTAAGAGTAAGGACATTTTCATTCATATAACAGAGAGCACATAACTAAACCAAAACATCATTTGAAATCATATACAATAAAAGGAACTTGACAATATTTCTTCATACAACCAAAATATATTCCCATTCAACAGAGTAGGGATGTTGTCTACGGAATGAAAAACACAAAAATAGAAACTAAAAACTATGTTGAAAAGGAAGAGAGCTAATTTGTCATACATATACTATGGCCTCAGTCCATTGACAATGTATGTACTCCATACCCCTTTTTTTTCCGGGTAATAATGATCGTCCATAGAGAATTTAGTCTAAATTTACTGCCAATATCTACTATAACCAATCAGTTGAGGCTCACCTCTGTTGAAAGGTGGTAGGATTTACCAAATTAAAGTCTTGCAGTCTGATCTCCTTAATTAATTTCTCTATCATAAAAAAACAACTCTTCAGGAGTAAAGTGAAATTGTTGGATAGTCAGTCTACAGTCACCATACAAACCAGATATAAAATTTGAAGGAAACAAGAAATAGCCATAAAGTCACTCTATCATGCTTCATCCACAAAAAAGGTAGGATACCTAAACACAATATTTTTAAAGTCATATGACAGAATGGAGATGTAGGCCAGTGGCTGTGGAGTGATTGCCAAAACTGACGAATAAAAGGACATTCTAAAAAATAAGTGTTCCTTTGTCTCCACTTTATCAGGACAGGTATCTCTCAGGCAGTATCTCTCTGATAGCTGTTTATGCTTAAGATTCCCCTTCACATTCAAGCGACCATGCAAGGCCAACCATGTGACATCCCACATCAATACAGGGATATGAGG
Organism: Neoceratodus forsteri; assembly: GCA_016271365.2. Taxonomy (NCBI): domain Eukaryota; kingdom Metazoa; phylum Chordata; order Ceratodontiformes; family Ceratodontidae; genus Neoceratodus; species Neoceratodus forsteri. Next base: position 160,957,675 of record JADMNL010000025.1, read on the forward strand.
AGAAACCAACATTTCACCAATTAATAATTGGTCCGTCAAAGAACAGGAATCAAAACCCGCTGTCTCCTGAAAATATTTAAGTATAAGGGAATCCTATAACATTTTACGAGTACAACTGACAAGATGGTCTTTGGAAATACCCCATAGCTTAATTTTAGCAAAACAAGCCCTCATAGCTTCTGGTAAATAAGAAATGGGAATTTGTCTAGGGAGAACAGCATAATAATAATTTTATTTATTATAGCGTCTTTCGGAGCATCAGGGCACTTCACAGATGCAAACATACGCAATCAGACAATAAATAAGAATAAAGTCATTGAAAATCAGGAAATGCTTTATGTAGCATACATAGGCCAAAGAGAAAAAAACGGGACCTAAGGAATCTAAGACCCAAGGCGTCCATCTATTAACCTTATGGGTTACTACAGGGAGTAAGTTAGCATAAAGAAACATATAGTAAAGAAAAATACCACTGGCTGAATCATTTTCAAATCTCTACTTCTCTTTTCTCGCAACAACAAACTTCTTTTGATGGGGTTCAGTCGGCTGCCCCAAATACAGGAAAATAAACTGTATATTTTAGTTTCCAAAGTGGATGGAAGACTGAACACCGTACTTAAATATAGAAAAATGGGTAATAAAAAAGTTTTAATCATATAGATCCGTTTTAGTTTAGCTAATCGCCAGGTATTCCATAGGTTGACTTTCATTTGAGATTCATGTAGTTTAATCGTCCAATTCTGATATGCTAAATCTCCAGTACCGAATAAGATCCCCAAAATAGAAGTGGTCCCTGTTATTACTGGGACACCAATTATCGTACTATCTGTAACATCCTCAACATTAAGGGGAAGGCAACAGGAGTTCCCATAATTTACTAAAGCTCCAGTATGAGCTGTAAAATCGGCTAGTACCACTTCCAGATTCCGTGCCGATGGTATATTTCCTACTACAAAACAGATATCAGCATAAGCAATTCATTTTATTTCAGGGTAGCTACAGGAGAAGGAGACACCCTGAATGCCCCCTGTATCATCCACAATTCTAAGCAATGGATCAATGGTAAATAAATACAAGAGAGCACTCATAGGGCATCCCTGTCGAACTCCCTTTAAGATACTACACCTACGTCCCATCCAACCATTACAGAAAACTAGCTGTGACAAACTTATAGCAAGTTTTTATCCATTCAGTAAACTTCATAGGGATCCCATACGTAGCCAAACAACTCCACAAATACTCATCATTTACATTATCGAATGCCTTAGCTTGATCAAACTAAAAATGAGACCAGTAAGCTCACCAGTGGACCCTCTATGAAATATTTCTCGTAGTATTATTAAACCATCAGTAATCTTTCTACCTGGAACTGAATAGTTCTGAGAATCATGTAGTGAAAAATCAGCATGTAGCATTAAGTCTATTATTTAATAACTTTGTAAATATTTTAAAATCAGTGTTGAGCAAAGTAATTGGTCTCCAGTTTGTCAAATCAGCTCTGTCTCCTTTTTTATACATCAGAACCACTAGACCTTCAGTCATACTAGTAGGTAACATTCCTGTATTAAGAATCTCCTGTAAAACCTCCATAAACTCTTGTAACGATATTGTAAGGACAATTTTATAACTCTCATAAGGCAACCCATCACTCCCAGGAGCTGTACCTGCTTTGGTTAGTGCAAAACTAGCTGACACTTATAGGGAGGTAAGATCAGCAACCAACATATCCTTACTATGGTTATCTAGCATAGGTGGTGATACCTGCGCCAACCATAAGGAATGAGGGATACTAGGGGCAACAGGACAACCAAACAAATGTTGGAGATGACTAAAGCATTCATAATGTCACTCTTAGTCATGCAACTTCCACCGGTAGAGTCTCGAACCTCTGCCATATACTTTTGGTGTCTCTGCTTAGCACAGAATTGATAAGGATCCATATAGGCTTTACCTCCTTGGGAACCAAATCTGGGTTCTACATCCAGAGTCTTAAAACGGTTGTATTGTGATGAATTCAATAATTTCCGAATTCTATTCAGTTCAGGTAAAACCATATGATTACCTTGAGCAGCCATGAAATGTAAATCTAAAAACTGTTGTCTGATATTTATATAGGCATTTGAATTAAATTTCCCATTAATTTTACCAATTATCCGGAAATACTGCTTAATATCCAATTTAGTATCATCCCACCACTCCCAATATACATCATATAAACTAACCACCAATTTCCTCGCCTGTAGTAGAGCTAAAAATCCTTCTTTTTTTATACTCAGTTTATTAAAGACATTAACTGGTTACATAAACTTCATTAACCAAGTATTGTACAAGTTGACATTAACATACATTAATAATAGATTAACATTCAACTTATTGTCTATTTTTCACTTACTTTTTCTTCATAGTCCCCTTATTCATAACAATAAAAAAAAAAAAGAAAAAGAACAAAAAAGAAATTTGAACTTTGGGATATGTTCACCACATGCATTGAATAATCAATTATTCCTGGTTTCATTTAATCATTAATTAAAGAACAGAGAAGAGTCATGTGGTCTGGGAGGGGTGTACCTTAATTTCTACAACTGGACCCAAGAGCCACTCCAGTCCCCCAGTGGGCATGGGTTCAAGCAACTCAACCCACAGCCATTGTCCCACGGTTCCCTGTAAAAAGGTTATAGACTGGGTTCCTGAAATCCTTCATAAAGCAACCACCGAGTCCATCTTTGTTGATACAATGCATTTTTTGATCGAGGTTGATTAACTTTTCCATCCTATGTATGGATTCAATCACCTTCCCCCATTCCTTTACCCCCGGGGCCTGTGGTCGAAGCCAATTTCTGGTGATAGTTTTTAACGCTGCAGCTACTAAAATTACCCATAAGTATTTTGCGTCCCTATCCCTCAGCTCCCCAGGGATGAGGCCTAGCACGAGGTGCTCCAGGCCCAGCTGGGTCTGTATCATGAATACATGTTTCAGATGGAAAATCACTTCCCTCCAAAATGGGGAGATGACAGGGCAAGACCAAAAAATGTTGGCCTCTGAGGCATAGCCGTCTCCACATGGCCTCCAACATTTAGGTGTGGCTCCCCTTGTAAAGTGGGCTGCTTGGGCCGGTACCAAAAAATATCGGGACCTCGGTTTCCAACAGAAGTTCTTCCATGTCAGCGATCCAGCTGTGGATCATGTGCTCCTCCACATCAAGGACCATTGCTTATCCATGATGGGGATTGTCAGGTCTTGTTCCCACTTGTTTTTCAGGTATTGTGATGAGTTTTCCATGTCAGCTATATATGTAACATATAACAATGAAATGGCATGGTCTGTACCTTGATGACCCCAAATCTTTGGGAACAAAATGTTTTCCCACCTGATCAGGATCCTTCAGCACTGATTCATTTACCTTTATGTTTAAGTAGTCTCTCAGCTGATAGTACCTGATTCTGTCCATCTGGCGCAGACCGTGTTTCTCCTGCATGGCTTCAAAAGAAAGCACTGTGTTACCCACCATCATTTGGTAGGGCACACAGAGGCCCCCTTCAGCCTTCATCTGATACCATTTTTCAAGTGTGGCTGGCACAAACTGTGGATCATAAGCCCACCATCTATATCTCCAGAGTTGCCTATGGGTAGTACCTCGACATATACTCCTCTTCCAACCCTCTATGACTGCTTTAGTGCCAGAAAAGACCTTAATTCCATCGGGCCCCTGTGCTTTAAATAGTTCTTCCTGCATAGGGGGAGTACCCTGCCTCCAGAGGTCTAGTCTCTTCCAGTGCACATCATATTCTTGGTTGCCCCAAAGAAGAGCAACCCGCATCTGTGCTGCCACCCAATAACCCTGTAAACGGGGGAAGGCTAGGCCTCCCTCTGCCTTCGGGAGATAGAGGAGAGTTTTTTGTGTTCTAGGTTTCTTACCCCTCCAGAGGAAGGAGAAGAACATTCCCTGCCAATTTTCCAAATCCGCTCAGGCAATCACACAGGATACACTGGAACAGGTAGAGGAGGCGTGGCAATGTGTTCATCTTAAGGGTCTGCACCCTAGCGCACACTGATAGTGGGAGTAGTGACCATCTCTGGAGATCATTCTTTAATTTTCTTGTTATAGGTGGATAGTTCAACTCTCCCAGGTGCGCACTGTCATTTCCTAGTGTAACCCCTAGGTACTTGATCGCGGTCTGGTCCCACAGCATTGGGTATTTTGTTTTAATTTCCCTATCCGGGGTGTAATAGAAACCTAGTAATTCAGTTTTTGTTTTATTCAACTTATACCCAGCTAGTTCTGAGAATTCCTCGAGTTGGCGAAACACCGAGGGTAAAGAGGCTCCTGGGTCTGATAAGTATAAAAGAACATCATCAGCTTACAACGCCAGTTTATGAGACTGTCCTCCTGAATCAGTTCCTTTTATCTCTGGGTTCTGCCTAATGCTTTGAGCCAGAGGCTCAATAAAAAGGGCAAACAGCAATGGGGAAACAGGACATCCCTGTTGTGTGCCCGGCCCCTAACCAAAGGCCTCCAAAATGTGGCCATTTGCTCTAACGTGTGCATGTGGCAAGTCATACAACTTAAATATGACTGCTATAAGCTGCGTCGGGAAACCAAACCGGGAAAGAACCCCACTCAAGAAAAGGCCAGGACACTCTGTCACACTCTGTCAAAGGCCTTTTCAGCATCCAAACTCATTATCAAGGAAGGGATCTTTCGCATATTGATATGGTCAATTATATGGGTTGTTCTATGTAAGTTATCTTGGGCTTGCCTTCCCGGTATAAAGCCGGCTTGGTCCAAGTGTATTAGGGAAGGGATATATTGTTGTATGCGTCTCACCAGAATAGAGGCCAGGATCTTATAGTCTGTGTTTAATAGCGAGATTGGACGATAAGAGGTACACCTGACAGGGTCCTTTCCTGGCTTGGGTATCACCGAAATCACAGCCCTTGACCACGAGGGAGGGGCTGGGCTCTCTCCACCCATAACCTCTCCATATACCTGTGTAAGCATGGGCTGTACCCACTCTCCCAGGCATTTGTAGAATTCTGATGGCAAGCCATCAGATCCGGGACACTTAGCTACTTTAAGCCGCTTAATTTCACCCTTAATCTCCTCTGACTTCACTGGTCTTATCAATGGCTCACCCTGCTTCCTGGTTAAGCCTGGTAGTCTAAGTGCCCCAAGGAAATCTTGCATTTTTTCCCTTTCCGCATCTATCTCCTCAGTGCATAATTTTGCATAATAGGTCTTGAAAGCGTCCACTGTCTCATGAACCCCCTGTACCACCTTACCAAGGCGAGGGTGCCATATCTGGGTTTTCTAGGGACATGGATATGTTGTTCATCCACACTGTCTGGCAGGTTCCTTGCCGCTTTAAATCTTGCCGGAAGGTCTACAAGCTGGCTCCTCCCACCCACCTGGGTGGTAAAACTCTTGGCTCCGCCCCATGATGCCAGATCTTCCTTACCGCTTGGAAGCTCAGGTTCCCTCCTTAACGCTCTGCGTATAGACTGGATCCTAATTCTTCAGTTTGCCCGAAAATAATTCTAAAGTTTTCAAGACTTCGGTCTAATTACTCCCTCGCGGCTGCGATGGACAAATCGACTCCCAGATTTCAGCAGTGCCCATGCGGGCAGAAAATGTCCAGGACAGATCTGCACTCCACGTGTGTCCACTGCTTCGGCCTAGATCACGACCCACAGGCCTGCGAGTTATGTCGTTCGTTTTCGGCCAACGTTCTGGAAGACCGCGCTGCCCGATTACAGCTTGGGCGCCCGGAGAAGCGCTACCGGCCGGTGAAGTCCAAGGAGGCCCATTGGGCGGTGTCCATGGCGGCTGGCTCGGCTGAGCAACTCAAGCAGATGATCGCCCTCGAGGAGGAGGCGGCCCAGGCCGCATCCTCCTCTTCCTCGGTCGCAGCATTTATCCCCCTCTCTCTGGGATCCTCCTACACAGTTTCCTTTAAGGAGCTTGGCCAATCCTGTTCCATGAAGGGAGAAGGGCCATTGGGACACTCTTCTCGGTCCAAAAAGAAGGACTCGAAAGGTAAGTCCCACCATTGGCGTTTGTGGGAGCGGGAGAGGTCCTCTTCCCCGGACAGTCGACAATCTACTTCGGTCGAGGTTGCGGCTAAGGCTGCTGGCTTCACGGTGTCCCCGTCAGGTCAGCCTGCCGAGACACCCGTCGACGCGGTCGAGATTTTTCTTGACCCCGTCGAACAGGCTGTCGACTGTTGAAGCCAACAACCCTTCTTCACCGGTTCCCCCGGTGGAGACCGAGGACTTGCCTGCGCCTCCTGTGCTGGAGTCCCCGGTCAAGGCTTTCGAGCCGAGGGAAGAGCGGGTGTCCCCGGCCCCTTCCCAGATCCGCCCTCGGAAACACTGAGGGTCTCTGACTCGGACCTCGTCTTGGTCCAGCCGATCCCGCCGACATCGGCGGTCTTAGTCTCGGCACCAAGGTAAGCGGCAACGCCGCTCGTCCTCGTCTTCCTCCTCGGAAGAAGAGAGGCTTCGGCGCAAATTGCGGCAACGCTACGAGGACTTGGTATGGCAGCAGTTACTTTTGTCCGGGAACAAGCCGATGCCGTCGCCTTCCCTGGCCATCAAGTGCCTGTCACCTGAAAGGCCGAAACAACCCTTCGCTGTAGTAGAGGTGCCCAAGCCTGGGCCAGTTGTTCGGCGCAACCAGCTGCCCCACTGATTGTAGGAACCTCCGCCCACAACCGAATCGGGGCGCCGACCAGGACTCTCGGTCGGGTCAGGGTCTACCCCACAGGTTATCGGTCACCCTCACTCCCGACCATCCTCGGCAGGTGGAGGGTGGCTCAGGCCCCATGCAGCTCTTCGCGGACTCCTCTGAGTCCGACGACGACTTCTCCCTGTTTTCCAGGCCCCTTGACCTGGAGTCCTCCGGGGGCAGTCGATGGATGAGAGCCCATTGTCGTTTATGGGTCTGCTTTGGCTCATCTCGGAATCCACCAGGATGCAGCTCAAGCCCGTATCCAAGTGGGCCAAGTATCCCCTGACGGAGATACTGGACCGAGGGGATTCGCCCATTGAGGCCTCTCCAGTAGCTGAAGCCATTGTCGGTCTAGCCTTGGAGCTCTGGCAGTGTCCGGCTTCCTGCCCTGCATCTTCGGCCAGGATGGCCAGGAAGTATGCGGTCCCTACTGAATTTTTGTCCAGTTTTTCGGAGCACCCCTCTGCGGAGGGGTTAGTCACCGATAGCATTTTCTGGCGTTCTGGGAACGCTAGGGATGGGGTTAAGCCCCCAGATGAGTCCAAAAAGCTGGACTATGCTGGGCTCAAGGTGTACACTGCATCCTCCCTAGGCTTCCGTCAGGCCAGCTTGGCCGTGCTGATGGCACACTTCTCCCACGCCCTCGTGGGCTCCCTGGATGAGGTGATCCCTCATCTCCCGGCCGACCTGCAGACCACGGTCAAGCAGGTGCAGGACCAGGGAAGGGCAGTGGCAAAACAGCAGCTCCAGATGGCTCTGGACATTGGGGACTTCTGTGCCAGATCAGTTGCGGCCGCAGTAGCCATGTGCCGCAGAGCATGGATGAGGATATCCATCTTCACGGCGGATACCCAGCATAAACTGGCAGACGTCCCCTTCTTGGGGACTGACCTGTTCGGCCCTGGAGTGGAAGGCCACCTCCAGCGGATCGAAAAGTCCAGTGCTACCCTGGACTCAGTCACCTCCGCCCAGAAGGACAAGGGCCGTCGTCAACAACATAAGTCTTTTCGCCCTTGTGCACCACCCGACAACACCAGCATCAGGGCAGCAGGCTCGCGCTTGGCATCCCAAAGCCAAGCCTGTGGCTTCCTCTAACAGGAAGCAGGGAGGAAAAGGCCCAGGAGGTCCCTCGGCTGGTCCCTCCTCCAAGCCTGCCCAGTGATGGGTTGAGGGGTGTTGCCCCCAGCCTCGTCACTCCCCCCTGGGTTCCCCCCGTGGGAGGACGGCTTCACCACTTCCTTTCCGCCTGGTCCGCTATCACCATGGACCGCTGGGTGTTGGAGGTGGTAGGAAAGGGCCTGCCTCTGGAGTTCGAGCAGGCCCTGCCCTTCCGAGCCTTCGGCCCTCGGGGGGGCTACGGGGTCCACAGCCTCTGTCGGCTCATCGAGCCGGCATTGCCCTGCTCCTCGAAAAAGAGGTGATCAGGAAGGTGGCGGATCCTCCACCAGACCCGGGGTTTGTGTCCAGGTACTTCCTGGTCCCGAAACGGATGGGGGGCTGGCGCCCCATTCTAGACCTGCACGACTGAACAGGTTCCTAAGGTCTCAAACCTTCAGGATGGTCACTCTGGCTCAGATCATTCCATCCTTGGAACGAGGCATGTGGTTCTGTTCTCTGGACCTCCAGGACGTGTTCTTTCATGTCCCAATCCGTCTGTCCCACCAGAGATTCCTCCGCTTCAGGGCAGAGGGATCCCTCTACTAGCTCCAGGCCATGCACTTCTGCCTTTCCCTAGCTCCCAGGGTCTTCACCAAATGCATGGCAGTGGTGACCGCATTCCTGCGGCGCCGAAGGGTCCGGGTGTACCCCTACCTGGATGACTGGCTGATTGCAGCCTCCTCCAGAATGGAGGTGGAGCGGTCCCAGAGATCTGGCCCTCCAGATTTGCTCTCAGGTTGGCCTCCTCATCAACGAGGCCAAGTCGGAACTCGTGCCAAAGCAGGTGATACAATTCATCTGGGCAGAGCTAGACTCTCTACGAGCCAGAGCACGGCTTCTGGCAGACAGGGCCGAGGTTCTTTCCTCCTTTGCCCAATCATTTCAGGTTGAGCAATCACGCCCTGCCCAGGACTTCCTGCGCCTCCTGGGCCTCATGGTGGCTTGCACCAGCGTGGTCCGTTGGGCCCGCTGGTACATGCGTCCCCTTCAATGAGGGCTGGCCAGCCAATGGTCGCAGCAATTCGATCCGCTGTATCAGCTAGTGACAGTGACCCAGGGAATGTGGAACGCACTCCAGTGGTAGACCGTTCCAGCACATCTTCAGGAGGGCATCCCGTTTGTCCGCCTCGAGCCGACGGTCCCCGGGCCTCTTCTACACCTTTCCCCCATTTCCCATGATCCACAAGGTGCTTCTCAAGGCGAGGAGGGACAAGGCGCAGGTGATTCTGGTAGCCCCAGACTGGCCCCGCCAGTTCTGGTATCCAGATCTCCTCAGTCTCCGCTCCAGGCTCCCGAGGCGGCTTCCAGCCAACCCGGGCCTGATCTCAGTCAGTCAAGGGAAGGTATTCCATCCAGACCTTCAATCCCTGCACCTGATGGCCTGGTTCCCGAGCAGCTAGAGTTCCAGGCCTTGGGTCTTTCCGACGAGGTCCTCAACGTTGTTGAGGCGTCCCGTAAGGAGTCGACCAGAAAATGCTACGCCTTTAAATGGAAGAGATTCTCCATTTGGTGTCAGGAGCAAAGGGTCTGGACCCTTCCTCCTGTTCCTTGGCAAGCATCCTGGACTACCTGTGTTCCCTTTCTCAGCAAGGGCTTCGGTCGTCGACCCTTAAGGTGCGCCTGGCAGCCATCTCTGCTTACCGGGCGCGGGGCAGGAAGCAGTCGGTGGCGCAGGAGAAGGTGGTCGGGCGCTTTTTCAAAGGCCTTGATCACATATCCCATCTGGTGTGAGAACCTCCACCTCCGTGGGATCTACTGCTGGTATTGGCTAAGCTCATGGGCAAGCCATTCGAACCGATGCACAGGTGTGACATCTCTCACCTGTCGTGGAAGACCGCCTTCTTGGTGGCTGTCATGTCAGCCAGAAGGATGGGAGAGCTGTAGGCGCTTTCCGTCGAGTCTCCTTATCTGGTCTTCCACAGGGACAAGGTTGTCCTGCGCCCCAACCCGAAATTCCTTCCGAAGGTGGTGTCGGAGTGTCACCTTAACCAGGTGTTGACTCTGCCGATGTTCTACCCCAGTCACACCTCGGAGGCCGAATATAGGCTCCATACTTTGGACCCTAGAAGAACACTCGCTTATTACAAGGAGCGGATAGCTAAAGTTCGGGGAGAGGTTCGCCAGCTGTTTGTCACCTACACTGAAGCCGCACCTGGCAGACCTGCAGCCAAGCGGACGATAGGCAGGTGGGTCACCTCCTGCATAGATCTCTGCTATAGGTTGGCGGGCATGGAGCCTCCCAGAGGGATAAGAGCTCATTCTGCCTGCCATATCGCTGCATCGGTGGCTGCTTCCACGGACGTCCCTATCCAGGAAATCTGCAGGGCTGCTACCTGGAAGTCAGCACACACCTTCATTACCCACTGCCACAGCGACCTTGAGTCACGCCGGGATGCTGGTTTTGGGGCCTCGGTTCTCCAGTCTTTATTCCCTAAGTAGGGTGTGTGCGCCTTGCCTCCTTCCTCCCGGAGAACTGCTAGGAGTCTGCCAGACAGTGTGGATGAACAACATATCCATGTCCCTAGAAATACAGGTTACTCACCTGTAACAGGAGTTCTAGGAATGGTATGTTGTTCATCCTGTTCTCGACCTCGGCCGACACACAAACTGGCTTCCAGCGAGCTAGAACTGGCGTCATGGGGTGGAGCCAAGAGTTTTACCACCCGGGTGGGAGGGAGGAGCCAGCTTGAAGACCTTCCGGCAAGATATAAAGCGGCAAGGAACCTGCCAGACAGTGTGGATGAACAACATATACCATTCCTAGAACTCCTGTTACAGGTGAGTAACCTGCATATTTTTGCCCTCAGCCTACTAGTCAGTATCCGCAAGAAGCGAGCCCACCCTCATAGTATTGTTGGCGCAGGAAGAGCAACTGCTGGTCTACTCGGTAGTCCAAAATTCCCATCAGTTCCCTTTTATACTCAAGGAGCTACTTCTTACGCCCCTTATCATATTTTTGTTGTCCCTCAAGGTTGTGAATGTGCTTGGTTGATACGTCTTTTCTAGCTTCCCGTTCCCTCTTTTTCCAGGCTGCTAATTGTATGAACTTACCTCGCATTACCACTTTTGCAGCGTCCTAGCGGATTGCCTGCGAGGTTTCCTGCTCGTTATTTTCCTTTAAATAAGTTTGGTATGTCTCTTTGATCGTGTCCTTAACCCCCTTATCCCTTAGGAGTGAGACATTAAGACGCCAAAAAGTATTTCGGTGTGTCTCCCCCAGATCTATTTTTGTATACAGGGGCACATGATCTGATAAGAAGTCCCCTGTCCAGGACTCATACACCCTGTGCACTTCATCTTTCAGGATCAGAAAGTAATCTAGTCTCGAGTACATATTGTGCGCCGCTGAAAAAAGGTATAATCCCTTTGTCGGCCATGCTGGTGCCTCCGCACATCTAAGAGGCTCAGTTCTCCAATCAGTTTTTCTACCTTTTTGGCTATGCCATGGGATTTCCCTAGTACCAAGGAGGAGGAGGAGTCCAACTCCGGGTTTAGGGATAAGTTCATATCACCACCACAGATCAGTATCCCCTCCCCCCATTCCAGCAACGTGGTCATAAATGTATGATATTCCGTAAATGCTGAACCGGGGGAAAGTACTCCGATGCCAGTGTTATTACATGGCCCCTATATTTCCCTTTTAACATGGCAAATTGTCCCTCTTTATCCACCCTCGAATCCAGTTTCTCAAACGGGGTCCTAGTTGGGACCAACACCGCTGTACCTCTACGTCTGCCTTTTTTATAAGATGCAGCTGCCATTTCTCGGAATCCCAATTTTAGCAATTTTTCATGCTCCCTCAACAATAAATGGGTCTCCTATAAGAATAGGAAGTCTGAGGCATTCTTTGCCTGACTCAAGATCTTACTTCTTTTGATTGGGTTCGTGAGACCATATACGTTGTAGGAACAGAAGATTGTGCCCTTACTCGCCATAGTCAAAGTAAAATTCTACCCCTATTATTTTGGATCCCCTAAGGACTTCTCCATGGGGTCCCCCAGCCCAGACTCCCTCTCTGTATTATAAAACAGTTCTCGAAATAGTGCACCATCCCAAATAAAAATTAAATAGTTAACAAGATTATTATTGAAATAGTAAACCACAACGGCCAACTGGGTCAGTAACAGGTGAAACTTGTTCGACCACCAAGGTAGAAGACCTGTATTTTGGGTCTCTTTTCCTACCTAAACCCTATTCAGGAAAAGGTAAGCACAGCGGGGCATCCAGTGTCTCCACTACGGAAGACACCCTCTGGGAGCTCTTGCATATTAACTACAGCTCCGTGCCTATCACTGTGGCCACACAATACGTTGATCCAGGAGGCACTAATCAAGTGAGCACGTGAACAAAATCAAGCAGTTGCTTAACTGGCAGCTTCAATAATTGCACCCTTTTCCTGCCAATCTTTGTTCTAGTCTACTGTACACAACAAGCTAGGGTTGAGTGAGTCAGCCCACCAGGCGCACAGAAAGGGGAACCCCCCAGGAGCGGCCACCCCCGAGGAAAGAGTGAGGAGGACGCAACTTGAAACCCATCCCAGGGCAATCAAAGCTCTGCGACTTTCATTAATGTCAACATTATCCTGACTTATAGCAGGTCCATGTTCTTCTTGTCATTTTGGTCGTGGCTCAGCTCCGTGACCTTAACCACCTGGAAGGGGTGTCGCTCGCCTTCTTAGCTTCTCATAGAGCCAGCCCTTAGAGTTATATTGGAGAATCACTTCAGCCCACAAGCCCCCCCCCTCCACCGAGCGACCAGCTACTGCCTTCCGGCAGCTGGGGTCAGCAGGCCACTCACCATCAGGTGATTCCTCACTCGATTCTGTACAAGGGTCCATATAGCTCCATATTTTAAACCACTATCCAGTGCTGCCCGCAAGCAAGCCCCGGCTGACCAGCCCAACAGACGCACCTCAAGAGAAATCCCGAAGAAGTCACCCCGGAGACAACCCCACCGGGAGCCAGCCCACCCCACAACCTCTACATCCACGATTTCAGTAGGCAAAGAATATGCTGCAAAGGTCATTCCCTTATAACATTTAGAGTCCCCCCACTCAACAATGTAGGCTTACACAACTAACTGAATAAGCCGTTTTAGAGTTTCTTCAGTAAAAACCCCACATTCCAGATCCCACAGTAATTGTTTGTATGTGAAGCTCATCAGAAGAAAGCGGAGATAAAAGCCAGTCTCCAGCAATACTTGCAGTTCTGTTAGTCAGTAGTTTTTCCTCAGGTTGTGGATTTTTCTCCATTATTCAGAGCGCCTCCAGTTCTCGACTGTTCTGTTCTTTCTGTGCCACAGCTTCCCTTTCCATCTCTCTGCATGGCGAGCGCGGTTTGGAGAGCACTGTATCCCACACTCCGGATGTGTCCCTGCTGAATCTGGTGCCCTGTCATTTTGGTCCTCTAGTCATCCAAGTGTTCCCTCGTAGTTGTTACTGGGTTTGGTTGGCAACGCAATCCCACATTTTTCCAAGAATTGTTTAGCTTCTCCTAGTTCTTGGAACCTAAGCAGGCCGCTGTCCATTATAACTTTTAGTCTGGCAGGATACTCCACAAAGGCTTTATTACCTTTTTGTTGTAACATTTGACAACCACAAGAACTTGTCACCTCCTTGTAAACAGCTGGGGTGAGAAGTCATGATCAAAATATAAATGGACATCCCCAAAAAGCACGCTCTTTTTAGACCAGGCTAGTGACAACAGCTCCTCCTTTACTCTATAATCTAGGAAAGCCATCACTACTGATCTCGGTCTAGCCTTTGGATCTCTCGGTCGCAGTACAAGCGATCTGTGAGCTCGTATTATGTCCAGGTGCTTCTCTGGGGGCAGATTTAGTATTTTACGGAGGAAAGAGTCCATGAAGGTCATCATGTTCCCGGTTTCTGTGCCATCTGGTAAGCCATGGATTCTGATGTTATTCCTCCAATTTCGATTTTCAAGCTCCTCCAGCTTCTGCTCTAGAGACATGGTGCATTGGTGCAACTCCAACAAAGTAGTATTGTCTGTGTCAGTGGTCTGCATATAATCTGTTACCACCGCCTCCATGTCCTCAGCTCTCTGAAATAATACTGCAATGTCCTGGCGCTGGTCTGAAACTTTTGACTCCAGCCTTTGGAGGGTTTTGTTCATTTGTTTGAGTGTCTGGCACAGTTGTCTTGATGTTATCGTACAATCAGCCTCTTCAGTTATTTCTGCTTGTGTCATATTTTCCGTTGACAGGTCCTCACGGCACAGGCCTCCGTATGCTTGCTGGGTTCCTGATTGATTTTCTGTTGCCTGCCACCTCCTTTCGGCTGATTTTCTTTGAATTTGTGCTTTGGCCCCATCAGATAGTCCCTAATTGTTCTGTTTGAGTGCAGGATGAGAATCTTACAGTTAGGATTTGCGTGGATTGTTGTTGTTCGGGTGTAGAGCAACAACCTCAAGCCGCCATTTAATCAGTGCTCAAACCGGAAGTCCTAAAAATCCTTCTTCAGTAGATGGAAGTTTAAGTAGTTCTAAGTTCAATCTCCAGTATCTGCATCACTTCATGGCTGCCTACCGTGATTTCAAGTATAACATGATCAGAAGGCGCTACTGGCACAGTTTGAGCATTCAGTACCTTAAATGTATCTGAAATAAACCAGAAATCTATTTGTGTTGCCTTAGTACCCTGAAAAAAACGTTTTTTGTGGTTTACCTATCAGATCAAAAGCATCAACCAATCCTGTCTGTAGCAACAAATCATCAAGGCAGTTAGTATCGCAGTATATTTTAGTGGTCCTTGGCCCTCTATCAGTACGATAACGACTACAATTAAAATCTCCCCTTAAGAAAACAAATCTAGATGTACACAAATATGGTAGCATAGGCGCTGGGTTGTATGGGCCCGTGTGGCATGGGCCCCAGTAATATTTATTGAGCTGGGCTGAGCCCCAGCAATATTTTGCTATCCTATGTTGCTGCTTTTTTCCTCCTTGGCCCCTTTAAATTGCTTATGTGCATGCGGCTCGTGCCCCTGATGCTGCCTGAGACCCGCGCAGCACCAGCATGATTCAACGTTCGCCCCCCCTATTTAATTTTAATTTGCTGGCGCAATGGGCACACTGCTGGCATTAATTAAAATTCGCGCCAACCAAAAGTTTAGGTTTGTGTCCGACAACCCCCCCATCGTCATATGACTGGTGACTGCTTGTCTGGCGGCTCAACTCTGCTTCTGGTTGGTGGCGCCTGGCTGGTGGCATTCTTTAATTTGCCAGCGTTGCAGCTTGTGATTGACCAGTAGGAGGATTATTTATAGGCGCCGTACGCATGCCGGCAACTCGGTGAGCGAGCGATAGAGACGGACGACGACAAATCAAGTCAAGAAGTGAAGATGTGATAGTGAGGAGGATTGGGAGTCGCGGGACTTGACTACTCCTACTACCTGGGGTCGTGTCGGGAGTGAGTTGGTCAGTGAGTGCGGCGGTAAGCAAAAGGCAGGCAGAACAGGCCAGCAAGGCAGCAACCTTTTTGGCTAAGAGGCAGGCAGGGGGGCTTACATTAGTCTAGTGGCCTGCGTAGTAGTGTGAGTGACTGCTGCCTGCCTGGCCAGATTTGGTGGAGTCAGGTCAGTCACACCGTGGGTGGCTCAGGTCGCGATGTGTCAGTGTCAGCTCGGTCGGCGGTTGCAGTCCAGGACTCCTGGTGTGAAGAGAAGAGACGGCAGCAGGCTGAGGCTCAGCGAGAGCTGGCAATCTTCTAGACTGCACACACAGTGCATGCGGAGGTGAGTGGTCAGGTCTACAAGTGTAGTGCTGTGGTGGATAAGATAAAATACCTGGGCAATATCCCCACACTTTGCAAACTATGTGAAACCAACCTACCACCCTTGTTAAAAAAAATAAAGGAAGACCTAGATAGTGGATGAAACTTCCACTAACCCTGTTGGGGAGGGTAGACAGTCACACTCTACAAATGTGTATACAGTATTCCCCAAGCAGGGATGATGGCTGCATCATCAGCAATGCCAGGAAAATGGGAAAAGGGTAAAAGGGTCAAGAGTAGGCTAGGAGGGGGTATGGGGAAGTCAAGGTCAGGGAGAATGCTGCACTGAATCTGATTATGAGAAAACAGAATTAGAGAGACAGTAATGCTTAGTTACTACAGCCGTAAATGGTTGGTGTCTGGGGGCTATTAAAAAAAACAAACAAACTAAAGTCTCACCTATAGGACAAAATATGAACTGAAGTGATTATTACTACAGTCTAGAGAAGCTTCACGGTCACAGAGCTTACTGTGTTTGTTCAGAGATCATATTGTTTTGAAATGTGTACTGCAGTTTATAATTTGTAAAAACCAGATGTGGAGGATTTACTGAACATGCTATTTTCCCCCATATCCAGTGTTATTGATTCTGTAAGGCATAGCTGCAGTTTAACTGTTACTATAGGTTGTATACATTTCATGCCAGGAGGCCCCTTGCTTGACTCTTATCTTGCTTGATTTGCTATTTAAAATCGCTCTTCCAGTTCAAAACACAGGCAGAATAAACTAGGAAGTCTATGTGTGTACATTACAGAATTATTTAAAGAAGTTAGAAAATAATTAAAAAAAAAAAATTATTCTGGAAATGTAATATTGTGGACTAATGGGCATTGCTGATTACCGCACTGTTGAAAGAGAACCATTTCTTAAAGGGGCCAAACTGTTCTGAAAGTTAAGTACGGGTGATGTGACTGTCTGACACTGCCAAGAAACTAGTATCTAAAAGGGGGAGAACTTGAACTGCAGAGAGGTGGTGGATCTGAAGGCGATAGTGTAGATTGTTTGGTATAGGAAGCTTGCCGTAAATGTTTCCTGAATGCAGCGCTGTTTTGATCACATGCGGTTTTTTCATGCTTGTGGTTTGGCTGTCAGTTTATTTGAGGGCAGGGCTTTGCCCCTACCCCTTGTGTTTTTTTTTTGTTTGTTTTACAGTGGAGTGTGTGTGTGTGTGTGTGTGTGTGTGTGTGTGTGTGTGTGTGTGTGTGTGTGTGAGGGGGGTGAAGCCCCCACATTCAAATGAAATAATGAAGAGTAACGGAATGGGCAATTTAGCCAAGGGCTTGTGCCTGCTGATCTTACTTCGACAAAGGCTCTTGCAGCAGGCCACACTAGTAGGACTAAGCAGCCTGGCACCAGGACCCATAGAACATTAATTTTTAGTTCTGTCAGTTTATTTGAGTTGTGGGGCTCTGCCCCATATCGTGTTTTTTTTTTGTTTTTTTTTTAAAGGGGTGCCGCCAGCCGAAATAAACTAATAAAAGGTAAAGGAACAGGTCATTGGACCAACAGGTGTAACATGAGCTCTGCACTCATAGTGTGGGCCCAACGCATACCCGATAATTTACTCTGTTGCCAAACTGAGTCTGTCATAAACGTTTTAAGAGATGTAGTGGTGTGAAAGTTGGGAACAGAGTTCCAGTGGGCCCCTGAGTACCCAGTTCCACCCCAGGGCCTGTGGTGAGCAGTGATAGCTAGCCATGGCTGGACTGAGGTATTGGGGCCTGCCTGGAAAGTTGACACAGGGTCCACCTAGCCTGTATTCCTTGAAAATCAAGGGCTAGGGTGCAGGGTGACAGATTCATCAGTATTTCATTCCGCATTATAGAGTATACTGGATGGACTACTATGCATAATCAGTGTATTCTTCCACACAGGGGTTCGGAGGTCCATGGGAGTCGGAACCCTGAGGTGGCAGAACACACTAGTTATGCATAAAGTTGCTTATCCTGTATTTTTTATAGTGTATAGTATTATGTGAAATGTGTGCATTGTGTTTTTTTCACTTTCATAGAGAAACTGTCTAGCGCAGTCTAGAAGTTCTAGAATGCTATTCTACCACAGAAGGGGACACTTGCATTCCATGACCTTTGACTGTGGTACAACAGCATAAAAAATGGATTTCAGTATAGAACACTGCTTTACTATACATTATATATGACTGATACCATAGCCCTGTGTTTGCATCTTGCATTTACTCACAGGGCACATAATTATTTAAAAAAAAGATAAAAACAAAGATTTGCAGAGGTTAGAAGGTTGCCAAGTACCCAGTATAGGTGGCCAATACACTCAACTTCTTGCTATTACCTTTCTTATGAGTCCTCAAAAAATGTGGTTATAGATGATATTAGTAGGACATTAGGAGTACTACTGACCTGCATCTTGCTGAAGCCACGTGTTTGAATCTCTGCTCTGTAGAAAGGCACAGGCTGGGAACTTAGTTATGCCCAGATGAGATGAACATGTGGTAAACCTTAATTAAGTAAAGTAAGCAGTCATTCTCCTCAAATATATGCAGAGAGGGCAGATAACCCACTGGTATGGACATATGGATGTAGCGGTAGTAGTCACAGGTGAGGTAATGGCATCAGCAAGTGATTTGTAGGCCAGCAAACTGCAAAGCTGGGATGTACTGCCTTGAAGTGTTTCATAGAAATTAATGCCATTACCACCTGAATGGGCATTCAGGGGGATTGCTGCAAATGTATGATGAGGGGTGTTTGTGTGTGTGGAGGTGGAGGGAAGGGTCTGAAGACTGACTAAGAGTCTGTGGTGTATCTGTAAGTAGGGAAAAATAGGCCAAATTAGAGTTGACATGAGGCCTTTATCCACGCTCCTAGGAAAACAGGTTACTCACCTGTAACAGTAGTTCTAGGAGTGGTATATGTTGTTCATCCACACGGACCCACCTGACCTCCCTGGCTGCGGACGCGCACAACCTGGCATCATGGGGCGGAGTAGAGGTATATACCACCAGGGTGGGTGGGAGGAACCAGCTTGAAGACTTCCAACAAGATTTAAAGGGGAAAGGGACATGCCAATAAGTGTGGATGAACAACATATACTACTCCTAGAACTACTGTTACAGGTGAGTAACCTGTTTTTCTGCACTGTGAATTTTAAAATATTCAACTCGTGAAACCCGTTCATACCTTTATGGTATTAGCTGAGCGGCCACTGAGCACTGCAGCCCCACCCCGAAAAATAGCGTAATGATGACACAAGGTCTGGGACAGGGTTGCAGGCCTATGGAGACTTATCGAACAGGTGATGGGGTTGCTTGTAGCCAGACACAGACATGCCGTATGTTATACATATATATATATTAGCCCCATACATGTAAACATGCCAGCAATGATACTCTTAGTACATTTAGGCAGCCCCATCACCTGATTACATTAAATTCTCCATAGACTGCTGGCAGCCCCGTCCCAGACCTTGCGTCATAATTATGCTATTTTACAGGGAGGGGCTGCAGCACTTGGCTCATATCAGGAAGGTACGAGGTGGGCTTTGAGTTGAATATTTTCAAATTCATGGCACAGAAAATATTACTTTCTAGCTGAAAAAGCTCCAAGGGCAGGCAGCTACGTGTATGAGTTGCCTGCTAGATCGTGTCAGGGGCTGTTTAAGCCAGTATGTAGTCTCGTCACCCGTATGATTTATTTGGGTACATGTTGCCACTAACAGCAGCTGTCAGCATGTTTGAGCTGGGATTTCATTGCTATACAAATGAGATTGCTATACCAGTCAAGCCTGCATTTTCACCCTTCAACTAGCAGTTTCCAGCAAACATTCTGGTGCCCAGTTACCTTAGTATCTTATTTTGTGGACACTGATCAGAATTTGTGCTGCTGTGCTCCACTGTTGCCCAAAATTAAGCCCATGCAACAGTTTTAACATTGCTGGTGAAGTGGCCTTCTATGGAATTCGTGTAGGTTTTCACTATGCGAATTGATAACTTTGTCACAGTTTTGCAAAGTGCAGAATTCATGAAGCGTATTGCTACACAAATAATTTCACAAATTGTGAATTCTGTTTTCACTGCCTGGGCCTACCCATAATCCACTGTTCTGTTCCTATATCATGCTGCAGTCACAGTGTAATGTCTTCAGTGAGTGTTGCAAAGTGTAACAGACATGTGCAATATACCTGAATCTGCCAAGCAGGGGAATAATGTGTGCGGAAGCGGAACATGGCAGGTATAGGCCAGTTCCTAACCTAGCGTGCATTTTTGTTTTCTTCAGTTGTGCCACCCATGGCACCTCAGGCTGGAACCCCTATTAGCTACTACCAGTACCGCTTTATCATCTGTGGAGGCTCCTACAGACCTCGGCTTCCAGGGACATTCAGGACCCTGCCTGCGGTGCCCACCTTCTACTTCACTACCTATAACCAGTCTCCCACGGTGAAGGTTAGGCCTCGGAGACATCTGTGGTGCCATGAGGAGAGAGCCCAACAAGGGATGTGGGACTGTGCAGGGTGTCAGTCGAGAGCCCCCCCCCCAATGATACTGCACAGATGAGCAGCATTCCATTCCCAATCCCACTGTGTCTTCTCTAGGTGACAGCTCAATCCTCCTTCCCACATGTGACCTCTGAGCCGAGCATGCTTCCAAACTCTGGTTGCCACAGTGTAGTGAGTGGTAGTGCTACTGGGCCAGCTCAACCTAACCTGTCGGTTTGGCCAAGAATGTTTCGGACAGTCTCTGTAGCCACATTTTGTGCCAGTCACGTTGCAGCACTCAATTTATGCAGGGCAATCACTAGTGAAGTCATGAGCACTGCTAATGCAGCTGTAGTGGGACTATAGCCAACAGTGGTGCAGCACACACACTGTTCAATGTAAGGGGAATTATTTTTTGTTTTTAACCAAAATGACCAGCAGAAACATAATTTGTCAGTTTTTGTACCACTAAAAAAAAAAAAAAAAAAACATTTTGCACTAGCTTTTTGGGCAAACTCCTCCATTTTGAGACGGTTGTTAAAAACTTGTGGATTTGCCCTCAATGTAGGGGGAAAAACAGATTTTTAGATATTGTCAAATGGAATTGGCCATTTTTGAAAATGGAAAATCATTGTCTCTGTGTCCACAAAAAATATAGAAAGCTAACTGGGTACCAGAGCATTTCTAGCCATCAAAAAAAAAAAACGATTGGGGGTGGGGAGGTTGTCTCCAGACACTGAATGCTGTGAGATAAGTCCTTTCCATTAAGAAATGTGTGATAACTAAGCAACACGTGACTGTGTGTATTAAAGCATTTGGAAGTATGCCACCTGGAGTGTTGTGAGGCACAATGGATAGCTGAGTGCCTTATGCACATATACAAGTATCAAAATGTTTTATTTTAACAGACTGGAGTGTGTTATTGAGCATCATAGTTTTGTGGACAAACATTTGGCAGATGACTGTACTTCAATGGGACTTTTTGAGGTCATGTGACACTTATTGACCAGTCAGATTTGTTCTGTGGCATTTATAAACAAACCATTTATATACAAGGGTATTTGTTGAACTGACCCAGCTCTGTTCACCACAGTATTGAATATGTAGACTGTATTGAATATGTAGACTTTGGGAACCCAAAGACACGAGAGAGCTAGGGTTATTTTTTTTTTGGGGGGGGGATGTCGGATGGCAGCAACAGTTAGTTGAAATTCACTTTTTTGTACAAGAATATAAGTTTCATTACACATGTTCTAGTTTCACTTACTAATACACTGTGCCTCATTTTTCAGGAAAGACCAAAGTGTGAAATACCCTGAAGAGCAACAAGTCACACTTCCAAACCTAATGAGATTCATTCTACGGCATTCTAGAGCACCCTCTACTTCAGCCAATTCCTGTAGCCCTGAATGCATCCAAGAAGAAACAGAGCTTCAACAAGGCAGGATCCACCAGCTAGAAATGGAGATCAAGAGGCTCAGAGCCGAAATACAAGCCCTGCACCAGGCCCAAGATCAGATGAATGCACAGCTCTCTCATGTCAGACAGGACAAATGGGAGCTGAATATTGAAAATCATGTACTGAGGGGACAAAATTCAGCCCTCAATCTACAGAGGGAGAGACTGCAACATCTCTATGAGCAGAAAAATAAGGAGCTAGAGGAGACGGCTGGCAAACTTACGGAGCTGGCAGATGTATCTGAAAACCTGCTCTCTGAAAATACGTTGCTGAGACTTGTGGTAGCATCCATAGGTGGGAAAATTAAGGCAAACCAAGTAAATGAGAACAAGTTTTCTGGTACAGTAGTCCAGGAGCCTTCAGAAAAAAATGGTCCAGATCAGACCGATAAAGCTGAAGTGCATGAGGATGCCCAGTTGGAAACCGGCAACCTTGAACCAGTACACACGCCTGAAAATACTTTGGAAAACAGGACAGACTAAAATTTCCAGCAGATGTTTAAAAAAATTACAAGATGGAGGGGTGGAGAGACAGAAGACATTTATTGTATATTTGAGAGCTATTTATGTAATGTTTATTGAAATTTACTGTAAATATTCTATCCTTTTTAAGTGGTCTAGAGAATCAGAATTGAAAATATTTTTACAAAAATCCACACTGCATTAACAAAGCTGCATCTTTGATGATTAAGGTTTAAAAGAATAATGGAAATGCTTTATTTCTTTACACTTTTGGTATTGCACTGATTTTAATACAAATTAAATGGCGGGTTTGACTAACAATATTCAGTTGGTTTTTTTTTTCGTATATAGAAATTTGTGTTTAAATTTGCCCCCCTAAAAAAACAGGATCTTCCTGGACTCAAGTCCCCATCACTCATTCACACTAGTGGTATAGCGCCAGAGGCTGTAGGACCAAACGGGAGACAAAATTTTCCAAAGGGTCAGTGCCGAGACAGGACCACGCATGCGCGACACCGTGAGACTAGCTCGCACCTGTGTAGGCTATCTCGGCATCGACCCTCCAACCGCCTCAGTTTTCTCCCGCCGACGAGTGCGCTTGGATGTCGACGTCTCTTGTCTGCCGGAGTCAGAGTTTTTGTCTATACGACAGTAGCTTTTATTTGTTTAGTATTCATTTAACATTTTTAGTAGTATTTTATGAAGAAGAAAAAGATTATGAAGAAGAAGAAATTCTCACCTGCCATCAACAGAGTCGTCCTTAGGCAGTAGCGGTGACGGTAGGAAGACTTTGTTTGAAAGTTGTTATGGCAGAGGAGCTGTGTGCGGTCTGCCGCCCTTTGCTAAGGGGGGGTCCGACTACAGACAGTCCTGTGCTCAGGGGGAGGACAGTCCACCGAAGCACGAATCTGGCGGTTCCAGGGATCCGGCTCCTCTTAACCTCGAGCTCTTCTTCCTCGTTGGGGTAAGAAGAATCTGTGCCACCTCGTGGTTGCCTTCTGGTATGTTTGCATGGGGATTGTCGGGAGGGAGGGGCGATAGGCCTGAACCGACTTTGGTGGGTTCCCCTTGGCCCCGCTTATAACGGCCGCGTTCTTCGACTCTGGACTCCATCTCTGTCCTCTATGGAGTTCCGGTGAGCAGTTTCACCTCTGGGCCACTCCTGTGGAGCAGGGGGTTCGACTTCTGTCCAGTTTTCCTGGCCAGTGTTCCCGATTTCGGGGCCTCCGGGCCTCTGAGCCACTGGACCGGGTCGATTGGATCAGGATGTGCATGGTGCCCTCTTGGTGCCTTCGCCATCGCATCGACTCCTTGTGCCTACCCCCTCCCCCTTTCCATGCAGGGGCCAGCACAGGCACCATCTTTTCCTTCTCCCCTTCTCCAAAGGATTTCTCCATTGGCATTCTCCATGGTGGTGTTGGTCTTGGCGCCACAGCCGACGCCATGAGTGACGCTGCAGGTCCAGCACCGTGGAGGTGCCGTAGGAGGCGCTGCTGGTGGTTGTTTCAGCGCCGAGGGCTAGTGCCATTGCTACTGTGCGATGCCGTGGGTGATATTGGTGCTGCGGGTGCTGTTGTTCGTGCCATTGGTTCCTGGCACCGCTGGTGGTGCTGCAGTGTCTCGCAGTGCCGTGCACCCTTGGGTGGTGCTGAGCACCCATGGGTCCCATGGGTACCACCGCGGGTGTCGCCCAGGATGGCATAGGCACTGCTTGGTGCCCTCCTGTGCTACAGGGGGTGGCAGTTGGTGCTGTCCAGTAGAACTAGTGATGGATATTTTCTTCAGCATATCTCTTCTTCTGCGGAACTTGTGGCAAGATGTTTTCCGCAGAATGAAGTCCTGTTCTGCTGATTATTTTTCCACAGATCTTAGTGAGTGGCAGTCCTCATGGGATTTTGTGACATCCAGCGGGTTTCCGCTGATGGAACTCTTCTATGCTGTTCTGCCAGCGGAATCCCTCATTCTGCTCAGCATTTTCTCTGCTCCTTACGTGGTGCCAAGCTCCTCGACACCCTTCCTGGTGGTGGTCTGTAGTGGCTCTGACCTAGACCTCCTTTTAGGGGTCCTTCTGGGGTAGAAGTGCACCTGGATGAGTCTCTCCCTGTCCTACTTGTCGGTGATACAGTAGATGACTAATTTTATAGACTGGAGGGCAAGTCTTCTCTATCACCAGAGTCCGTGATGGAAGATCTTTTCAGTTGTTCCTCAGTGATGGGGTCCACTATAGTATTTCAAACTCCATCCATGGACCAAACGCTTCTATACTCTCTTCAGTTGTCTGGACAGTTTCACTCTGTGGAACATTCTAATTCAATGGTCGGGAGCTGCTCAGGCTCTTCCACTCCTTTGATAGGGGTATTTAGCCCCCTTATTATACTGCCCTTCGGTGGCTCCATCGGCAATAGGTGGTTAACATCTCTTCAGCTGTGATCATTGGTCCAGTCACAATTCCAGTTATGGACATTCAGGCTCCTCCTGCTCCTCAGATGGACATCTTCATCATTTTTGTATCAGGCAATCCTTGCGAGATAGCAGCCTGAAAGCCCTGTCAGGCTCGGATTAATGGTTAAAAAAAAAAAGAGAGAGAGAGAAAAGTATCACAGCACAGGGCCTAGCCCAAAACTACCTAATACCATCCTTTTGGATCCAGGCAGGTTCCACCTCAGTGCTGAGACGGTCGTCTCTAAACTACGGTAAAGAGTACCTGACTTCTTTTCCCCCTAGGGGAAATCCGTTCCAGTGGAGGTAATCTCATTTCTCCAAGAGAGATTTCTCTTATTCAGATATATTTCCTAGGCCTAGGCAGCTGTCCAGTCTGTTGGTTCCCCCTTTTTTTAATTAGGCTTTCTTCTCTTGATCAGAGCCTCAGAGCAACAGAAGTGGCTCCACAGCGAGTCAGAACTCAGGTTCCTAATTCTTGCTTGCTTCAAGTTAACAGACAGTATGCGCCTTTCTTGATCGCAAGTCAAGTAAATATTTTTTCGGCGATGACTTCTCAATAGTCACACCGTTGGTTCCAGCGCACTTGTTCCGTGCCAGTCGCTCATGAAGTTGCCCACTTCGAGTGGGTAATGAAACTTTGATGTTTGTTTTTCATCAGCAAGCAAACTAGAGTCCTTTGTTACTCCATTCAGGAAGGCCAGAGCGAGTCGTGCCTCACCACATTGAGTCACTTCTGCCGTTATTCAGTCACTTTCTATTAATGGGTTAGCCCTAACCTGGTCCTGCTGCGTCCCCCCTCGACGCAGAACTGCCTCTATTTGCCTTAGAAATTCAGACCGTTTTTCTGTCAGAATGTTTTTCCGCAGTGGACACATCCTCCTGTACACTTTCCCTCTCTTCCCTTAGTTCAGAGACTGCTACTACAGATGTAGGCACACAGGGGCAGAGTGATTCCTTTTTTTGGAATGTGAAGTGGGTAGGATCTGGTTCTACTAGACGACCACAAGAGGCTTCTAAGTCGTGCTTTGGCCTTCCATCAGGAAGGTTTTAGTGACTAAGTGGAAACCATTCTCCTTGATGGGCTAACCCCACCTGGACCTCATTTTGCTCACCAAGTAAGGGGTTCAAGTGCTCCTGGACCTGTTGTTCACAGGTCAGCCATACTTGGTAGTGGGGGTTTCCATCTGCAATTTTCAGTCTACCCTGACCCAGTAGACTTTACCTCCGGCTCTTTCAGTTCCTGAGGTCCTTTACGTTAGATTAGTACATATCTTTGACACTATTAATTTTTGTCCTAGACCAAATTGTGAGGCAGTGTTCTCGGCGCTCTCCTACAGTGGTAGCGGCCTCCTGGCAGAGTTTCATTTTTTGTCCATTGCAGTCTTCTGCAAAGTGGTGAGTTAGAACTCGAGCGCTTATCTTGTAAGCACTATGTTCTAGATGCTCTTTCCAAAACAGCACTTTTTATTAGCAGGACAGTCCTTGGCCATCCTTTCTGAGTGAGCCCTATCTCCTACCACCCTACTCAGGGTTGTTGGTTTTAGCTCGGTACTCTCCGCCTAGTGTGAATGAGTGATGGAGGCTTGAGTCCAGGAAGATATGGAAATTACATACTTACCGTAATTGTTGATCTTCTTGGACACAGTCTCCATCACTCATTCACAGGCCCACCCACCATACCCTGGGCTCACTCGTTTTCTATCCTGGTCTTCACGGTCCTATGGTTCAGGCTGTGAAGACGTTGTTCTTTGACCCTTCTTGCAAGGACCATCTGGGCCTTCTCAGGCCCAGAAAGTCAGGATAAGTTGTATTCATTAGTTACACTGCACCTCCTCGGTCGAAAAGGTACTGAGGGCGGTAGGAGGATCGACGCCGAGATAGCCTACACAGGTGCGAGCTAGTCTCATGGTGCCGCGCTTGCGTGGTCCTGTCTCAGCGCCTACCCTTCAGAAACTGTTTGGCTCCCGTTTGGTCCTAGCGCCCCTGGCGCTATCCCACTAGTGTGAATGAGTGATGGAGACTGTGTCCAAGAAGATCAACAATTACAGTAAGTACATAATTTCCATTTACTCACCTGTAACCATAGATCTTCCTGGATTTGGTCTTCCCCATTTGTTCACACTGCTGGGTTCTAAGCCGGAGGCACTAGGACCCTGTAGGAGCCAGAAATATTTTGGAGGGCTAGTGCTAAGGTAGGATGCATGCGTGGCACTGCAAGGCATGCTCACGCCATATAGGCTACCTTGGTGTCGACCCTCCAACCACCTCAGTTCCTTTTTTCCCCGCAGTCAAGTGCGCTTCAGAT
This sequence comes from Neoceratodus forsteri, assembly GCA_016271365.2. Taxonomy (NCBI): domain Eukaryota; kingdom Metazoa; phylum Chordata; order Ceratodontiformes; family Ceratodontidae; genus Neoceratodus; species Neoceratodus forsteri. The sequence continues at coordinate 160,984,461 of JADMNL010000025.1, forward strand.
CTTCACAGCTATACAACAGCATTTAGTTTGTTCATTATTTTCCTTTAGTGAAAGAAAACCCCTGATATTTCTTTAGTTTCTTCAGCCCTACCGAGCAGCGGAGTTGACCATGGATGGTGACGGTAGGGAGTCTCCTTTAGAAGGCTGGGTTCGGTCTGCCACCCTTGGGGGTTGACAACGAGCGATCCGGTGTCGGGAGAGGACAGTCCTCTGCAAACACAAAAAGAAGCGGGCCCGTTCCAGGTTGGGGACCCGGTACCGCTCAGTCTTGAGATCTTCCTCTTCCCATTGGAAGGGGAAGAAACGGTACCGCTCGAGGTCACCTTCTGGTATGTTGGCCAAGAGGTCTTCTAATGCTGTGGGCAGAGGGCTTTACCCGATATCGTCGGGGTCCCCGTTGCCTTCTGTTCGAGGTCTTTAACCTGGATCCCTTCTCTGTCCTTCAGCGAGCTTCTGGATGGCAGTTTCACCAGTGGGCAGCTCTTATGGAGCAGTGGGTACAGCGTCTGGCTCATCTTCCTCTGCCTGCTGACCTGGTGCCAGGGTCTTCAAGGCTAGGCTCCTTGGGACCAGGGCAAGGGAATTCGAGTTTGCGTTCACCCCCGCCAACATAAAGTTTTCGCTTGGCCAGGATGATGGTGACATTGCTTCCATGTGCAGCCTTCCCCTCGCTCTTCTTCGAGGGGAACGGCACCGGTACCGTCTCTGGTTCCTTTGGGGCAGGATCGTCCTTGACAGTTTGGTTCGGACCAGGCTGCAGACTTGGGCCTCCCGAGGCCTACTTCAGCACTGTGCCTGACCTCGACTATGGCTTCATCTGACCTAGATTTTCGGTTCATGCTGTCTCTGGTGCTGGGTCCCTTACGGATGGCGCCAGCATCTGTGCCGTGTTCTTCAGTGCCGGCGCCGGGCTCAACGCGTACTCTGGTGCTGGTGTCACCCGTTTTTCCTATGCCCAGGTCTGGGAAGGGCCTTCTGAGGGCCACTCCCCTTCTGAGGGAGATTTGGAGAGGTACGAATCTAATCCCAACCTCATCCTTTCAGAAGGTGGGGATAATGACAATAAGGAATCCCGTAAGATTGACACTATGGGTAAGGGGTCTTTTGCATCGGCAATTTTGGGGATGTGAATAGCCAGTTATCAGGGTCATTTTTCTGAATACGAGTATGTCTTCTGGACTTCCCTTAAATCTCTAGCGGAATCTCAGCCAGAGTCATAAACCAGACAGCCAGTCCTTCAGACTGCAAACTGTTACGCATGGTATAGAGTCTTAACATTCACCAGCTGAAAACAGCCATGGATGCATCTGGCACTGCTTCTCGAGCTGCCACTACTGGGATCTGCATTAGGAGGCATTCCTGACTTCGGACTTCAGGATTCTCCTTGGACGCCCAGCAGTAGGAAATGAATGTCCCTTTTGGTGGCACCTACTTTTTTGGCCAACAGGCAGAACAGTCTCTGGAGAAGTCTCAGAAGACTAGAACTGCCACGAAGTCTGCTAGGCCGGCCCCACTCTCAGCCTCAGAAAGGAGAAGGCCACAAGTCTTTTCTTAACCGGCAGTCCTTTCGTGGCAGAGGCAGAGGAGCGCCAGCCACACAGCAACCTCCTCAGTCACAAAAGAAAGCACAACATAAGGCCGAAAGTGCCCAGTGCCATCCTCTGAATCTCTGGCCCTGGTTTTGCCTTCGCTGCCCAAGACAGATCCCTTCTGTCCTGTGGGAGGTTGTCTGACTCAGTTTTACCGTCAGTGGAGCTCCATCACAACAGACAAACAAAACATGGAATCTGTCGGCAGATAAGGACCATACGGCCCACCTAGTCTGCCCATTTACCTACTCACTGCTGCAGTCCCTGATGTCTATCCCATGCACTTTTGAACCCCCATAATGTTTTCGCACCCACCACTTCTGCTGGAAGGCTGTTCCATGGCTCTACCACCCTTTCAGTGAAAAAATACTTCCTAACATAAACATTGCCCCTGAATCTTCCGCCCTTCGGCCTCATATCATGCCTCCTTGTTCTTGTGCAGAGCTTTCTATGAAATATGCTTTCCACCTGTATCCTGTTTATTCCCCCATGGTATTTGAAAGTCTCTATCATACAGTATATCCCTTCAGGTATTCCTTTACCAACCTCACCATAAGTGAGGAACAGTTGGAGGGAGTCAAACCTATGACCCTTGGTGCGTTCTATGTAGTAGCTAAGGGCTCTATTCACATCTAAACTGTGCAACCTCCTCTCACCAGAGGAGGAATGGTCAGTGAAGTACACAGGAAGAGACATAGATTGGTTAAGGTGGAAGTCTGAAACCACCTTAGGCAAAAACTTCCTGTTAGTCCTGAGGACCACCTTATCTCTATGGAAAGAGATAAAATCAGGCTTCACTGACAGGGCTTGTAACTCACTTATGCGCCTGGCAGAAGTGATGGCCACCAGGCACACAGTTTTCCAAATCAAGTACTTAAGTTCTGCTGAGGACAAAGGCTCAAAAGGGGGTTGCATAAGCTGAGCAATGCAAACATTAAGGTCCCAAGCAGGGGCAGGGTCCCTGAATGGCGTATTGGTATGAAGCAATCCCTTGAAAAACTTGGAGCATACAGGGTGAGCTGAAAGAGAAGAGCGCTTACGTGCTGAAATGAAAGCAGAAACAGCTGCCAGGTGCACCTTCAGTGTGGCTGGTCTGAGTCCCAAGCTATTCAGATGGACCATATAATCAAGGACTGTGGGCAGATCAGCAGACTCTGGGGAAATATGCTTCCCAGAGCACCATATGGAAAATCTTTTCCATTTGGAATTATAAGTAGCCCTGGTGGAAGGTTTCCGAAGCCTTTAATTATCAATTACACCTTGGGAGGTGTGAAATCAGCAAACTCTAACTCTTCAAGAGCCAGGCCTTGAGATTGAGAGATTTGAGATTCGGGTACCAAACCCTCCCCTGAGCACAGGTTAACAGCTTGTAATTCCTGGGAAGACACAGGGGAAGATGGACTGCTAAGGACAGTAGGAGAGGATACCAGGGCTGTCTGGCCCAGTCTGGAGCAATCAGGATCATCTTGCAAGGTTGAGATCTGATTTTGACTAGCACTTTGAACAGAAGAGGGAAGGGGGGGGGGAAGCATACAGGAACTTCCCTTCCCAACTGAGAACTAAGGCATCCAGGGGGACTGAGCCCAACACTGGGGGCCTGCATCAAAAAAGGGGAAGTTGGTGATTGTCTGGGGCTGCAAAAAGATCTATCTGCGGGGTGTCCCATCTGGAAAATATCACCTCCAAGACCAGGGGATCCAGTGACCATTCATGATGGCCCTGGGATATCCTGCTGAGAGCATCTGCCAGGACATTGTCCTTGCCTGGGAGGTGAACTGCCGTGAGGGAGGTGTTCAGGGAGTAAGCCAGAGACCACAACTTCATTGCCTCTGTGCACAAGGCCGTAGATCGAGTGCCTCCTTGCTTGTTGATGTACCACATTGTGGTGGTGGTGTCTGTTCTGACCTGGATAACTTTGTTCTGAACAGATCTGGAAAAAGCTTGAAGTGCTAGAAATACTGCTCTGAGTTCCAACAGATTGATGTGAAGCAGAGATTCCCGAGGGGACCACAACCCCTGGGTGGTCAGGTCACCCATGTGAGCCCCCCACCCCAAGAGGGAGGCATCTGTAGTAAGGATTAAAGAGTGAGACTGAGTGACAAAGGGAACCCCTTGTCTCAGATTGTTCTGATCCTGCCACCACTGTAGGGCCTGGATCAGGGTTCGAGTTACTGGGATCAATTTGGTCAGAGGGTCCTTCCTTTGAGACCAGAAGGCTCTCAGATGGAACTGAATGTACCTCATCTGAAATCTTGCTCCCTGCACTACTGCTGTGGAAGCAGCCATGTGCCCCAGGAGCTGTAGAAAATGCCTTGCTGGTCGAGACACCTGCAGGGTGAATGAGGAGGCCAGAGAGACAAGGGTCCTTGTCCTGTCCAGGGAAGGAAAGCTCTGGCCTTTCTGTGTCTAGCTCTGCGCCTATGAAGGTGAGGAGCTGGACAGGCTCTAGAACTGACTTTGAAAGATTCAGAAGGAAACCAAAGAGGTGAGCAGTTGCTGAGTTATCTGTAAGTGTAACTTGACTTGGTCTGGGGACTGGCCTACTCAGAGCCAGTCATCTAGGTATGGAAGATGGCAATCCTTGCCTTCTTAGAGAAGCAACTACTACTGCCAGGCATTTTGTGAACACCCTTGAGCAGAGGTTGTATGCAAGGGCATTGCTCAATTGGTAATGGCCTGAGGCAGCTCGAACCTGAGGTACTTTCAAGGGAGCTTCTGATGAGAATATGGAAGTAGGCATCCTTGAGGTCCAGGAACGCTAGCCAGTCCCCTGGCCTTAGAGAGGGTAGAATAATTCCCAGAGTCACCATTTTGAATTTTGGTTTTAAAAGGTGTTTGTTTAAGTATCTGAGATCCAGGATGGGCCGCCATTCTCCTGTCTTTTTTGGGGTAAGGAAGTACCTGGAGTACAACCCTTTGCCCTGGTGTAGGGGTGGAACCCTTTCCACAGCTCTGAGAGCCAGGAGGGAAGAGACCTCTGCCTCTAGGGCAAGTGTCTCTGAGGGATTTGTAGGTAAAGGATCTGGTTCTCATCTTTGGAAACTTTTGAAGCTGAGAACCAGTCCCTGGCTTACTACTTCCAGGACCCATTTGTCTGATGTCAGAGACTCCCAGTCCTAGACAAAGTAAGCCAACCTGCCCCCTACAGGTAGTTGAGAATCGGCCCTGGCAACCCCATCAGGGTGCCTGTTTGGCAGGGGCTTTGGGCTGAGGGGTGGAGGCAGGCTTGCCTGTACCCCATGTGCCTCTCCCTCTAAAGAACCCCCTCTGGGCATAAGCAGAAGAGGAGGCCTGGGCTTGGTAGAAAGGCCTGCCCCTGCCCCTGGGATGCTGCCTTTGAGGAGTGGTCTGCCTTTCCTTGGCCTGTGCACTCCTATAGGTGGTCCTATATTCATCCATTTTCTTCATGTAATTCTCTGTCTGCTCCCCAAACAGAGAATTACCCACAACAGGAAAATCCATGGCCTTAGTCTGGGTATCCTGTGACAGGTTAGTACATCTGAGCCAAGCCATTCTTCGAAGTGCCACAGATGTAGCCATGACTCTAGATGACACATCATTGGATTCCACTGCAGCATGGAATTGCACCATGGATGCCTCAATACCCATCAGCAGCCACCTGCTCCAGCTCCTTGGCAAGCTGGCCAGGGACCTGTTTTGCTAAAGCCATAAGTGTCCCATCTGGAAATTTGATACCTAGCAGTATAGGCCATATAATTGGCCTGTCTGAGTCCCAAGGATGCTGCCATGTACTGTTTCTTTGCCATGGCATCAGTCCTCCTGGAGTCCTTGTCCGGGGGGTGTGAAGCCAAGGGAATATTTGCCTTATCACAGGCTGCAGCCTGCACTACCCCAACATGGCTGCATTGTTGTGTAAGGAACTCCGTATCTGAGCCTGACAATGTATACCTCTTGTCCATTCTTTTATCCACAGGAGGTATAGTGTTAGGAGTCTAAAATCTTAAATGTCTGTTTCCCAAAAGATTTGTGTAAGGGAATAGACAGCCTCCTAGACTCTGGGATATCCATCATTTCCACATAGTCAGGCTCCTCCTGGTCATCCACAGCTTCTTCCATAGGAAGCAGAAGGGTTTCGGCCACTTTCTTATAAAACATGAAATGGAAGGGGGACTCAGAAAGCCTAGGAGGAGACACTCCTGAAGGTCTGTCTGGGGAGATGTCTGGGTCAATAGGCACATCCAGACTTTCAAAACCACATTCACTTTCCTCATACTCCTCTTCCTCCTCCTCCGGTTCATAAAATTCCTCTAAATCATACTCTTGAACCGGTGGAACCGGCCGAACTGAGCGCCTGCCTGATGGTACCGGTTCGGTTGGAACCGGGGAAAGCGACTGCACAATTTTTATCGGTTTGGCTGTTTCCTCAGCGGTTGGAGAAGAAACTTTTGGATCCACACCAGCTGATTTTTCTTTTCTAGTTCTCTTAGCCGGAACCGACTCCTCAGAATCAGCTCTCCTTTTGCCCGAAGAAGTTTCGCCCTGGTCAGAGGGCACTCCTTCTGGTTCGGTTTGAACCGAACTGGGCTGGCCATCCGGGTCAGCGGACTTTTTGGCCTCCCTTTCCCTGAGTCTACCAACTCTCTTCTCTAGGGTAGCTGCAGGAACATTTTTACAAATCTGGCAGTCTTCATTGAGGTGGTCAAACCCCAGACAATAAACACAGGTGGTGTGGGGGTCAGCCTTAGCAAAGACTTCCCCACACACACTACAGTGTTGAAACCCAGTGGGCCCGGTTTTTCTTTTGGGTTTCTCAGACATTGTGCCAGTCCTAACCAAACTTACCCTTTTAATGGCAATCCGCCAGGCAAGACCTTCTTATCGGTTCCTGACCGTGTCACGGGTCATGGAAAAAAACATAATAAAATCCGTTTTTTTTATTTTTTTTTTTTTAAGAACCGGTAACCACACTCTAAAAGTACAATTCAAGATTTTTTAACAACTTGATCGGTTCAAACCGAACCGATGAACCGTTTACAAGTTCCACACAGAATAGAATAAAATATAACCTATCTAGTACTCACAAATACCACAGACAGAGACTGAACCGACAGGTTACGGTTTAAATTCGGTCGAAAAGCAGTACTTTAACCGACAAATTAAACCGAGCAGAAGGAGAAATCTCCGGAGCGACTGTTCAGTGAGGCGGAGTAAAGAATCTGTCGGTTTGAGTTTAAACAACAACAGATAGTCCCAACCGAGCTCAAGCTCAGCGTTCCATGCCTGGCATGGAAAGTTAACTCTTTCACCTCCGGGGCAGTTCGAAGGTTGGGACTCACTGCTATTGTCAGAATACAGCAAGACTTCATGTTGTTTGAAGGCCTGAAGGGCCAGGAAGACTGCCCTGAGTTCCAGCAGATTGATATGAAGGAGACTCTTGTGGAGACCAAATCCCCTGAGCCGTGAGGGCTCCCAAATGGGCTCCCCAGCCTAGGAGAGAAGCATCTGTGGTTAGGACTACTAAGGGGACTTGAGACAGGAATGGGACACCTTGTCTGAGATTGTCCTGATCCAGCCACCACTGGAGAGCTTGGACCAGAGTCTGAGTCACTGGAACCAATTTGATGAGAGAGACTTTTTTTTTTCTGAGACCAAAAGGATCTTAGGTGGAACTGAATGTTCCTCATTTGAAACCTGGCTCCTTGTACCACTGCAGAGGAAGCTGCCATGTGGCCTAGGAGTTCAAGAAACTGCCTTGCTGGGCGAGAGGCCAGAGGTTGAAAAGAGGGAGAGAGAGAGAGATCGGTAAGGGCCTTTACCATTGCTAATGGGTGGAAGGCCTTTGCCCGGACAGTATCCAACTCTAGTTGTATGAAAGTAAGAGGTTGTACTGGTTCGAGAACTGACTTTGGAAGATTGAGGAGAAATTCCAGAGAACTGAGCAAGTTTTGAGTGATTTGTAGAGTTGACTTGACTTGGTCGGAGGACTGTCCTACAATGAGCCAGTCATCCAGGTAGGGGGAAGATGGATATACCCTGCCTTCTGAAAAAGGCAACTACTACTGCAAGGCACTTTGTGAGCACCCTTAGAGCTGATGTTAAGCCAAAGGGTATGGTCCTGAACTGATAATGGTCTGAAGGCAACTCGAACCCAAGGTACTTTCTGTGGGAGCACCTGTGGAAATAGGCATCCTTGAGGTCCAGGGATGTTAGCCAATCCCCTGACCTTAGGGAAGAATCATTCCCCGAGTCACCATTTTGAATTTTGGTTTTGTGATGTGTTTGTTCAAATGCCTTAAGTCTAGGATGGGTCGCCACTCCCCTGTCTTTTTCAGGGTAAGGAAGTATCTGGAGTACAGACCTTTGCCCCTGTGCTGAGTAGAAACTTTATCTACAGCTCTGAAAGCCAGTAGAGAAGAAACATCTGCTTCTAGAGCAATGATTTCTGAGATGGTTGCAGGTGGAAAGGACCTGACTCTCATTTTTGGGAATCTTTTGAAACTGAGGGCCAGTCCCTGGCTTACTACCTCCAGGACCCACTTGTCTGAGGTAAGAGACTTCCAGGCCTGGAAGTAGTAAGCCAGCCTGCCTCCTGCTGGAATGGGGGAGCTGACCTGGGCTGACACATCAGGGTGTCTGCTTGGCAGGAGCCTTGGACTGGGAAGAGGATGCAGCCCCTCTCATCCCCCGCCTGCCTCTCCCTTGAAAGAACCCCCTCTGTGGGAAGGAAGAGGAATCCTGAGCTTGATAAAAAGGCCTGTGGAAAGGCTTGCTCCTGCCAATAGAGTGCTGCTTCTGAGGAGTGGCTTGCCTCTCTTTGGCCTGTGCACTCCTGTAGGTAGTCCTATACTCATCCATTTTCTTCACATAAGCCTCTGTCTGCTCCCCAAACAGAGTTACCCACTGCAGGGATGGGTATCCTGCGAAAGGCTAGTACATCTGAGCCAAGCATGTCTCCTGAGAGACACAGATGTAGCCATGACTCTTGATGTCACATCACTGGTGTCTATAGCACCATGGAATTGTACTTTGGATGCCTCAATTCCATCAGCAGCCACCTCATCCAGCTCTTTGGCTAGCTGGGAGGGAAGCCTGTTTAGCCAGCTCCAGAACTGTATCCCTCCTGGACTTCTGGAACCTGGCTGTGTAGGCCATATAGTTAGTCTGCCTGAGTCCCAAAGAGGATGCCAAATACTGTTTTTTGGCCATGTCATCCACCTTCCTGGAGCCTTTGACGGGGGGTGGGGGTAAAGGAATATTAGCCATGCAGCCTGCACTACCCCAACGTGGCTGCAATGACCATATAAAAACTCTGTACCTGAGCCTGATAACATGTACCTCCTGTTCATTCTTTTGTCTACAGGAGGTAAGGAGTTAGGAGTTTGCAGTATCTTTTTTGTTTGTTTCCCTGAAGACTTGTGAAGAGGGATAGACAATCTTTTGGCCTCTGGGATGTCCATCATCTCAACAAAATCAGGCTCTTCCTCCTCCTCAGCAGCTTCCACCATTGGGAGCTGGAAGGTTTCAGCCACCTTCTTGTAGAAGTAGTAGAGGGAAGGGGACTCAGAAAGCCTAGGGGGGGGAAGAGAGACATTAGAGGGTCTGTCTGGGGAGATGTCCGGTTTAATGGGCACATCCAGACCTTCAAAATCATTATCTTCATCTTCGGGATACTCTTCATTTCCCTCCCACTCCACATCATAGTAAGCATCTGGATCGTAATCCGATGGCGTCGGATCCAACCGAACTGACCGCCTAACCGGCGGTAATGGTTCAGATGGAACCGGGCAAAGCAACTGAACTATACTAACCGCTTTGGCCATTTCATCAACGGTTGGAGCATGCGGTGCTGGATCTGAACTAGCTGACTTTCTTTTCCTTTTCGCTGGAACCGACCCCTCCGAGTCGGACCTCCTTTTGCCCGAGGAGGCATCGCCCAGGTCAATGGGCACCTCCTCAGGTTCGGCCGCAACCGAACCAGGCTGGCCATCCGGATCTATGGCCTTCCCGGCCTCCCTTTCCTCCAGCCTACTCAACCTTTTTTCCAGAGTGGCTTTAGGAAAATTCTTTCAAATCTGGCAGTCTGTTTTGAGGTGGTCAAATCCCAGACAGTAAACACAGATTGGGGGGGGGGTGTCAGCCTCGGCAAAAGCCCCCCCACACTAAGTACAGTGTTGAAACCCAGTAGGACCTGTTTTTTCTTGGGTTTCTCAGACACAGCCACTCTAACAAATTACCCTTAATAGCTTTTTAAGTCAGGTAATGAATCCTCTATCAGTTACCAACCATGTTACGGGCTGTGGGGAGAACAGAGTCCTTTTTTTTTTATAAACCGATAGGAACCGAAACACCACACTAAATCCCAGAAAAACACAAATATACACAAAGGGTCAGTTTCCAACCAGACCGACTGATGAGAAACCAATGGAAAAAAAATTTCCACAGAAAATAAGTAAAATTAAGTCACCACCCTGCCTGTACCATAGACAGAGGCTGAAAATCCTAAGAAAAAAAAAATGGGTTTAAAAAATGGGTTTAAAAAAATGAACGCTTTTTAAACTCTACCAAAACGAGCAGAGGAGAAATCTCCGGAGCAGCTTCACTGTTAGGCGGAGTAAAGAATCTGACAGTTACATTGGTAAGTACCAGAGACAGAGGTTTGAAAACCGAGCTTGAGCTCAGCATTCTGTGCTCCTGCATAGTTAACTGTTTCCTCTCTGGGCAGTTCAAGTGCTGGGGCTAACTGCATATTGTCAGAATACAGCAAGACTTCATGTTGTTTGAAAGAATAATGTTCGCCTATGATGCAGAGAACTTAATCAGGAGCCACAAAGGAGGTGACCTGTTCTTCCAGCAGAAAGATCTCATATGAGGGGGGATGTACTACCCAGTTGGTGGGAAGAGCTTAGCTTAAAGATGTTCAACCAATGATACCATTCCAGTGGAACTGCCAGAGTGTGGATAAGTGAACCATATCCATGCCCCTAGAACCAGATCTACCCAGCCACCAAACCTTAGATACACAAACAAGTGCAGGGGCACAAATGATTATGCAAATCGTTGATCTACTTTAGTGGTCAGTCACACACAGTGTGATCAGTAATATTCTGGATTGAGACAGATGCATGGCTGAGCCTGTGGTGGTACCAGGTGCACACAGTGCCACTGTCTTAGGCACACAGTGCTACCACGAGTCACTGCTCCTCACCCCACATCCTGACATATGTCCCTGATTCCCAGATGTTGCTGTTGTTAAGATGAATTCCATGGTGTCCAGTGGATCCCCAGTGCTGTTCCAGTCTAGCACAGTGGTCAGTGGGACACACCCTTCCCACTGTCAAAATGAACATTGTAGCTCACAAGGCTGCAATCTTTTTTTTGTAATTCATAGTTTTAGTGAGGTTTTTCTTGTAAGGAAAAAAATACATAGGATAACATTGGAATGATACTAAAAAAAAAAAAAAGATATAAATACAATCCAAGATATTTTAGTCCAATAATGCTTACTTCTAAGGAAAAATAAAGGATAAATTACTAAATTATACAATGGCAAGAAAGAATCCCGGATTCTGATTGGTCAGTGTGTGCCTGAGACAATGATATTACAGTATAACATCACTGTCACTGATTAGCATTAGCTTTGCTTGCCATTACCATAGATCAGCTTTACCTTTTTTTCTCTTCTCTTAAGAAAGTCACTAAAAATCTACTAAAAACATTTTTAAAATACTTTTTTTTTTATTTTGTATCACAATGAGCCATTGTATAATAGCAATAAGGCACTCCAGGGTGTATGTTATTGTGTAATAATGTCACTCCTGGGGTGGTGGAAGCACTCTGCTTCGCCTCATGTTTCAACCCACCCCAGGAGTGACGTTATTACACAATAACACACACCCTGTCGTGCCTTATTGCTTAAATAAGGAAGACTAGACTAAAAACAAAATGCCATAACTATAGAGTGTGTGAATTAATTACTATTATGAACTGGGGATCGTAAAAAGAGGAATCTGATTGGCAGAGAGCTCTTTGAAGCCATGATATCGGGCTACATCATCACGGCTTCAAAAAAGTTCTGGCGCCACCAGCCTCCTTGCTCTGTTCTGAGAACTATTTTTTCAAAATGTGCTCCTACATCACCCAAAAACTTGTTCATAAAATGTTTAAAAACCTGTTTGTTTTATTTTATTTATGAAAATTCAAACTCAGTTCATAATAGCAATAAGTCACTCCAGAGTGTGGTATATCATGGGATAGCATCACTTCTTGGGTCATTGGCCCAAGGCATGATGATATCCCATGATATACCACACCCTGCCGTGCCTTATTGCTTAATTATATACTCCTACAAATTAGAATGAGATACGAGAGAGAGAAAAAAGGTAGTATTAGAACCATACATTAAATACTAAAAATAGGGTAAAGGAAGTTTGGGAAATACACTGTACATCTTAACAACCTACCAAATGATATGACTTAAGGATTTGAATTACTTAAGAATGGTTCCCATATGGATAGGAACTTGTCAGGTCTGTTAATATTCGTGTAGGCAACCCTTTCATAGCTGGCTCTACTGTAAAGATCTTGTAGCCATTCCTTCACTGTTGGAGTCTCTGTGCTTTTCCAATGTCTCAGAATAATATTTTTTGTCATAATGAAAGCTGGATGTAACCATAGTTTTTGATGGTAAGAGTGTTGTGAGAGTTCTGAGCAAATCCCCAAAATTGCAAACTTAGTTGTGCAAACAATTTCATGTTTTGTTGCCTTTTCACAAACTGATAATACATTGTTCCAAAAACACAGCAACACTGGGCAGGACCAAAGCATGTGTGATAAAGTTCCTTTACCTTTTTGACATCTCCAGCATGTATCATCCAAAGATAGGCCTAAACTGACTAGTTTACAAGGGGTGTAGTGCCACCAATGTACAATTTTATATTGAATAAGTCTGCCCTTTGCTTCTCTACATGCTTTTAGGGTCATGACCCACATTTCATCCCATTCCTCCATACGTATCTGTATTTGTAACTCTTGTTGCCATGTGCTACGCAGTGCTGCAACAGGGTCTGGTTTGGAGTCTAAAATCATTTTGTATATAGATTTATAACCATTGTTGGTTGTACATAGTTTGTCCAGAATGTGAACAGAGGAGAATGAGACTTTGTTGTTGAATTGAGACTTAAGGACATCTCTCAATTGTAGAAAATGATAAAATTCAGTTCTGGGCAGGTTATATTTAAGGGACAACTGTGAGAAAGATAATAGAGTAGCTGTGGAGGGGTCTATAAGATCATTTAGAAAAACAATGCCATGTTTCCCATAATGGCCATTTTATACATTTATTATTGATTTTCAGTAACTGGTTATCCCAAAGAGGGCAATGTGGTGAGGAATTCGGGTTCCAATCTAGGGCAGTGGCAGTTGATTTCCAGGATTTATTAACTTGACTGAGAACTGGGTTTGAATTAAAAGTTCTAACTGAATCTGCAAATAAAATAGTTCTAGGGTGATTCCCTTTCAGCAAAGATTGTTCCACTTGAACCCATGTCGGTGTGTCCTGACTCTTAGTTAGCCACAATGATCTGACACATTGGCCTATAATGAAGGCATCATGCCCGAGTTTAAAGTTGGGGAGGCCAAATCCGCCTCTCTCTCTTGATTGTTGCAGTTTGACCATTGAGATTCTCACAGATTTGTTACCCCATAGGAATTTTCTGCATAGGTTGTAAATCTTATCAAAAAAGAAGGCTGGAATATGAATGGGCAGGTGGTGTAGTAGATAATAAATACGAGGAGCAATCATCATGTTAAATGCCTGTATCTTACCCCAAAAAGACAATAACATCTTATTCCACCTAGTGAAATCCATTTCAATTTTTTCTAAAAGAGTAGAAAAGTTCTGGGTTAAAATCCGAGAAATATTCAGTGATATTGTAATGCCCAAAAACGTTATCCCCTCAGGAGCGATTTTTATATTATTTTTAATAAAGATGGTCTTGTCTATCCCCTTAGTTAAGAAAAGAGCCTCTAACTTTTCGAAATTAACTTTGAATCCTGATATGTGCAAAAAATTTTGTATTGTTGATAATATATTGGGAATTGAAGTATGGGGATTTGTTATGGATAGGACAATATCATCTGCATAAGCTGTTTTTTTGATCTTTTCCAATTTTAATTCCATTTATTTTTGTAGATGCTCTCAGGCTGATGAGGAGAGGTTCCAAGGCTACTAGAAAGAGAAGAGGAGAAAGTGGGCAACCTTGCCTTGTACCTCTAAATATTGGGAACCTTTCTGAAGAAAATTAATTTATTTTCACTGTGGCATAAACCTCAGCGTATAAGATTTGCACAGTTACAGAAATAACTACCTAGGTTGTATCTGTCCAGGATTTGCATCAGATAACTCCATTCTGTTCTATCAGATGCCTTGTTGGCATCCAAGGATAGAAGGACTGATTGAGAAGTGTTGGATTTGGATGCGTGCAAGATATGTATGATTTTGCACGGAAGATCTGAGCTACGCCGTCCAGGCACAAAGCCAACATGATCTGGATGAATCAGTTTTTGGATACATGTGTTGAGCCTGTTGGCCATAATTTTTGCTAACATTTTACAGTCTACATTGATGAGTGAGATGGGTCTGTAGTTTTCACAATTTATCTTTTTTGGGTAAAACAATAATAGTGGCCTCCTGCATAGTTAGAGGTAAAGCTCCTGTTATAGCTGCATTACTAAAAACTCTTAAACGGTAGGGTGCAAGATGTTGGCTTGTGGCTTTAAAAAAATTCTCCAGATAGGCCATCAGGGCCAGGGGCCTTTCTCTTTTTTTAGTTGTTTAACCAGGAATAGCACACTAAGCTGAAAGCTTTTTTACAGGTGCGACCTGGGAGCACAGGGAAGTTAAGTGACTTGCTCAGGGTCACAGAGTATGCAAGTGGAAGCTGTGGGATTCAAACCCAGGTCTGGTCTGCTGGATGTCACCAGATTGGCAGCTCAGCCTTAAACCACTGCACTATACTGCCTGCCTTGACAGATGGCATTGCATGAATGGCCTTCAAAATCTCCCCTTGTGATATGGGTTTATTGAGAACTTCCATGTCATTAGTAGAGAGCATGGGGATGTGTAAGCCCTTCAAAAATGTGTCCAAATCATCCCTGCTGGTTTGACATTCTTATTTGTATAATGTTGAGTTAAACATACTAAACTCCTTCACAATTTGTTTAGAGTTGAATACCTGGTGATTCTGTCTGTCTTTAACGGTAGTGATTTTAGGAACTTGTGCTAATTTCTTAAGTTTATATGCCAAAAGTTTACCTTGGGCCTCTCCAGCCTCCCAATATGCTTGTTTCAAATGAAATAATGCAAACTCTGCCTTTTGATTGACTATATTATTTATTTCATATTTTAGGTTAACTGTTTCTCTATATAAGGTAGAATTGTTCACCCCTGTCAATGTAAATAAATCCTCTTTTGTTTTCAGGGCTTGTTCCAGCTTTTTGAGGTCAGCCTCCCTAAGGTTTTTTTTTTTTTTTTTTTTAATGTGCTGAGAACGCAATTAAACAGCCTCTTACATAAGCTTTAAATGAATCCCACAAGATCGGTACTGTAACCTCATTGTTATAGTTTATTACAAAGAAAGTTTTAATTTCTTCTGTTAACCAGCCAAGAAAGTCACCATACTGCAATTAAATTTCCAGTGCCTTTCAGAGGGTAGGGTGCGACTAAATGAAATCCCCATGGATACTGGGGCATTATCAGATATGATTATGTTGCCTATTGAACTAGAAGATAGGCCCGACAAAAGTGATTTGGAAAGAAAGGTGTAGTCTACCTACTTTATGAAATGGGCACCATAAATTAAGAGCTTTCATTGGCTGCTAAGGATGTGATATTCATTCTGATGCACAGGAAAAGGGACCAGCAGTGGGCATTGATATAGGTGATGCTGCCCACTTTAGAATGTTAGCAAAACAAAACGCAGCCATCTTGTTCGTGCCAGAAGTGGTGCCAGTCGAACTGTTAAAAATAAATACCTCTGACGCCTCTTCACTTTGCCTCAGTGAAAAAAAAAAAAACGGAACAGCCACAATCTCTTCACCAGCCCGACCGCTCGCTCTTTAAACTCAATTGTTTGAATTTTAACAGAAAAAGAAACGAACAACTGCGATGTGTCTCCCAACCCGGATGCTCCTTCATCTACAAAAAAAAAAATCGGAACAACCTCGATCTCTGTACCAGCCCGCCCAGTTGCTGTCTCTGTCAGCCCCCTCGCTCACTCTGTCTTTAAATTAAAAAAAAAAAAAGAAAGCGCAATTTCTCTTATTTGTCTCCACAATCAGCATGGGGGGTACTGCTATCATTACCAGACCTCTGCGATCTCTGTACCAGCCCACCCACTCGCTCTATCAGCCCACCTGCTCACTAGAGTTTTTGTTTTTTAATTTAAAAAAATAAATAAATAAATGAAAGAAAGAAACAGCTGCAATCTATCTTATTTCTGTCCAGCAGCATGGGGGGGGGGGGGGCGGCTACTGCTATGACAACCAGACCTACTAAAGTACAGAAGCCTAACCGTAACATTTAGTTTTTGTGAAAAAGAATACAAACACCTCTTTTTTTTTTTTTTTGAATTGAAAGAGCTCCCATGAATTGAACCCGCACATGACTTTTTCAATTTGGCTGTTTCTTCAGAAGTTAAATGTGTCTCCTGAAGAAAGGCTCTATCAGCATCTAAAGATTTGAGGTATGATAGAACTTTTGATCTTTTTACCGCGTTGTTACACCCTTGAATATTCCAAGATACAATATTAATAATCTGATTAGCTGAAGACATCCTGAACAGTGAAAGTAATAGCTATTAGATACGCACTTAGTTAAACAGACTTATGTTTAGAAATTCTATATTGAAACACACACTTTAGATAAGTAAAACTATATCAATAACACTACAAACTTTACTAGAGAACTCAATAATTAATTTTAATAGTATGAATGAACAATTGAGCTGTCAAATTTCTAGCAACTGTAAAAACGTTATCTTTTAAGCTAACACTCACAATGCACTGCACCGTGCAACACTAAAGATATCGCACTGTTGGTAGTTGGCAGTAATAGAAAAAAACCTTCTGCTACATCCATGAATCAGTGAATACAAAAATGTTTAGTGATAATATGAAAAAGAAACCGCCTATTTTAAGAGCAGAGGAAAAGATTAATATAATGAGAAATGTCATTACTGATGACAACCAAACCACTTGTATGAATATGCTACTTACAGTAGTTTGACCCACCAGTGTTTCAATAATTGGCTAAACGTCCAAATAGAAACTGGAATTAGTCAGCTTAAAGTATACCGTAGAATATTAAACAGGTTTAGATAGTGGTTCCTGGAGGAGCATGGCAGCTATACTTTTATTTGTTGCCTTAAGCCTGTACTGTGATTAAGTGCTCTGTCCTGTGAGGTCATCAAATGCATTAGTTTTTATGTATATATTATACTGCATGTTATTTGATGCCCCACAACCACACTTAATATGGCAACCTGCCCCATAAGGCTGACAAATTATCTGGTTATTTTTAGTGGTTTGATGATTGCCCCAAGACTATACTTGTTATGGCAGTCCGCCCCATTGGGCCCTAATTAGCCAAATTCTACTGCTGTATGTCTCTTACAAATTTCCTGCTGTAGAGTCGCAAGACCTCCATAACAGACAAGACGTGTGGATCATTTAAACAGAGAGGCAGATGAATATGGCAGTTTAATGAACAATCAGCCACCACCACCATTACTGATCCAAACATTGTGTACTTCAAAGATTCAAATGAACCCTCAGTACTATGTACACTCCTTCCATTAGTTTTGCACCATTAAGAAAGAGATGGAGAAGTAAATAGAGAAGCGAAAGCAAGGAAAAGGAAAAAGGGGAGAGGGGGAAAAAAAAACGTTAAGGGCAACATATAAGCTAACAAAAACCAAGCATTGATGAGGGAAATGCAACTAGTGTAAAGACATATTAATAAAAAAGATATGACTGAAACATTAGCAGTCCAAACACTGAGTAATTCAGCAAAAGGGTGGCTTAGAAATCAAAAGTTAATGCCAGCAATAAAGTGGTAATGAGAGCATGATATAATGCTCTCCAGGTCTTTGCATTAATATTGAACAATATAAAGAGGGGCCTACTATAAAACCCAACTTTGCAATATAATGATGTTTTGAAACATAACATTAAAACAAAATGCACACAAGATGACCTTAGTAGTAATGATGCAGTCAGCTTACCACTCCATGGTCGTGTCCCAGAATCGAACTCGTAGCTAGCAGACGCGATTAGCTGCTCCTACGATGAGTGGCAATGGGGAACTGATTGGATGTGCAAGCAGTACAAACAGATTAGTAAAAATAAAAATTAAAAGCATGCACAAGAAAACTGTAGCTGAGTAGCAGGCAGTAGAATAAACTGAACCCCTGACCCTTAGTTACGTGTCGACCCCAGGAAGTGATCAGCTTGAACATTGACCTTTATGTTGCTGAAAGCCTTATGGGAGCAAGGAAGTTCAATCCACAGGATGCATCTCGATTGACTGGACCAGGGTGTTTTTATCTGCAGAACCTGCTGATTTCACAACTGCGTGACAGTTTTGCAGAGTTTGAGGTGAGAGAGTAGAAAGATCTATGCGATCCCTAGATCTGGAGTAAAAACTTTTTTTTTGCAGCTGTAGTAGAGAAAAACTGGAGTCGTAAGATTGAAAACCTTTGTTCAATGGTTTGTTTTTCCTTGTCAGCACAACAATACCTGCAGGTTTTGGTGTGTGCTTACTGTTTTTCAGTACTACTGAGTAGGGAAGAGGGGTACAAATCTTCACTGTCGTGGGCTTTGTGGTGGTGTTTTGTTGGTCTGCTTGGTGAGGTTTGACCCGTGGTGAGGAAGCTGGGGGAGGCTCAGAAGAGCAATTACTGTTATCTCGAGCCTCCTGTGCGCGAGCTGAAGAAGTTGAAATCTGGTTGGCAGTTTGTTGTTGTGGCCTAGGCATGGGACTGTTAATCACAGACCAAACTTGCTCAGGTGTATCACATAGTTTAGCACGGTTACCAGGCGCTGAAACCATAAGACCAGCTGGATATTTAAAATAATATAGCCACCCAAGTTTCTGTAATTGTTTCTTGACCTCAAAAAAGGATTTTCTTTTTTCCACCACGTTTGATGAAAAGTCTTGGAACATAAGATATGCTCTACTTGCCAATACAGTTGTTTAAGCTCTCTAGCCACCCTTAGAATTTCCTCCTCTACAGTAAATCTTAGAAAATAGGCAATGATAACTCTTGGCCTGCGAGAGGCTTGATTTTTGGGCACAAGGGATCTGTGGGCTCTTTCAGTTTCAAGGGGCAATGGCCATTCATAGTTTACCATCTCTGGTATCATTTTCTGAAGGAATGGTATCATAGTCTTCCCCTCCAGCCCTTCTGGAACACCCACAATGTGGATGTTATTTCTTCTACCCCTGTTCTCTTAAAGGAAAACTACACCCAAAACTTGAAAAAATATATGTTGTGCAGAGTGTTTTAATTTGTATGTGAAGTTCTAGTGTTTCCTTCCCTCTGACTGGTATTAGGAGTTTTTCCGAAATTAGCCTGCTAGCTTTATGCTAGTTTTACGACCCCTGGGGATCTTCATACCTGATAGCTATATTGTATTTCTTGTTCCCACAGTGCATCTTGTCTCAAATGACTGTGATGTAAGAAAGACCCAACATTCAGCACACACATGCCAAACAAACTAAATATCTTTGAAGATTTACAAGCTGCACAAAAATTACGAGCAGCAAAGTTTTTCAGCAAGTAAAACCTTTAGGATGAGGGTGGTCACCAAGCTGAATTCTACAGATTTTAAAATATAGCCATGTCTATTGTTGTGAACCGACTGTAATGCAATGCTTTCTGCTGGATTTATGGGCTCTGCTACATCACCATCACATGAAACGAGGTGCACTGTAGGACAAAGAAATGCAATAAAGCTATTTGATATGGAGATCTCCAGGGTTCGTAAAACTACCCTAAAGCTAGCAGGCTAGTTTAGGAAAAACTCCTAATACCAGTCAGAGGGAAGGAAACACTAGAACTTCACATACAAATTAAAACACTATGCACAACATATTTTTTTTCAAGTTTTGGGTGTAGTTTTCCTTTAATCGTCCACTTTGTTTAATAAAAAATGGATCTGTTCTGCCTGGTGCTCAAGTTTGTCTTCTAAAAAGGCAACAGTGTTATGAAGAATATCGATTCTGTTCTCTGCTTGAGTTATATTATTTGCATTTTTACTGATATCCTTGTTTAAAGACCCCATATTTTTTTTTATGTCATTAATGTCAATACTGATGTTGGCAAATAATTATTTCACAGTGTCCATGTCCGATTTACCTCCAGTATCCTGATGAGCTTGTGAAGTTTGACGCTGTTGTGGTTTTCTCCTCAGTCATTGTACACCTCCTTGCAGCCGACTTCAAAGGGCAATTTGACAGTGTAATTTACAGAGAATGAATATTAACATAAAACGGAACCGAGATGCATTATCATCATCAAATCTTTATTTATTCAGGCAAACATCATTGAGCAAGGCTCATTTACAAGATGGACCTGATAAGGTCAAGGTTCAATAGTTGATACACAACAGATACAACATACACTTATATAAGACAGTTATACATATAGGGGAAAATAACGTTTATAAACACAGTGATGTACAGTAAATTCACGTAAAAGACGGTTACAGGAAAGTTAAGCTAATATTTACAGTATGTACAGTATATACATATCCCAGTGGGGGGCATGGCAGACACTCAACATAATGTAATACTAGGATGGTGAAGGTATTACTGGGTGCCATAAGATGGGGTGTCTGTCTGGAAAGAATATGCCACATATGGTTTGGAAGGGAGATTTGTGAGATGACAATGCTAGCTCTAGTGGTAGCAATTGCATTTCTCTTTGAAGAAGACTGTACAATGCTGTTTAAAGGATGCAAATGGAATGATATTGGACAGTTTTAGGGATTTTTGTAGGGTGTTCCATGCTATAGCTAGAGAATAGCTGATTGCTGCCCTCCCTAGCCTGGTGTTGAATTTGGGCAATTTGAGCAGGATGATGTTGTTGCTTCTTAGGGCGTAGGAGAGGTCTGGGTGAAGCAGTCCAGGATATAGTTTGGAAGTTTTTTGACAACGCTCTGTAAATCCATAGTGCTGCATTTCTGTTCCTTCTGAGGTGAAGGGAAACCCACCCAACTGCAGCATAAAGAGAGCAATGATGAGTATTAGATGGCAGATCTGTAATGAACCTTATTGCTCTATGATATAAGGTATCCAACTTGTGATGGTAGGAGATGGGGCAGCGACTATAAAGGAAGTCTGCATAGTCAACAACTGATAGAATAATGGCCTGGACTAACCTCATCTTTGAGTCTCTGTTTAGGAAGGGTTTTAATCTATAGAGAAGGCCAAGCCTTTGGCGAAGCTTTTTTAACAGTTCTTCTAAATGATGAGTGAAGTCAAGTCTG
The DNA here is from genome assembly GCA_016271365.2 of Neoceratodus forsteri. NCBI lineage: Eukaryota > Metazoa > Chordata > Ceratodontiformes > Ceratodontidae > Neoceratodus > Neoceratodus forsteri. Next base: position 161,005,559 of record JADMNL010000025.1, read on the forward strand.
TTGTCAATCCACACACCTAGGTATTTGAAGTTTTCTACATACTCCAGATTTTCTTCAAGTATAGTGCATAGCTGGGGGAGAATGATTGGAGAGGATGTGCTGGTGGAGCTTTGATTTGTGAACATCATTGCTTTAGTTTTCTTTGCATTTAACAGAAACTTTTTCTCATTGTAGCAAGGAGAATTCTGTTTGTAGGATTTCACGAGCAGCTGCAGGCGAAGGGTTGCTGACATACAGAACAGTGTCATCAGCAAAGAGGTGTACAGAGGAATTGGTAAGGGTTGAATCAATGTTATTTATATAAATGGCAAAAAGGATAGGACCCAGAATAATTTAAATTCACTGAGATTAAAACACAGCCTTTCCTCTAACAAGACGTCTAAAGATTGGGCGGTGAAAATTAGTCAAGGAGCTAAATTTGAAGTAAATCAACGTGGGTGAGCAGGAGCTGTTCAGTCAACCTGCTATCGCTGATCGCGCCATGCACACGCCCCCCCCCAGGCTGCAATATCTTAAGGTACTGCTTGCAGCAGTTCACATCCTGGCATTGCTGTTACTTGCCAACATGGGTGAGGGCACTGGGGAGTCCTTCCATGCATACTGGCACCCTCATTAAAAGGCCCCACCATGCCACCCCATTTCCTGTGCTGTGGCACTGACTTGTGCAATAGTGCAAGGAAAGGCTTGCAACCCAATTGTGTACAGTACAAACTGGCACAACACAGATCTGTGCCACAACATGGTCCTTGTGACATAGCATAAAGGGGTGCAACAGAACTGTGCCATGACCTTGCAGCACAAAATTATGACTATATAGAACCCCACCATTCTCTGAAAGAGCCCGATTGTGCAAATCTTAATCTCTTTTGAAAGGTGAGGAACTTTAATTCCAACACTGTATTCAAATCATAATTTACATATTTAAAGCAGTTTTAATTTGGATCTGTACAATAAGATTTTGTATGCCCTTATGCTATACTGAACAGTTCCTCTTTTAAAGCTGCAGTGCGTGTTAACGGTAAGAATTTTGACCTACATATTTAATAAGATTTTAAATTGACCCTTACCTTCTGGCTTGTATGATACAGTACAGTTACTTAAGAACTTACCATAACAGTAGATCTTTAAGAGGATTGTTTGCAGCAGGCCATACCTTTGGAACTATAGCCACCAGGCACTAGAACCACACGGAAACTTTTCTAGCTAGCAGTCTAGCAGGGGGTGACCCACTCAAACATCGGTCTATAAGAGTTGGCAACCCATACATCCTCCTCAGTTCTCCCATCAGAAACCATAAGTCCCCAAGCTAACCAGAAACCGTTCCAAACAGCTATCTCCATGGATGCAGAAAAGACATTTGATAGGGTTAATTGGAACTTTCTAAAAACATCCATGGACAGAATGGGATTCGGCCCCAAATTCATGCACACTATCTCCCAACTTTATTTCAAACCACAAGCACTGGTAAGGGTAAATGGAGTGAGTTCCCCCTTCTTTGCTTTGAGCAGAGGTACAAGGCAAGGTTGCCTACTTTCATCACTCCTTTTTACCCTTTGTCTGGAGCCTCTTGCAGCCAAAATGAGACACAGCCTGCAGATTTCAGGGGTTATTGGGGGGGAGGAGCAGAAATTTTCCCTTTATGCAGGTGACTCCATCTTTTTTGTGTCCTCCCCTGAAGCATTAACCTCAGCCTTGTGTGATACACTGCGAGTCTTTGGAGAGATCTCTGGCTATAAAATTATTATTATTTTTTTTAATCTGAAGCCCTGATTCTCAGTGGAAAGGCTCCACGGGGGTTTAAGGAAAATTTCCCTTTCAAATGGGGCCCCTAAAGGACAGATTCAATATTTAGGCATTCACGTGTCCACTGACCTCTCCAAATTATTTGCCCTTAATTATGGGAGGCTCTGGGATCAGGTGAGCAGAGACTTGGCTAGACGGTAGCTCTTCACTCTCTCCCTGGTGGGCTGTGTTTCAGTGCTTAAAATGAACATTCTCCCCAGTTTTCTGTTCCTGTTTCAGAGCCTCCCCTCAGGGCTACCAGTCTCCTTTTGGAGCAGACTAACAAGGGAGACCCAGGGGTTTGTCTGGCAGCATAAGAAGCCTTGGGTGGCCAGATGCTTTTATTTCCTACCTCGGGAGAGGGGTGGCCTTGGTTTACCCAACTTTTATTTCTATTACCTAGTGGCTCAGATGGTCCCTGTTTTATTATGGGCCAGAGAATTGAGTGAAGATGGTACGAGATGGAGGATACACTTCCAGAGGGGAGACCGCTCTACACCATGGCTCTTGTTCTCTCTCTCCCCCGAACTACATCCAGCTAGTTAAAAACAGATAGGTGAGACAGGGATGGTCAGGAGACTTACGGATACGCCTGACGAGGTGGGCCCATTGTCGCTCATTCAGCATGAACCCACTTTTTTCCCTCCCATGCTAGACCTTGGATTTGTAAGATGGAGTGCACAGGGTATTACCAGGTTCACACAGTTGATTGAGGGAGACCAGTGTATCTCATTTCAGAGGGTGAAAGACAAGTTCAATTGGGATAATAGAGAATTTTTTTTAAGTATATGAAGGTCAGGCACTTTATAAATTCTTCAGACCACCTAATGAGGCTAACAAGACCATACTCTACCTGGGAACAATTTTTGTTTGGCACCATCACCATTACTGCCAAGGCCAAACCAGTGACAAGCCTCTATAGAATGCTGTTAGGGGGAAGGGAGGTATCCTTAGCTGTACATAAAAACAATTGGGAATGGGAAAACCATCAGGGAATCTGACTGGGACCAACGGTTAAAAGTAATCTGAAAGGTGACCGCCTCACTGGTATGGCAGGAGTTTTATTGGAAAATGCTTGTTTCTTTAGGGTTACCTTGATTACTCACCATTACACAGGGGGGAAATCCCTTGTGCTGGAGGGAATGTGGGGAGAAGGGCAGTCATTGGCATATGTTTTGGGCTTGTCCAAAACTGGCTGCATTCTGAGGACACCTAGAGGAAGCAGTGAGATAAATACTTGGGGTGACCATCCCTCATACCTTCAGACGGGGTTTTGGGGACCCCAACAGCAGTGCGTTTAAGGAGACTCCCATAAAGTTACACTCATACTCTTAGCAGTGGGACTAAAATGCATCACATCAAGATGGCTGAATAAGGAACCCCCGAAGCTCTTTGACTGGATCACTAAAATCCGGGAGGTGGTGTTAATGAAATCCCTTACAGCTAAGCAGCGACTACAGTATAAGCATCACTTGCAACACTGGCAACCATGGGAGACCTGGATACTACACCAGGAGGAACAACCCCATAGAGACTTTCTTTTTCCCCCTTTTTTCTCTTTTCATGGTTTCTTTCTCTTAGTAGCTTACAGGACAGCAACTTATGTGGAGGGTTATATGAATTGACATTAATTTTATCAGATGATAAGGGGGCAGGAGGAGTTAATGACACAAAGCCCAACGGTTGAGGCCCAAGTTAAGGCCACAGTTCACGGTTTTATTTTGTTGTTTTTAATAACAGCTTCTGTATGATTAAATTGTGGTCTAGGATTGACTTTAGGGTTACCCTTAGAGGACCCAGACTGAATATTTTCTTTGAAGTGCCATAGACCAGAGGTATAATGTATGCATTTCAAGACAATGTGTATGCAATTTATTCTATTGCTTTTCATAACTGCTATGTACCTGTCTTGTCTTAATTTGTATTACTGCAGCCATCAGGCTTCTAATAAAGCGGAGTTAAAAACAAAAAACATAAGTCACCTGGCACCAGCTGAGGGAACAGACGAGGAATTGAAACAGGGGCACCCTCTTTCCCAGGGGCAAAAGAAACAAGAGGACTTTGTACAGTGTGTGTAGTAATGCAAGATTCTATGCACATTTCTAATGTGCGGAGCAATGCTTTCCCTGGATTGGCATGCTCTGGGGAAATAAAATTGACATTTAAAATAAGAAAAAATTACTCACCATAGTAATGTTGTTTCTTTTAATTGATTCTTGCTGTATTCTGACTTAATGCAGTTAGCCCCAACACTTGAACTGCCCCGGAGAGTAATAAGCTAAACTTTATGCAGGAGCACAGAACGTTAAGCTTGAGCTCGGTTTTCAAACCTCTGTTTGTGGTATTTCACCAGTGTAACCGTCAGATTCTTACGAGCAACCAACTAGCTGAGCCTAGAATGTGTGTGTGTGTGTAAAAATTGTTTTAGTATAAGCCAAAAGGCAACAATTTGGGGCCAGAAGACTCATGTCGAGAACCCAAGAAGAAAAAAGGTAGTGACAACACTAAACAGATTTATAAACACAAACAGAATTAACAATTAACCCACCCAAGATGGAGGGTGCAAGGTACAACACTGTACCTGCCAGTCCACTTCCCAAAAACTAGGTTCTGAGAGGGGGGGGTCAGAATACAGCAAGACTCCATTAGAAGAAACAACATTACTATGGTGAGTAATTATTTCTTCAAAAAACATGAAGTCTTGCTGTATTCTGACTTAATGCAGACTTCCAAGCAGTTCCCTATGGAGAAGGGAATGCAGAACCTACTTTTGGAACAAGCTCTGCAGTACTGCTGTGCTAAACCTAGCATCACTCCTAGCCTGGATGTCCAGGGAGCAAATGCTTGGTGAATGTATGTACTGTTTTCCAGGTGGCTGCTTTGCAGATCTCTAACAAGGGTATATCTCTGGCCCCAGCCAGAGTAGCAGCTGTACCCCTAGTCGAGTGAGCCCTCAGGCCTGAAGGAGGTGTTCTACCCAATTTGTCATAGCAGAATTGTATACAAGAAACAATCCACCTGGCAATAGTTCTTTTCATGGCAGGCTTACCTTTCTCGACCTCACCATATGTGAGAAACAACTGAAGACAGTCATTCCTGTGAGCCTTACTGTGCTCTATGTAATAACTAAGAGCTCTTTTAACATCCAAGCTGTGTAGCCTTCTTTCACCTGAAGTGGTCAGTGAAAAACACAGGAAGAGAGAGTGGTTCAGATGAAAATCTGATACCACTTTGGGTAAGAACCTCCTATTGGTTCTTAGGACCACTTTATCCCTATGGATGGATATGAAGTCAGGTTCAACTGACAAGGCCTGTAATTCACTAATTCTCCTGGTCGAAGTAATGGCTACCAGGAACACAGTTTTTCAGGTCAAGCATTTCAGCTCAGCCGACGCCATGGGTTCAAAGGGGGTGCTGCATAGGCTGTGCAATGCAGACATTAAGATCCCAAACAGAGAGTCGGTTCTCTAAATGGAGGTTTGTATAGACAGACCCTTGAAAAACTTTTTAAACACATGATGAGATGCCAGGGAAGAGCCCTTCTCTGCTGAAAGGAAAGCAGAAACTGCTGCTAGGTGAACCTTTAGAGTTGCAGGCCTAAGGCCTAGACAATTGAGGTGAACCAGATAATCCAAGGCTGTGGAGATGCCTGCAGAATCAGGGACAATGCCTTTCTGAGAACACCAAATGGTAAACCTCTTTCATTTGGAATCATAAGTCTTTCTAGTAGATGGTTTCTTGGAAACCTTCAGGATATCCATGACTGCCTGAGAAAGATGCAGGTCTGCATATTCTAGCTCTTCAAGAGCCAGGCCTTGAGATTGAGAGACTGGAGATCAGGATACCAGAGCCTCCCCTGGGAGGAGGACAGAAGATGATCTCTCTTGGGAAGGGACAGGGGACGAGACACTGCCAGGGACAGAAGCAGAGGATACCAAAGCTGCCTGGCCCAGTCTGGAGCCACTAGGATCACTGTGCAAGGTTGAGTTCTGATCTTGATCAGGACCCTGAACAGCAGAGGGAATGGAGGGAAGGCATAGAGGAACCTGCCCTTCCAATCCAAAATCAGGGCATCCTGGGGCACAGTCCCCAGGAGTGGAGGTCTGCAACAGAACAGAGGGAGTTGGTGATTGTCCGGGGCTGCAAAGAGATCTACCTCTGGAGTGCCCCATTTGGAGAAGATGGTCTGCAGGATGAGAGGATTCAGGGACCATTCGTGATGTCCCTGGGATATTCTGCTCGGAGCATCTGCCAGTACATTGTCCTTCACTGGAAGGTGAAATGCTACTAGGGAAGTCTGAAGAGAATAGGCCAGAGACCACAGTTTCATGGCCTCCGTGCACAAGGCTGAGGACCAAGTGCCTCCTTGTTTGTTGATAAACCACATTGTGGTCATGTTGTCTCTTCTGACTTGGACCACCTTGCCCTTGACCGAATCTGAGAAGCACGGAAGGGCCAGCAACATCGCCCTGAGTTCCAGAAGGTTGATGTGAAGAAGAGACTCCTGTGGAGACCAGACCCCTTGGGCTGTCAAGGCCCTCAGGTGGGCTCTCCCACCTAGGAGAGAAGCATCCGTAGTCAGAACTACTAAAGGAGTTTGCGGGAGAAATGGGACTCCTTGTTTGAGGTTGTCCTGATCCAGCCACCACTGGAGAGCTTGGACCAGAGTCTGAGTAACTGTAATCAGTTTGGTAAGAGGATCCTTTTCCTGAGACCAGAAGGACCTTAGGTGAAACTGAATGTCTCATCTGGAATCTTGCTCCCTGCATCACTGCAGTGGAAGCTGCCATGTGGCCCAGAAGCTGGAGGAATTGTCTTGCTGGGCGAGAGACCTGAGGTCGAAAAGATAAAGCAAGATCCACTGGGGCCTTCACCCTTGCCAGGGGAAGAAAAGCATTTGTTTGTAGTGTCCAAATCTATTCCTATAAAGGTGAGAAGTTGAACTGGTTCGAGGACAGACTTTGGAAGATTGAGAAGAAAACCCAGGGAACTGAGTAGTTCCTGGGTAGTTTGCAGAGCCGATTTGACCTGTAAAGATGACTGACCCACAATGAGCAAGTCATCCAGATATTGGAAGATGGTGATACCCTGTCTTCTGAGGTAAGCCACCACTACTGCAAGGCACTTTGTGAACAACCTTGGAGCTGATGTTAGGCCGAATGGCATGGCTCTGAATTGGTAATGGCCTGAAGGCAACTCGAACCAGAGGTATTTTCTGTGGGAGCAACCAGATAGGGATATGGAAGTAGGCATCCTTGAGGTTCAGAGATGCTAACCAATCTCCTGGCCTTAGAGAAGGAAGGATTATTCCCAGAGTTACCATTTTGAATTTGGGCTTTGAAATGCGTTTGTTCAAATACCTTAGGTCTAGGATGGTTCGCCAGTCCCCTGTTTTGTTTGGGGTAAGGAAGTACCTGGAGCACAGTCCTTTTCCCTTGTGCTGAGTAGGAACCTTCTCTATAGCTCTGAGAGCTAGAAAAGAGGAAACCTCTGCCTCTAGGGCAAGGGTTTCTGAGATTGATGCAGGTGGAAAAGACTTGGCCCTCTTTTTGGGAAACTTTTTGAAACTGAGGGCCAGTCCCTGGCTTACTACTTCCAGGACCCACTTGTCTGAGGTCACAGACTTCCAGGCCTGGATGTAGTAAGTCAGCTTGCCTCCTACTAGAATTGGGGAGTCGACCCGGGCTGACACCTCAGGGTGTCTGCTTGGCAGGGCCTTAGACTGGGAGGAGGAGGGAGCAGCCCTGTTCATCCCGCTCCTGCCCTTCCCTCTGAAGAACCCCCTCTGTGGGAAGGGAGAGGAGGCCTGGGCTTGGTGAAAAGGCCTGCCCCTAGACTGCTGCTTTAGTGGAGTGGCTTGCCTTTCCTTGGCCTGTGCACTCCTGTACGTGGTCCTGTATTCATCCATTTTCTTCATGTAAGCCTCTGTTTGCTCCCCAAACAGAGTTACCCACTACAGGAAAATCCATAGCCTTAGTCTGGGTATCCTGTGAAACGCTAGTACATCTGAGCCAAGCAGGTCTTCTGAGAGACACAGATGTAGCCATGACTCTAGATGCCACATCACTGGAGTCAACAGCAGCATGAAATTGCATTTTCGATGCCTCAATTCCGTCAGCAGCCACCTCCAGCTCTCTGCCTAGCTGGGGGGAGGCCTGTTTAGCCAGTTCCAGAACCGTATCCCATCTGGATTTCTGATACCTGGCTGTGTAGGCCATATAATTAGCCTGCCTGAGTCCTAAAGAGGATGCCAAATACTGTTTTTTTAGCCATGGTATCCACTTTCCTGTAGTCCTTATCCGGGGGTGTGAAGCCAAAGGAATGTTAGCCCTGTCACAGGCTGTAGCCTGCACTACCCCATCATGGCTGCTATGATTATAAAGTAACTCTGTAGCTGAGCCTGATAACATGTACCTCCTGTCCATTCTCTTGTCCACAGGAGGCACTGAATGAGGAGTTTGTAAGATTTTGTGTGTGTTTCCCCAAGGACTTATGAAGAGGGATAGACAGCCTTTTGGATAATGGGAAGTCTATCATTTCCACAAAATCAGGCTCTTCCTCCTCTGCAGCTTCAACCAAGGGAAGCTGAAGGGTTTTGGCCACCTTTTAGTAAAACAAAGTGTGAAGGGGACTCGGAGAGCCTGGGAGGAGAGACACCTGAGGGCCCATCTGGGGAGATGTCCGGTTCAAGGGGCACATCCAGACCCCCCTGGTGGTTGTCGTCATCATCATCATCGGGATAGCCTTCGTCTCCCTCCCACTCCTCATAAGCATCTGGATTATAATCTGAAGGAGACGGATCCGACTGAACAGACCGCTTAACCGGCAGTACTGGTTCGGATGGAACTGGTCTAAGCGATTGAACAATGCTAATCGCTTTGGCTATTTCGTCCACGGTTGGAGAATGCGGTATAGGATCAGAACTGGTGGACTTATGTTTTCTTTTTGATGGAACTGACCCCTCAGGGTAGGCTCTCCTTTTGCCCAAGGAGGTATCGCTTAGGTCAGTAGACACCTCCTCAGGTTCAGCCACAACCGAACTGGGCTGGCCATCCGGATCCATGGACTTTTCGGCCTCTCTTTCCTTCAGCCTACTCAGTCTCCAATCTAGAGCGGATTTAGGAACGCTTTTGCAAATTTTGGCAGTCCGACTTGAGGTGGTCAAACCCCAGACAGTAAACACAGATGAGGTGGGGGTCGGCCTTGGCAAAGGCCTCCCCACACTCAGTACAGTGCTGAAACCCAGTGGGACCGGTTTTCTTTTGGGGTTTGTCAGACATGGCCAAGCTACTAAATTACCCTACAGCAGCTTTCAAGCTAGGTAATAAAATAACCTATCTGTTACAAACCATGTCACGGGTTTTGAAAAAGAACCAGAAAAGGCCCAGTTCTTTTGAAATCGATCGGTACCAGAACACCACTCTAACCCCCAGAAAATTTTCTCAGAAACAGAAGAAATACAAGGTCGGCTCCTAACCAGACCAACCGCAAAGAAACAGAGGAAAAAATACATTTCCACACACTTTTCCAAAATAAACAGTCACTACCTATCTACAACACTACCTGTACCATAGGCAGAGGCTGGAAATCAGAAAAATAACTAAACGATTGGTTTAAACCGAACGCTTTACTTTTACGAACCGAGCAAAGGAATCTCCGGAGTGACTTCACTGTTAGGCAAAGTAAAGAATCTGACGGTTACACTGGGAAGTACCACAGACAGAGGTTTGAAAACAGAGCTCGAGCTCAACGTTCTATGCTCCTGCATAGAGTTTAACTCCTTACTCTCCGGGGCAGTTCAAGTGCCGGGGCTAACTGCATTAAGTGAGAATACAGCAAAACTTCATGTTGTTTGAAACTCCGACATCACTGTCTTTGTGGAAAATCAAATAAGGCTGCTCACACATGAGCACCTGTAGCTCTGAAATTCTTTGAGCAGAAGTAATAGAAACTAAAAACACTTTCCACAAAAAAAAAACTTGAAAAGTTCACATATCACAGCTCAAAAGGAGCCAAAGTAAGCTTTTCCAACACAAAGTTCAAGTCCCAAGGTGGGACTTCATTGCGGATAGAGGGCTTCAGTTGAAGAATGCCTCTCAGGAAAGTACAGGACACCTCCAGTTGTGCCACCATGCGGCCATCAACAGGCACGTGGATGGCAGACAAGTGCACCTTAAGAGAGGAGTACTTCAGGCCAGAGTCAGAAAGGGACAGCAAGTACTCCAGAATCTGATTCACTGGACAAGAGAAAGGATTCAGCTGACGTGACAGCCCACAGCACAAAGCATTTCTACTTCATTAAATAAGTGGCCCTAGTGGACAGTTTCCTAGCCCCCACCAGGACATCAGCCACATTTGGTGACACCCCAAACCGAACCATGGCTGCGTCCTCAGGAGTCGGGCATGAAGGTGCAGTATTTGAGGTCCGGATAAACCAGAGTGCCCAGTTCTGGGACAGAAAGCCGGTGAACAGAGGAAGGGGTACTGGAGATTCTAAATTTTAAAGCATTGTGTCCCGGACCTGGATTTTATCCTAAAAAGACAGGTTGTAGAGTGCTGATTTTGTTGGTTTGATTTAATTTGTACTGGAGTTTCCACTGTCAGCTGTTGCAGTGAAGGAACCAGATCTGACGAGGCCAGAAGGCGTCGACAAGGATCACCGTGGCCCCTTCCATCTGGAGTAGGGGGAAGGGAAGAAATGTGTACAGAAACCTCCTTTTCCAGATAACTCCAAGCCCTGGATCGAGCGAGCAAAAAAGCAGCGGCTTTGCATTGAGTGGCGATGCAAAAAGGTCCAACTCTGTATGACCCCACCTGTCAAACAGATCTACTACCGAGGTCAGCAGTTCCCATTCGTGTCTGACTGCAACTAGCTCAGGTGTCCACCAGTGGAACATGGACGGCCGACAGTTCGAGGCCATAATCCCGAGCCCAATACTAGACTCTCACTGCTTCCTAGCAGAGGAGGAACAAGTGAGTGCCCCCCTGCTTGATGTAGCAGATTACACTGATGTCCATCTGCACTAGCAGAAGGCCCAGGGACAGCAGAGTCTGGAATGCCTGCAAGGCATAAAGAATGGCTCACATCTCCAGGACATTTATGTGGAGAGAGGGATTCCAGCTTGGACCACGTCCCAAGTTTGGTGGGGCCCTAGATGAGATACCGATCCCATCCCTGAAGCATCTGTTTTGAGGATTTGCTGAGGGGATAGAATGAGGAAAGGAACCCCTCTTAGCAGGTTGTTGGGTTCCAGCCACCAAAGCAGAACCCTTTTCACAGGAGAGGAGACCAGGACTGCCTGTTCCAGGTCATCTGTACACTGGTCCCACTGGACCCTCAATGTCCACTGAGGAATCCTCATGTGCAATCTGGGTAGGGGCACTGCTACAATAGCTGCAGCCATCAGGCCTAAGAGCCGGAGGATGGTTCTTGCTGAGACATAGCAGTTGTTGTACAGCAGGTGGGCTTGAGCTGTAAGGCGATTTGCCCGGTCCTGGGGCAGGAAGGCTATGCTCAAAGACGTATCCGGAACTAACCCTATGTACTGAAGGCACAGACAGGGGGGCAGGCTGACCATGATGCCCAGATCCTGGAATAGGCGGATGGTATGTTCCAGAGCCTGTAACAGGTGCTCCATGGACTGGGCTTTTAGAAGTCAATCGTTCAGGTAGGACAAGAGTCCCCTCCTATCTTACGGCAGCTGCTACCACCGCCAGGCATTTGGTAAACACCCGAGGGGCCAAAGACAAGCCAAGAACTGTAAGTGTGCCCTCTGGAAATTATACAGTTACGTAAAAACTTACCGTAACAATAGATCTTTGAGAGGAGCTCTTGCAGTAGGCAACACTGTTAGGACTACGCCACCAGGACCACACAGAAAATTTATAGCTAGCTAGTATCGATGGAAACCCCCGTCGACTTTCTAGTATAAAGGGGTTCTCACCACCTCAGTCCCCACCAGAGACCCTGAAGCAAGGTCCGACAGGAGAAAAGGTGGACTCCTGAGGCCTGAAAAGGCAGTAGGGGATAGGAGGAGAAAATATGTGCCTACTGCAAGAGCTCCTCTCGAACATCTACTGTTACGGTAAGTTTTTACTATCTGTACTATCTTACTTCAAGGGGGCTCTTGCAGCAGGCAACATCGTTAGGACAGAGTCCCAAGCAGTACTGGAAAGAAAGATATCCGGGAGTAGGAGAGGAAGGAATACATCTTCAGCCAAAGAGCTGACTTCTAGAAGGAAGCTGGCGTCAGAAAAGGAACGCGTAGGCTGACACATATTGTGTACCCGAACAGTATTCTAAAAGAGCAGCCCCAGCAGGGAAGAGAAGATTGAAATGTCCCGAATATATGCCAGGTCTCATTCACTGAAGGAGCACATGGCTCCATAAGACCCCCAAATGAAGAGCAGGTGCCAGCACCCAACTGGACCTGGGTCAAATAAGGCATTCTTAAATCCAGACCTGAACCAGGACTGGACGGGAAAATAGGCCGGTGACAGAGGCAGTCACCTGCCCCCCTTCAAAAGTCAAAGGGTAGTAACCTGCCAAAATTAGAGAAGCCTAAAGAGGCTACCCTCAGCAAGGGCTGAGAATCCTGGAGCCTCAAGGGTGGCAGCCTCGCTGAGGAAGGCTATGGCTTGGAGGGTGACAGCGAGCACCGGTCTGTCAGATTGACGCCAGACCTTGACCCCAGGTCCGGCTAAGACACCAAGGCCGGGAGGGTGAAAACAGCTACAGCCACCCCCGTAGTATCTGACTGTCCACCTGCATCAGGCCCTTTCAAGAGGACTGGCCTGAGCAGGAGGGGTGGTGGGGCAGAGGAAGGAACCTCCAAGCCCACTTGTGTGCCATCCGCTACAGTGAGAACTGCGGAAGGTGGGTCCACTGGCAGTCCCAATGGAGGGAGAGCTGGCATGGACGAGACAACTCCGGTTCTGTCACAGCCCCAGAAGGAGACAGATTCCAAGGTGGACCGATCCCAGTCCCGATATTTCTTGTGCTTCTTTTCGGCGAGGAAGGATCCCCAGAAGTCTCAGCCGTGGCGCGGGACTGCAGCTCTCTCTCCAGGGCAGCCAGCTTCTGCTGCAGGAAGGTGAGTCTCTTCTGCGACCTTTTCCGCGTGACTTGGTTAAACTTTTGGCAGGCCTGACAGGCTTTGGTGTTGTGGTCCAGGCCTAGGCAGATGACACACACGGAATGGCCATCCTTCTCAGGGAGCTGCTTCCTGCAGGCACACTTGGACTTATGGGTGTCAACTGAGTTCAGTGACGACATAAGGTTGAAAAAAAAACTAACTAGAATTGTTAGAATTAAATAAAGAAAAATGGCAGTTGACTGTAGCAGCGGTTATTCCATGAAGTCTGACAAATGCAGGTCAATGGCAGGAAAAGAATTGAGGTGGGTATGGGGGACTGACCCCTTTATACTAGAACAGACATTGATATGCCATTAAGAGGGCAGTTCCCCGTCATACTGCTAGCTAGACATTTTCCATGCTATCCTGGCACCTTAGTCCTAATGGTGTTGCCTACTGCAAGAACCCCCTCAAAGTAAGATCCACTGGCCTTTCCCACAGTAGAGGAAAGGGTGGGCAAGCAAGGGCAGCACGGTGCTTACCCAGAGGCTTTTTGGAGTGTTTGGGTCTATGGGTAGACTGCTGAAAGGGCACTCTGACCACTTTTGGGATGGCTGGTGTGGCACAGAGTGGACAGACTGTAGAATGCTGCTAGAGGCCTACAGTGGAGATAGTATGTCCTGCACATCTGCACCAAAAAATCTGTAACCTCTAAAGGGGGCATGGAGGATGGACAATTGAACATTCTAGGCAAAGCCCGACATCCTTAGCCAACAGTGTCTATGCATGCAAATACCCACCACAGAAGCCCTGGCCAAGGAATCTACAGTGTTGTAGGCAGCCCTAGGGAGGTCGGTGCCAACACTGGAACCCACTTTGAGAGACTGCAGCATCATATGGGCAATCAGCACCATGATGATCAGTGTGGTAGAGGCAAAGGTTCTCTTGCCAATATGATCCAGCCGCCAAGATTCATTGACAAGAGGCAAGGGACTGAGATGCTTAGGCCTCCTGGTACGGGTCATGAGCAGCACTGATGACCACTGAATCTGCTTGAGGCTGACTGGCGAAGAAAGGTCTTCCTGCTAGAGCCTGGTATAATCTGTCTGCCTTCCTGGGCACAGTGGGTACCAAGTTGAACCAGTGCCAGGCAGCCATGGTAGCATCCTCAAAGGGCTCAATCAAGGGAGGAATGACAAAGAAAAAATTACTCACCTTGGTAATGTTGTTTCTTCTAATGGAGTCTTGCTGTATTTTGACATATTGCAGTGATGTCCAACCTTTGAACTGCCCCAGAGATGAAAGAGTTAACTTTCCATGCCAGGCATGGGACGCTGAGTTTGAGCTCAGTTGAGACTGTCTGTTGCTGTTTGAACTCGAACCGTCAGATCTTTGAGCTATACTCACTGGGTGTCCTGTGTGGAAACGGTAAACTTACACTAGCCAACTGGCTACTAAACATAATAAGATTTTTTTTGGTTCCAAAACAAAGACTCAAGTCAGGAAACCCAAAAAATAAAACACCCAAACTAAAGGGGTGAGAAAAGAAGGGGTGGGGGCACCTCCCGAGTGCCAACACTGCTGCTGCCCACCCACATCCCAAAAAACAGGTTCTGAGAGGGGAGGCAGGGGGGAGGTCAGAATACAGCAAGACTCCATTAGAAGAAACATTACTAAGGTGAGTAATTTTTCTTCAAACAACATGAAGTCTTGCTGTATTCTGACATATCTGAACTACCAAGCAGTACCTCCATGGAGGGACAGAACCTACTTAAGAAATAGGCTGTGAAGCACTGCTGTGCCAAACCGAGCATCACTCCTAGCCTGGATATCAGAGTAATGCTTGGTAAAAGGTGTATCTGTTTTCCAGGTGGCTGCTTGACAAATCTCTAAGATAGGAATATCCCCGGCAGCAGCCAGGGAAGCAGCTGTACCTCTGGTAGAGTGAGCCCTCAGGCCTGAGGGTGGGATCCTACCTAGTTTTCCATATCAAAATTGAATGCAAGAGACAATCCACCTGGCAATAGATCTCTTAGTGGCAGGTTTTCCCTTACCAACCTCACCATAAGTGAGGAACAGTTGGAGGGAGTCAAACCTATGACCCTTAATTAAGCTCTATGTAGTAAAGGGCCCTTTTCACATCAAACTGTACAGCCTCCTCTCCCCCAGGAGGAATGGTCAGTGAAGAGACAGGAAGAGAGACTGGTTAAGGTGGAAATCTGAAACCACCTTAGGCAAAAACTTCCTATTAGTCCTCAGGACCACCTTATCTCTATGGAAGAGATAAAATCAGGCTCCACTGACAGGGCCTGTAACTCACTTATGCGTCCAGCAGAAGTGAGGGCCACCTAGAAAACAGTTTTCCAAGTCAAGTACTTAAGCTCTGCTGAGGACAAAGGCTCAAAAGGGGGTTGCATAAGCTGAGCAATGCAAAACATTAAGGTCCCAAGCAGGGGCAGGGTCCCTGAAGGGAGGATTGGTATGAAGCAATCCCTTGAAAAATTTAGAAAACACAGGATGAGCTGAAAGGGAAGAGTGCTTGCCTGCTGAAAGGAAGGCAGAGACAGCTGCCAGATGCACTCTTAATGTAGCGGGTCTGAGTCCCAAGCTATTAAGATGAACCATATAGTCAAGGACTGTGGGCAGGCCAGCAGACTCTGGAGAAATATGCTTCCCAGAGCACAATATAGAAAATCTTTTCCACTTGGAGTTGTAAGTGTTTCTGGTGGAAGGCTTCTGAGAAGCCTTTAAGATATCCAGAACACCTTGAGAGAGGTGCAAATCAGCAAACTCTAACTCTTCAAGAGCCAGGCCTTGAGATTCGGGTACCAAACCCTCCCCTGAGCATGTTAACAGGTTGTAATTCCTGGGAAGAGAGAGGGGAAGGTGGACTGCTAAGGACAACAAGAGAGGGTACCAGGGCTGTCTGACTCAGTCTGGAGCAATCAGAATCACCTTGCAGGGTTGAGACCTGATTTTGACTAGCATCTTGAACAGGAGAGGGAAGGGGGGGGGAAGCATACAGAAACTTCCCTTCCCAATTGAGAACTAGGGCATCCAGGGGGACTGAGCCCAACACTGGGGGTCTGCAGCAAAAGAGCAGAAGTTGGTGATTGTCTGGGGCTGCAAAAAGATCTATCTGTAGGGTGCCCCATCTGGAGAAGATCACCTTCAAAACCAGGGGATCCAGGGACCATTCGTGATGGCCCTGAGATATCCTGCTGAGAGCATCTGCCAGGACATTGTCCTTGCCTGGGAGGTGTAATGCTGTAAGAGAGGTGTTCAGGGAATAGGCCAGAGACCATAACTTCATTGCCTCTGTGCACAAGGCCATAGACAGAGTGCCCCCTTGCTTGTTGATATACCACATTGTGGTGGTATTGTCTGTCCTGATCTGAACTACTTTGTTCTGAACAGACTTGGAAAAAGCTTGAAGTGCTAGAAACACTGCTCTGAGTTCTAATAGATTGATGTGAAGCAGAGATTCCTGAGGAGACCACAACCCTTGGGTGGTCAGGTCCCCCAAGTGGGCTCCCCACCCCAAGAGGGAGGCATCTGTAGTAAGGATTAAAGAATGAGACTGAGTGACAAAATGAACTCCCTGTCTTAGACTGTCCTGATCCTGCCACCACTGTAACGCCTGGATCAGGGTTCGAGTCACTGGGATTAGTTTGGTCAGAGGATCCTTTTTCTGAGACCAGAAGGCTCTCAAGTGGAACTGCATGTCCCTCATTTGGAATCTTGCTCCCTGAACCATTGCTGTAGAGGCAGCCATGTGTCCCAGGAGCTGCAGAAAATGCCTTGCTGGTCGGGACACCTGGAGGGTGAATGAAGAGGCCAGTGAGATAAGGGTCCTTGCCCTGTCCAGGGGAAGGAATGCTCTTGCCTTTACTGTATCCAGCTCTGCCCCTATGAAGGTGAGGAGCTGCACAGGCTCTAGAACTGACTTTGAAAGGTTCAGAAGGAAACCTAGAGAAGTCTGAGTTATCTGTAGGTGTAACTTGACTTGGTCTGGAGACTGGCCTACTATGAGCCAGTCATCCACGTATGGAAAGATGGAGATCCTTTTTCTCCTTAGGAAGGCAACTACTACTGCCAGGCATTTTGTGAACAACCTTGGAGCAGAAGTTAGGCCGAAGGGCATTGCTCTGAATTGGTAATGGCCTGAGGGCAGCTCGAACCCGAGGTACTTTCGGTGGGAGCTTCTGATGAGAATATGGAAATAGGCATCCTTGAGGTCCAGGAAACTAGCCAGTCCCTGGCCTTAGAGAGGGTAGAATTATTCCCAGAGTCACCATTTTGAACTTTGGCTTTAAAAGGTGCTTGTTTAAATATCTGAGATCCAGGATGGGCCGCCATTCTCCTGTCTTTTTGGGGGTTAGGAAGTACCTGGAGTACAATCCTTTTCCTTTGTGTAGGGTTGGAACCCTCTCTATGGCTCTCAGAGCCAAGAGGGAAGAGACCTCTGCCTCTAAGGCAAATGCCTCTGAAGGATTTGCAGGTGGAAAGGATCTGGTTCTCATTTCTGGAAATTTTTTGAAGCTGAGAACCAGTCCCTGGCTTACTACTTCCAGGACCCATTTGTCTGATGTTAAAGACATCCAGTCCTGGACAAAGTAAGCCAGCCTGCCCCTACAGGTGGTGGAGAATTGGCCTAGCAAACCCATCAGGATGCCTGTTTGGCAGGGGCTTTAGTCTGAGGGTGGAAGCAGGCCTGCTTGTCCCAGTCTGCCTCTCCTCTGAAGAACCCCTTTGAGCAGAAGAGGCCTGGTTGGTAGAAAGGCTTCATGAACAGGCCTGCCCCCTGCCTCTGAATGCTGGCTCTGGGGAGTGGCTTGCCTTTCCTTGGCCTGAGCACTCCTATAGGTGGTCCTGTATTCATCCATTTTCTTCATGTAGTTCTCTGTTTGCTCTCCAAACAGAGAATTACCAACAAGGAAAATCCATGGCCTTAGTCTGGGTATCCTGAGACAGGCTAGTACATCTGAGCCAAGCCATCCTCGAAGGGCCACAGATGTAGCCATGACTCTAGATGAAACATCATTGGAGTCCACTGCAGCATGGAATTGCACCTTGGATGCCTCAATACCATCCGCAGCCACCTGCTCCAGCTCCTTGGTAAGCTGGCCAGGGACCTGTTTGGCTAAGGCCATTACAGTGTCCCATCTAGATTTCTGATATCTAGCTGTATAGGCCATATAATTAGCCTGCCTGAGTCCCAAGGATGCTGCCATGTACTGTTTCTTCACCATGGCATCAATCCTCCTGGAGTCCTTATCTGGGGGGTGTGAAGCCAAGGGTGTATTTGCCTTATCACAAGCAGCAGCCTGCACTACCCCAACATGGCTGCATTGCTGGGTAAGGAACTCCGTATCTGAGCCTGAGAGAGTACACCTCTTGTCCATTCTCTTGTCCACAGGAGGTATAGAATTAGGAGTCTTTAAAATTTTTATTGTCTGTTTCCCAAAGGACTTATGAAGGGGAATAGACACCTTCTGGACTCTGGGATATCCATCATTTCAGCATATAGTCAGGCTCCTCCTGGTCATCCACAGCTTCTTCCATAGGAAGCTGAAGAGTTTCAGCCACTTTTTTGTAGAACATAAAATGGGAAGGGGACTCAAAGCCTAGGAGGAGAAACCCCTGAAGGTCTGTCTGGGGAGATATCCAGGTCAATAGGCACATCCAGACTTTCGTAATCACTATCACTATCCTCACTCTCCTTCCTCCTCCTCCTCCGGTTCATAAAAATCTTCTAAATTATAATCTGGAACCGACGGAACAGAGACCCTTCCTGATGGTGCCGGTTCAGTCGTAACCGGGGTTAGCGACTGAACAATCCTTATCACTTTGGCTATTTCATCAGCGGTCGGAGAAAGAATTTATGGATCCGCACCGGCCGATTTATCCCTTCTTTTTCTTTAACCGGAACAGACCCCTGGAGTCAGTTCTCCTTGTGCCCGAAGAAGTCTCACCTTGGTCAGTTGGTATTCTCCTCCTGGTTCGGTTGGAACCGAACCGCTGGCCATCAGGTCAGCGGACTTCTTGGCCTTCCTTTCCTGAGTCTACCAACTCTCTTTTCCAGGGTAGCTGCAGGAAAATTCTTGCAAATCTGGCAGTCTGAATCGGGTAGTCAAACCCCAGACAATAAACAGGTGGTGTGGGATCAGCCTTAGCAAGGCCACACACACACACACACACTACAGTGTTGAAACCCAGTGGGCCCGGTTTTTCTTTTGGGTTTCTCAGACATGGCCAGTCCTAACCAAAAACTTACCCTTTTTTCGGCAATCCACTAGGCAAGACACCCTTATCGGTTCCTGACCGTGTTACAGGTCATGGAAAAAACCGTAATGAAAATCCGTTTTTTTTATAACTGATAAGGACCAGTTACCACACTCTAAAAGTAAAATAAACTTTTTTGAACAACCTGATTGGTTCAAACCGAACCGATCCCACGTTTACAAGTTCTACACATAAGAACAAGAAAATAAACCTATCTAGTACTCACGATACCACAGACAGAGACTGAACCGACAGGTTAACTGATTAAATTCGGTCGAAAACCGAAAAACCGGTACTTTAACCGACAAACTTGAACCGAGCAAAGGAGAAATCTCCGGAGCAGCTGTTCAGTGAGGCGGAGTAAAGAATCTGACGGTTTGAGTTCAAACAGCAACAGACAGAGTCTCAACCAAGCTCGAGCTCAGCATTCCATGCCTGGCATGGAAGAGTTAACTCTTTCATCTCTGGGGCAGTTCAAAGGTTGGACATCACTGCAATATGTCAGAATACAGCAAGACTTCATGTTGTTTGAAGAAAAATTACTCACCTTAGTAATGTTGTTTCTTCTAATGGAGTCTTGCTATATTATGACTATTGCAGATTTGTCCATTAAGAACTGCTCGAGGAAAAGAGTTAACTTCCATGCCAGGCATGGACGTCTGCGAGTTCGGTTTGAGAAGCTCTGTCTGGAAGATTCAAACTGAAAACTGTCAGATCTTACGAGCAAAAAGTCACTAAGGTTCTGTGTGGAAGCTGTAACCTACACTAGCCAACTGGCTACTTAAATATTAACACATTTTCCTAGTCCCAACACTAAGACTCAAGTCAGGGGACCAGAAAAATTAAAATAAGATGAAATAAGATAATATAAAACACAACACCCAAACACCCCAAAAAGAAGGGGTGGAAAACAAAAATGGGCATCAAAAAAGTGCCAACACTGGAATGCCCACCCCATACCCCAAGTAGAAGTTCTGAGAGGGGCAGGCTGGGGGGGAGGTCATAATATAGCAAGACTCCATTAGAAGAAACAACATTACTAAGGTGAGTAATTTTTTCTTCAAACAACATGAAGTCTTGCTATATTATGACTATTGCAGAATACACAGCAGTACCTCCATGGAGGAGGGACAGAACCTACTTAGGGAATAGGCTCTGAAGCACGGCTATGCCAAACCGAGCATCCCTCCTGGCCTGGATATCCAGGGAGTAATGCTTGGTGAAAGTGTGTACCGTTTTCCAAGTAGCTGCTTGACATATCTCTAAGATAGGGATGTCTCTGGCAGAAGCTAGAGGCGAGCTGTACCTCTGGTGAGTGAGCCCTCAGGCCTGAAGGGAACCTTCCCAGTTTTTGATAGCAAATTGGATACAAGAGACAATCCACCTGGCAATGGATCTCTTAGTGGCAGGTTTCCTTTCCAACCTCACCATAAGTGAGAAATAGTTGGAGGATTGAACCTGTGACCCTTGGTGCGCTCTATGTAGTAACTTGGGCCCTCTTAACATCTAAGCTGTGCAACCTCCTCTCACCAGAGGAGGAATGATCAGTGAAGAACACTGGAAGGGAGATAGATTGATTAAGGTGGAAATCTGAAACCACCTTAGGCAAAAACTTCCTGTTAGTCCTGAGGACTACCTTATCCCTGTGAAGGAAAATAAAGTCAGTCTCCACTGACAAAGCTTGTAACTCACTTATGCACCTGGCAGAAGTGATGGCTACTAGAAAAACAGTTTTCCAAGTCAAGTACTTAAGCTCTGCCGAAGACAGAGGTTCAAAGGGGGGTTGCATCAGCTGAGCAATGCAAACATTAAGATCCCAGGCAGGAGCAGGGGCCCTGAAAGATGGATTAGTATGAAGTAATCCTTTGAAAAACTTGGAAAATACAGGGTAAGTGGAAAGAGAAGAGGGCTTCCTGCTGAAATAAAGCAGAGACAGCTGCCAAATGCACTTTCAGGGTAGCTGGTCTCAGTCCCAAAGAATTAAGATGGACCATATAGTCCAAAACAATGGGCAAAT
The DNA here is from genome assembly GCA_016271365.2 of Neoceratodus forsteri. Taxonomy (NCBI): domain Eukaryota; kingdom Metazoa; phylum Chordata; order Ceratodontiformes; family Ceratodontidae; genus Neoceratodus; species Neoceratodus forsteri. The sequence continues at coordinate 161,026,718 of JADMNL010000025.1, forward strand.
CAGCAGATTCCGGGGAAATATGCTTCCCAGAACACCATATGGAAAACCTTTTCCATTTAGAGTTATAAGTAGCCCTAGTGGAAGGCTTCCTAGAAGCTTTCAGGATTTCAAGAACACCTTGAGAAAGGTGTAGGTCAGCAAATTCTAATTCCTCAAGAGCCAGGCCTTGAGGTTGAGGGATTTGAGATTCGGATACCAAACTCTCCCCTGGGCACAAGTTAACAGGTTGTGGTTCCTGGGGAGAAACAGGGGAAGATGGACTGCTAAGGACAGAAGGAGTGGCTACCAGGGCTGCCTGGCCCAATCTGGATCATCTTGCAGGGCTGGGATCTGATTTTGACTAGCACCTTGAACAGGAGAGGGAAGGGGGGAAAAGGCATATAGAAACTTCCCTTCCCAATCGAGAAAGGCATCCAGGGGGACTCAGACCATCACTGGGGGCCTGCAACAAAACAGTGGAAGTTGGTGATTGTCTGGGGCTGCAAAAAGATCTATCTGAGGGTGCCCCATCTGGCAAAACTATCCCCAGTACTGGGGATCCAGTGACCATTCGTGATGGCCCTGGGAAATCCTGCTGAGGGCATCTGCCAGGACATTGTCCTTGCCTGGGAGGTGAACTGCTATGAGGGAAGTGTTCAGGAATAAGCCAGAGACCACAACTTCATTGCCCTCGGTGCACAAGGCTCAAGACCGAGTGCCCCTTGTTTGTTGATGTACCACATTGTAGTGGTGGTGTCTGTTCTGACCTGTACCACTTTGTTCTGAACAGATGCAAAAAAACCTGAAGTGCTAGAAAAACAGCTCTGAGTTCCAGCAGATTGATGTGGAGCAGAGATTCCTGAGGGGACCACACTCCCTGGGTGGAGGGGTCGCCCATGTGAGCTCCCCATCCCAGAAGGGACGCATCTGTAGTAAGGGTCAAGGAGTGAGATAGAGGGATGAAGGGGACCCCTAGTCTCAGATTGCTCTGATCCTGCCACCACTGAAGGGCCTGGATCAGGGTTCGAGTCACTGGGATCAACTTGGATAGGGGATCTTTTCTTTGAGACCAAAAGGCTCTCAAGTGGAACTGAATGTCCCTCATCTGAAATTTTGCTCCTTGCAATACAGCTGTGGAAGCAGCCATGTGTCCTAGGAGCTGTAGGAAGTGCCTTGCTGGTCGAGAGACCTGCAAAGTGAAGGAGGAGGCCAGGGCCACTAGGTTTCTTACCCTTTCTAGGGGGAAGGAAGGCTCTGGCCTGCTTTGTGTCCAATTCTGCACCTATAAAGGTGAGTACCTGGACAGGTTCCAGAACTGACTTTGGAAGACTGAGAAGAAAGCCCAGAGAGGTGAGCAACTGCTGGGTAACTTGCAGGTGTGATCTGACCTGGTCCGGAGACTGACCTACAATGAGCCAGTCGTCTGGGTAGGGAAAGATGGCAATCTGTTGCCTTCTTAAATGAGCAACTGCTACTGCCAGACATTTTGTGAAGACCCTTGGGGCAGAGGTAAGGCCGAAGGGCATTGCTCTGAATTGGTAATGGCCTGAGGGCAGTTCGAATCTGAGGTACTTTCGGTGGGAGCTTCTGATAAGAACATGGAAGTAGGCATCCTTGAGGTCCAGGGAAGCTAGCCAGTCCCCTGGCCTTAGAGAAGGTAAAATCATTGCCAGAGTCACCATTTTGAATTTTGGTTTTAAAAGGTGCTTGTTCAGATATCTTAGGTCCAGAATGGGCCGCCATTCTCCTGTCTTTTTTGGGGTAAGGAAGTACCTGGAGTACAGACCCTTGCCCTGGTGTAGGGGAGAAACCCTTTCTACAGCTCTGAGAGCCAGGAGGGTTGAGACTTCTGTTTCCAAAGCAAAAGTCTCTAGAGGGTTTGCAGGTGGAAAAGATCTGATTCTCATCTTTGGAAATTTTTTGAAGCTGAGAACCAGACCCTGGCTTACTACTTCCAGGACCCACTTGTCTGATGTTAAAGACTCCCAGTCCTGAACGAAGTAAGCCAGCCTGCCCCCTATAGGTAATGGAGAACCGGCCCTGGGCACCCCATCAGGGTGCATGTTTGGCAGGAGCTTTAGGCTGAGGGGGGGGGAAGCAGGCCTGCTTGCACCCCGTCTGCCTCTCCCTCTGAAGAACCCCCTCTGAGCATAAGCTGAAGAGGAGGCCTGGGGTTTGGTAAAAAGGCCTGCCTCTACCCCTGGGGGTCTGCTTGCCACTCCTTGGCTTGTGCACTCCTACAAGTGTTTCTATATTCATTCATTTTCTTCATATAATTCTCTGTCTGCTCCCCAAACAGAGAATTTCCTACCACAGGAAAATCCATAGCCTTAGTCTGGGTATCCTGTGACAAACTAGTACACCTGAGCCAAGCCAATCTACGAAAGGCCACAGATGTAGCCATGACTCTAGAAGATACATCATTAGAATCTACAGCAGCATGGAATTGCACCTTGGATGCCTCAATACCATCAGCAGCCACCTGCTCCAGCTCCTTGGCAAGCTGGCCAGGGGCCTGTTTGGCCAAAGCCATGACAGTGGCCCATCTAGATTTTTGGTATCTTGCCACATAAGCCATGTAATTTGCTTGTCTGAGTCCCAAGGACGCTGCCCTGTATTGTTTTTTAGCCATGGCATCAATCTTCCTGAGTCCTTGTCAGGAGGATGTGAAGCCAGGGGAATATTAGCCTTATCACAGGCTGCAGCCTGAACTACCCCAACATGACTGCATTGCTGTGAAATAAATTCTGTATCAGGACCTGACAAAGTGCACCTCCTGTCCATCTTTTTGTTCACAGGAGGCACAGAATTAGGAGCTTTTAAAATTTATTGTTTGTTTCCTAAATGATTTATGTAAAGGAATAGACAATCTCCTGGACTCTGGGATATCCATCATTTCCACAAAGTCAGGTTCCTCTTGCTCATCCACAGCTTCCTCCAATGGGAGCTGGAGGTTTCAGCAACCTTATAAAACAGAAAATGAGAAGGGGACTCAGAAAGCGTAGGGGGAGATTCTAAAGGTCTGTCTGGAGAGATGTCCAGTTCAATGGGCACATCCAGACTCTCAAAGTCACATTCACACTGTTCATAATCATCCTCCCCCTCCTCTGGTTCATAAAACTCTTCTATATCATATTCATGAACCGGTGGAATCGCCCGAACCGACCTTTTGCTAGACAGTGGCGGTTCGGACGGAACCGGAGAAAGTGACTGGACAATTTGTATTGCTTTAGCAATCTCTGCAGCAGTTGGAGAAGGAATTTTTGACTCCACACCTGCTGATTTTCTAGTTTTCTTTGCTGGAACTGGCTTCTCAGAGCCAGCTTTACGTTGGCCCGAAGAAGTCTCGCCCTGGTCAGAGGGCACTCCCTCCGGTTCGTGGCACGAGCCAGGCTGTCCCATCCGGTCAGCGGAATTTTTGCCTCCCCGCTCCTGAGCCTACCAACTCTCTTATCCAGGGTAGCTGCAGGAAGTTCTTACAAATCTGGCAGTCTGAATTGAGGTGGTCAAACCCCAGACAATATACACACATGGTGTGTGGGTCAGCCTTGGCAAAGGCTTCCCCACAGACACTACAGTGCTGAAACCCAGTGGGCCTGGTTTTTCTTTTGGGTTTCTCAGACATAATGCCAGCCTAACCAAAAACTTGCCCTTTTAAACGGCAGTGCCAGGCAAGACACCCTTATCGGTTCCCAACCATGTCACGGGTCGTGGAAAAAACTGTAATGAAATCCGTTTTTTTTTTTAGAACCGATAAGAACCGGGAACCGCACTCTAAAAGCTTTTAAATGCTTGAGAACAAAGTTTTAAAACAACCTGATCGGTTCGAACCGAACCGATAAACATTTACAAGTTCCACACAGAAATAAAACCTATTACTTACAATACCACAGACAGAGCTTGAACCGATCGGTTTGCGGTTAAAATAATAATCGCAGTTGAATTTAACCGAGAAAATACTGTTTGAACCGAGAAATGAACTGAGCACTAGGAGGACTCTCCGGAGCGACTGTTCAGTGAGGCGGAGTAAAGAATCTGACAGTTTCAGTTTGAAATCTTCCAGACAGAGCTTCTCAAACCGAGCTCGCGCTCGAAGTTCCATGCCTGGCATGGAAGTCAACTCTTTCACCTCCGGAGCAATTCTAATGGTGGGACAAACTGCAATAGTCGTAATATAGCAAGACTTCATGTTTGAAAGGGGCGTTCAGCAGCCTCAAATAAGTGCCCAGTCAATGTCGAGTAGGATATTGTTCCTCAGTGTTGAAGCCCATGGCCAATTGTAACCGTGTCATAACCAAGACAGAAGAGTCATCCGGGGGTGGGGAGAGAGAACGACATACCTCTGGGTCTCTTCACCGGACAAAACAGAAGTGGCTCCTCCGTCACTGTTGTCTTCAGCTGGAAAAATGAGGTGTGGGCAGCATCCATCCTCATCTAGAGTCTTAAGGGGGGGGAGCGAGAGCCCTGGGTCCTGAAACTTAAGCCCCAGCCCTACCAGAGGAGCAGTGGGCCGCTGCAGTGATGGGCCTTTGGGAGGAGCAAGCTTAGCTTGCATAAAGTTCCACAAGGCAGTGAGCATGGAGTGAAAGTCTGACCCATCAGCATCAGCCGAGACACGACCAGGGTCAGCATCAGAGAGGGCTGCCAGACAAGATGGGTCCTGTGTAGAGGATTCCCAATGTGGATCGGCATTAGGGAAGGCGATAGCAACTGGTACTCAGTCTAGGGTGACTCAGGAGAGGCTGGAGGCTCTGGGTCAGAGAAAAATGTTGCAGAAACAGCAGAGGCTGGTGGTGGTGGTGGGGGTAGGACTTGTCCCTGCAACTGCTGAAACTGAGCTCGACAAGCCAGTTGTCTGCCGAAAACAAAGGCCTAAACAGCAGAGGCTGAGAAGTCCGTGGGGCACCAGAGCCCCTGGAACAGACACCCAGCACCAAGAGATCGGTGGGGGGAAGCTGCCAACAGTAGCCCTGCAGAGGAAGGGGCGTGGAGGCAGAAGGGGTTGTCCCCAGTGAGGACGGCCTGCTATGGTCGGCACGCAGAGCAGCACCCGGGAGCAAGACAGATGATTGGGTTTTCTCCTTAGGACAGTCCTTGTCTCGATGTTTATGCTTCCCTGCAGACTTGTCCTGGGCCTTGGGAGGGCTGTAAGCCTGAGGATGTTGAGGGGGAAGCAGAGGAACTTCACACCTGAAGCTCCTTCTCCATCTGAGCGACCTTCTGCTTTAGTAAAAAAGTTTCCAAGGTCTGTGGACTGCTTCCTGGTAGCCTGGTTGAAGCTACAGCAGATTACACAAGCCTGGGTGTTGTGTTCTAGACCTAGGCAACAGACGCAGGCCTAGTGGTCATCCTTCTCAGGGATCTTCTGCCCGCAGGCACCCTTTCTGAAGAGGTTCCCAGAAGCAGAGCTCAGCATAAATGGGAGAAGGAAATCACTTTAAAATGATGCACGTTAGGGAAAGAATAAAAAAAAAAAAAATAGATATTTCGGTGAAATGGCAGTGGACAGAAGCTGGCGGATCTCCATGAAGTCTGACATACAGTAGTTGACAGTGGGAAAAGAACCCAGGAGGGTGCAGAGGGGCCAACCACTCTTATAGGGTAGGACGATGTCGCAGATGTCTGAGTCGGCAGTCCCCTGGTAGACTGCTAGTTAGAAAAGTTTCCATGTGGTCCATGTTCCTGGTGGCTTTAGTTCCATAGTGTGGCCTGCTGCAAGAGACCCCCAAAGTAAGATCTTTCTTTCCCCGTTTTGAGTTGGCTATAGCACTTTATTTCAACATTTTAAGTAATAAAAGGAACATGCCCTTTAATTTAGCCATCTCAAGATTTTCCTCATTATCCACAGCAGTGTTAGTACCCCTATTGTCTCATAAGTTCAGGGAGCACTTTACTGCATGATAGATCATTTTAGTTACACCTAAAGTTATGTTAAACCACGAGTTTTTTTTGGGGTTGAGAAATACGCACCTACAACCGTAGTTTTAAGAGTGGTATATAACAGACATCCACACACTGGCAGTTCCACTAGACGTGCCAATCAGTCAACATCTTTAAGCTCAGCACCACCCAGGCAGTATATCCTCTGGCTCCACCCCATGACATATCTTGCATGCTGAAAGCAGGGATCTGAATGCCACTTCCCAGGTTGTGTGGATGCAAACTATACCACTACTAAAACTATGGTTACAGGTGATTAACCTTTTTTCTTCTTCTAGGGTGTGGCTATATTTTTTTTACTCCTCTTTATTGTAGGACCAAAACAAAAATCACATTACAATTAATTACATGTGCAGCAGATCATGTCAGGCAAAGCATGTGACTGTTTTACAACATTCAATACAGAGACGATACCTTTAATTATACATTTTGTGTGTGCAATCCCCACATACACTGACCATTTTGATTGCTCTCTTGCAGTTATATTTCTGTTGTGGTGCTTTGGCCCACAAGAAGACATATTCAGAGAGTCTTCTCAGGCTATAGTTCACATCCACACATTTCCAGCAGTTCACTGAAAGGGGCAAGGCATGCACCCCTAGTTGGCGATGAACAAATACAGCATCCCAATGAGACTCAAGGTCTATGCTGTAATGGGATATGAAGGTGTGGACGGACTAACAGGAAACAACCCTGCATATTTCTCCGATAGGGATGTTCCTGGAAGCAGTCACAGAGAGTCCCAAGTCTTAGAGGAGGCTCCCTACCAGCCAACCTATAGTAGAGGTCGATGCAGGATGCGATCCACCTGCCAATCATCCACTTAGCTGCCGGTCTGCCAGATGTGGATTCAGCATAGGTCAAACAACCGGCAAGCCTCACCCCAAATTCCAGCCATGCGCTCTACAAAACAGGAGAGCCCCCCTCTGCAGGTCCAGAGTATGGAGCCTGCAGCCAGCCTCCGAAGACAGGTTGGTAAAATATACCAGAAGGTTCATCGCCCGGTTAAGTTGGAACTCCAATATTACCTTCAGGAGGAACTTTGGGTAGTGGTGAAGGACAAACTTGTCTGTGGAATGCCAAGTATGAAGACTGCACCTGGCGCTCACTAATCCTTCCAGATGACGCGATGGCCACAAAGAAAGCAGTTTTCGATGACAGGCTTGACATCCGATACCTGTGCACAAACTCAACAGGCTTGTACCATGAGCATAGCCAGCACTGGCAGGAAGTCCCATGGTGGTGCTGGTTCAGGTACCAGAAGGGACAGGTGATCCAGGCCCTTGAGAAAGCACCCTTCTCCCGGGTCACCGACGTACCAGCACACACCTAGTATGCAGAGATGGCTGCCAGGTGCACCTTGAGGATCATTATTCGCAGCTCCAGCTGGGATAGGGACGAGAGGTATTCAAGGATATCAGCCTCAGAGCAGGCAAGGGAATCAAGCTGCTTGCATAGACACCAAATGAAGAATCTTTACTATTTAATGGCATGGCACTGTTAAGTAGACTCCTTTCAGGAGGTCTACACAATGTGGAGGTCTGGTCAGCAGATCCGGGTGAAGCGGCCTGCTGCTGAGGCAGAGGAAATCCAGGTACCAGAATTGCCAAGGCCAGTCCAGAGCTATCAGGGCCATGGCCAAAAGGCGTACACGAAGTCTGGGGTCCAGGGACTCATTAAGACATCCTCAGTGTGTGTGTGTGTGTGTGTGTGTGTGTGTGTGTGTGTGTGTGTGTGTGTGTGTGTGTGTGTGTGTGTGTGTGGCATAAACTAGCCTTAGTTTTGCATTCTCCCAGGAGGTAAATGTGTTTACCAGACATGTACCCAAGGAGGCAAATGGGTTCACTAGACATGTACCCAAGGAGAACAGGTGGCTCACCACCTACTGATGCAGGGACCACTCGTGTGATGTCTCACCCACCTGGCTGAGAGCATCTGCCAGTTGACTGTCTCCTTTGGTGTCATGGATCACCAGGAGATCTGCACTCAGGCCATGTATGAGGATCAAGGTGCAGAGGACCTCCCAATACAGGGGAAGAAGAGTAACTTCCACCGTGCCTGTTCAGGTAGAACATGGTTATAGTGTTGTCCGTCTGGACTTGCACAAACTGACCCCTGACTAGAGAAGCAAATCCCATCAGAGCTAGCCACACTGCATGAAGCTCCAGCAGGTTGATGTGATGACTGACTCCTTGGGTGAACAGAGTCGTCTCCCACGTGCAGTCTTCACCCCAAAAACGCATACGTCATGAGTGTGATTTTTCTGAGTGGATAAATGGGACTCCTTCCAGACTGGGATCAGCTACCATCTAATGGCATCCCACATCAGCTGGGTCACAGTGACAGCTGGTCCAAGTGCCATAAGCACTGGGATCACTGACAGCCCAACTCCCACTGCAGCTGTCCCATCCACCAGCAGACCACACTGATGCAAGATGCCATGTGCTCCAGCAGACAGAGGAAGTCCTGGGAAGGGCATAAGTGGCCAACCTGAAATGACTGGGAACAGACGGTAACTCTGCCCCAATTAAGTGAATCACCTGTGAGGGGATCAGTTCAGACTTGGCTGGGCTGCCCAACAGGCCCAAGTTTCTGCAGGTCTAGAGGGCCAAATCCCTAGACCACTCCACAGCCTCCTTGGATGGCCCAGCTATCAACTAGTCATCCAGGTAGAGGTGAACCCTGATGCCCCTGCGCTGCTGGAAGTCTGCCACCATGCCATGCATCTGTTGAAGACCCTGGATGCAGAGGAAAAGCCAAAGGGCATGACCTGGAACTGGTAGAGAAACCCTTCTGCGGGGAACTGGAGGTACCACCAGTGGGATGGGTGGACTGGAATGTGTGAATGCATTCTGGAGGTGCAGAAGTCAGAATTACATGCCCTGCCTCCAGGAATGGTATATCTGGCTCAGCTTGACCATCCAGAACTTGCGCTTCTGCATTAACCAATTTAGATCGTGCAGATCCAGTACGGTGGGCCAGCCCCAGTCAGTTTCAGGACCAGGAAGTATCTGGACACATACCCGACTTGCCAGGCATCTAGTACACAGGCTGTACCTCCTTTGGCATGGAGCTGAGTAACATCCTCCCTAGGGGCAGACAGCATGTCCTGTGACAAAAAGCAACAGATCGGTACAGTGGAAGAGCCTCGAAACTGAGAGACAGCCCTCTGCTTACTAACTCGAGAACCCACTAGTCCACAGTAATGACGGACCAGTGTGACTAGAAGTGGCAAAGCAGAACACACACACACACACACACACACACACTGAGCTGGTTCAGGGACTGGACAGGCAGGAGGTAGACACCCCCCAAACACATCACTGGGCAGCTTTGGAAATGGCACTGGCTGCTGAGATTGGAGGGGCACCACTTCCCCTACCTCTCTTGGGCCTCTGGCCAGAGAAGTTGGCCTTGGGGCGCCAAGCTTGACATTGCCCCTGCTGGGGCTGCTGCTGCCAAGGCTGAAGGGACCAAAACTGAAAGGCTTTCTTTTAGACACTAGTGCCCTTCTGGGATAAAGTCAGAGTCCAGGGTGGCACTGGACTTACCAATCTTTGTGAAAGGATCTTCCACCCCTAAACAAAACAGATCAGTGCCCAAGAAAGGGACATCAACCAACGTGTGCCGAGTGACCATGGTAAAGCTGGTAAGCCTCAACCAGGCCCTGTGACATCACGATGGCTCCTGCCATGGCACAGGAGTTGTCTATGTCTAATGCCATCTGGAGCTGGTGCTTAGCCAGCACCTGACCCTAGTCTCTGATCAACTTCACCAGCAATTGCTTGTTAGCAGGGAGGTGAGGGAGAACATGCTCAAGCAGTCAAGTAACCAAAGTTGGCCATCAAAGTGTAGCTCCCCAGACAGAGGGAGGAAGCAGCACAGACCTTCTTGGCCGCATGGTCAAGCTTCTTTGACTCCTTGTCGGGGGGGGAGGGGGGCTTGTCAACATTTACAATGTTTCCAGAAGGCAGAGTCAGAGTCTAGTCCCTCGGCCAAGAGATATCAGAGAACCCAGACAGCCAGCCAGTAGGGCACACATACTTGCAGACCATACAGGATGAAGGAGCCTGACAAGATGCCAACGCTCCAGGGCCAGTCCCAAAACAGCCTCAGCCATGGGAAAGGCAACCCTCGGGATTTGTCCCCGTAGAAGATGTCTGTCAAAAGTATTTGGTTCTTTTCTACACAGGCTCCAAGGGGACAGACATGGACTCAGATATGAGAAGAGCCCCAAATGACACCAGCCCATGGTCGGTAGTCAACTCTTCAATGGACTCACGGTCAAAGTCTGATCGCGTGACTGCAAGAACCACCATCCAAGTCATTCGAGAACTCATCAAGACAGCCCTCAACCGTTTGCTGCCGTAAACACCCGAGAGCTATCCGACCAGGAGATTTCCACCGAGAGACTGCCTGACAAGCCAGTCGCAGCACAGCACGACATGACTAGGGCTCCCTTCAAGGGCTGCAGTGGAGGCAGTGCCACCAGCAGGGGTGGAGACAACTGCCTTGGGCAGACCAGCATGAGCCTCACTGGCACTGGTCAGTCAATCAGAGAGGTCAGGGCAGAGCCCTGCCCTGCCCCACTACTGCCAGAGAAGTTCCTTGTAATGCTACCACATGCGCTGGTGGAACCTCTCCTCATCCAAGGACAAGGAACATCGACAGCAATGCCTCCCAGTAGACAGAGACCAAGGGCATCAGCCACATCTCTACCGCCAACCCAAGGGCCCATGTGAAGAAGCCATGGGGACGGGGCAGTGTAGATTTATGCACACCACATCCAAAGACACTGCGAACAGAACTCCTACAGCAACCATGCAGCTCACAGAGGGGTTGCAAGCCCCACAAACAAGAAATCCAAAATAGGGAGCGCAAAGTGAATGGCACCAGATAAATTATGAAGCGAAGTCACTTTTTACATAACTCAATTTGTACATTTATTTTAACTTCACTAACAAAAAAGTAGAAAACTGGTGCAAAAAAGCCAAGTGCTGTAATAAACAGAACACCCCTAGCGCCTCGACCCAAACGAGTCTTCAGAGGGGGTAACCAAACCAATATCCACAGCACTTTTAAATGCTCAAATAATTAACAATTAATGAGCTGTCTTAACAGCATTTAAAGGGATAGAATACCTAAAATTTTACATTAACATTTATAAAAAGGATTTCTTTTCCTTTTTTATTATTCAAAACAGTTATAGTGCTGGATATTAAGGTTTGATTATAATAAAACTGCAACATAAAAAAGAAGAAAAAACAAAAGAAGGACTCAAATACTAAATATTTGAATCTTTCAAATCTTTCAGAATCTCACACAGGTAATAATCTAATAGTTTACCACAGGCAAATAATATAATACCTCCACTAAATTTGTTACATTTATAGATCTTATATTCATTTTAACTTTACTGACAAAAAAGCAGTAAACTAATGCAAAAGAAATAAATATTGTAACGAACAAAGCACCACATCCTAAAGAAATGGTTTTATGTCCCACTTCTCATTCAATCCATTTGGTCTAATAGTGTCCATTTTAAATATCCACATGCATTCTTTTTCAATAACTTTTAGATCTGTCCCACCAAGACAGGGTTGGAACATGTTCTAAACCATAAATCTAAAACCACTCAAATCAGAATTATGATATACACAAAATGCATACTAACAGGTGTATCCTGCCGTTTATTGAGAACAGATCTAACATGTTCCTGTATTCTCTGTTTCAGAGGTCTTACAGTTTTGCCAATATATATAAGGTCACATGGGCACCACAACATGTAAACTACATATGTGGTATCACATGTAATCAACTCTCACATCTATTTTAAAATTTTGTTTTAAAGGGTGTTGAAATGTTTTACCAGTGACCCCATATTTACAGATATTACATCTCTTACAAGTATAAAAACCATTTGTTCTTTTAGGTATCCAAAAGTTAATTCAGAAACATTATGTTTACACTCTACTATGTACCACCTTATCTTTAATATTTGCAGCCCGAGAAAATGCCACCCGAGGTTTCAGACCCATTGCTTGCCCCACTAAATCATCTCCTAACAAAATAGGCCAATATTAATGTACAATATTGCCTATACGACCTGACACATGATTATATTCAGTGACAAAAGTACAAATTTCTGACTGAATAGGCTTGTCCTTTTTTGCAAGAATAATGTCTATCCATTTTTTTCACTTTTTCCAGACTTTCTAGAAGTAAATTTCTATCATAACCTCTCTCCAAAAAACCTACATAATAATTCTTCTGATTGACTATCAAATTCCATATCATTACTACAATTTCTTTTAATACGTAGGAATTGGCTAAATGGTATGGATTTTACTAATTTTGGTGGATGAGCACTTGACGCATGTAGCAGGGAATTTGTTGCAGTATCTTTCCTATAAGTTCGTGATGATATGCCAATGGAATTTCCAACAAATTCACTTGAAAGATTCAGATCCAAAAAATTAATATTTTGATGACTAAAAATATAAGTAAATCTCAAATGTAACTCATTTTTGTTTAAATAATCAACAAACATACAAGCTTCTACTTCATTACCCTTCCAGACACATATATCATCAATAAAACGGTACCACTTGACAATATTATTTGAAAAAAGATTCTTAACATCATAAACATAATATTTTTCCCAACTCCCCAAAAACAAATTAGCATAACTGGGAGCCATAGAGGCTCCCATAGCAGTACCCTGCAATTGTAAGTAATAAGTACCTGCAAACTCAAAATAATTGTGTGTCAAAATAAACTTTAAAGAATCTAATAGAAATTCCCTTGGCAGATCTTTTATCATTTGTAGGGAGAAATTCCTTTACAGCTAAAATACCGTCATCATGTCGTATACTAGTATACAAAGATTCCACATCTATTCCCAACCACCCAAAACCTTCCTTCCATTCTATTTCTTTTAATCTTCTCAATAAATCAGTACTATCTTGAATATATGAGGGTAGGTTGGAAACAAAAGGTTGCAAGAAAAAAAATCAACAAATTTCCCTAAATTCTGTGTCATAGAATTAATACCTGCAACAATAGGGCGTCCAGGCGGATTATCCATATTTTTATGCACTTTTGGCAAAGCATAAAAACTCTGTATAACTGGAAACTCCTCCCAGAGAAAACCAAATTGTGTGTCTGAAATAAAATTCCCCGCTACAGCTTGCCTCAGAAACACATTTAAAGTTTTCCTATAATCATGTGTCGGATTACCTGGAAGAATTTTATAACTGTCAACATCGGATAAAAGGTCTAATACCATGTTAGCATACTTTTCTTTATCCATAATGACAATATTACCTCCCTTGTCTGCTGATTTTAAAACGATACTATTGTCATTATGGATATTATCAAGGGCTTTTCGTTCATTCAAACTTAAATTACATCTCTTTGGTGGACCAGCCTCTCTCAATGCCTCAAAAACTCTTTTAGTCACCACTTTTTCGTATGCAATAATGGCACTGTTAAAGATTTTTGGACAAAACTGTGAAGTTGGACGAAAATAATTTCTCCTTATTAAACTAAAATCCAGTCCTGTAACCACAGAGTCTGTTGTTTCCATTATAGTTGTTTCATTTTCTTCTAATAAACTTTCCAGAATTTCAAGATCTAAATCAAATTAGTCAGTGGTTCTGGCGGGATTCGAATCTACAGTTTCATCTAAGCCTATTGGCTTAAACGTCACAGCGCCAGATTCAAAGTCAGACAGAGTCATTACAGCAGCATTACATTCCATTTCTTTCAGCAAATAATCCAAATCCAAAGCATCTTGAGAATTTGTAGATACAGTGTCTATGCGTCCCATTTCAAACTCCTGATTTTGTTTCAAATAATATAACTTTAAATGTAACTTTCTAAAAAACTTCTGTAAATCAACATAAATCTGAAAATCGTTCACCTGAGGTGTTGGAACAAAACTAAGTCCCTTCTTTAATACATTTTCTTCATCTTTAGTTAGAATTCTTTTAGATAAATTCAATATCTGTAGACAATGTGTTTCTTCCTTTCTCTCAAAATCCGTTCGGTTCCACTGTTTTGATTTATGCCTTCCCCCACGTTTTCCTCTTCTAGTCTTACTGGTCTTTCTTTTCCTAAAGACTGTGGAGCAGGGCGCTTCTGAAAATTTGATTTAAGTGGCAACAGCTGTCTCCCATTAGACTCCTTTGACTTCTCAATGACTAAATTAGACTTCGGAATGCTGCTATTAGTAAATGTAACCTTTGATCTGGATCTGCCACGACTCAGAGCGTACTCTTCCCCAATTAAGTATATTACCGAGCTCATAATCATTGGCATCCCTTTTCAATTTATTAATCTTTCTCTGAATGACTTCCACTTCATGTTCTTTTATTTTATCATTTAATTGTATATTAAAGTCCTGAAATTCCACAAAATCCTTATATTTAAACACTATCTTTAACAGCATCCAAATCCTTTTAGAATTCAGCATATCTGGCCATATCATCCTTAATTAGTAATTGTAAAAAAGTCTTTGAGCATTCCGCTGCAGCTTTCAACTACTCATCTCTAAAGGCAAAACTAGCAAGCCCACATGAAGGAACAACTGAAATTCTAATACCTCTTGGTGCTTGTCCACGATGTAAATATTCTTCTAAGGTACTTATATTAAAAGCCAGTTCAGTTTCTTTTATAAGGAGACCTTCCAACTTTATAAAGTCATTTCTGATATTACTGCTCTCATTATCTTGAGACATACCTTGTGCTTGATTTAATTTCTCTCTCAAAATCCTTCTTCTTTCCTCAAACGTTGCAGGTTCGCTTCTCATCCAGTCCCGGTCGATACTTCCACTTGAATTTATAGTTGGTTTGGTTACCCCCTCTGAAGACTCGTTTGGGTCGAGGCGCTAGGGGTGTTCTGTCCGTTACAGCACTTGGCTTTTTGGCACCAGTTTTCTACTTTTTTGTTAGTGAAGTTAAAATAAATGTACAAATTGAGTTATATAAAAAGTGACTTAGCTTCATAATTTATCTGGTGCCATTCGCTTTAGCGCTCCGATTTTGGATTTCTAGATTTATGCACAGCAGCTTCAATGAAGTGATCTCTGGTGGAGGTTGTTCCCCAAGTGGAACTGGCCAGGGACACAGACAGGTCCACATCCTCCTGGGTGAGGACTATGAACACTGGGGTCTTGGAGATGGACTCCTCTGACAACTTGTCAACTGCTTCAAGGAATATCTTGATTGCTTCCTCATCCGGTGTCAAGGTAGACAAGCCACACAGGGGGAGCTTGCGGTCTGGCCCTTTATATCAACTGTGGCTCGATCGAAGTGGGGTGCTCAACATTCCCGTGGTCTGGGAAGTCGAGGGAGTGGGAGGAGTGTGATCTCTCTCCCAGTCCCACCACTGGCAGCGGTGTTTGTCGATTTTACTGTGGGATTCTGGGCTCCCCTTGAAGCCCCCGATACATCTAACCAGAATTCACTGGTGAAGGACACTCTGACACTGGTCCCAGCCGGAAGCAGTGCCAAGGCCAACAAAGTGCCCACTGCAGCCTTTGCCACCTTCTTCCATGGCCACGAGTTGAGTCACTTACCTCGCCACAGTGGAGGCCTTCTTGTGTCCTTTTCAGCTATAGTTTTGGGTCCTGATTGGCCAGCTGGATGAGAAGCCATGTTGCGCAATCCTCCAGGGAGGAAGGGAGCATCGATTGGCACAGGTCGCTACCTCACAACAAGTGGGTCTGTCCATGACATCTTCGGTTACCACATGACACAAAGATCTGAAGCTGGAGGTTGGCTGTGCTTGTGTTCCAGCTTCTGTTGCAGGCACAGTAGCAGAACCGAGGAAAACTACTGACAAAGGAAAGAAGTTCACCAGTGGTGCACTGCACTTTAGGCCAAACAATGCACAGAGCTGCAAAGGAAGAGACTGAACTCTTCCAGGAGAAAGGAAAATCTAATGTCATGGGGCAGATCCAGAGGACACCACCACCAAAGTGGTGGGAGAAGACCTGCTTAAAGATGTTCCAATGAATCAGTACTTCTGGTGGACCTGCCAATGTGTGGATAAATGAACTATATCCACGCCCCTAGCACATAAAATTCTGTATGAAAACATGGACCAAGTATACTAACGTAGCAGTGCAACAAAACTGGACAAAACAAAACCATTTTTACCCCACTTTTTTCCACTATAAAAATTCTAGGCAACTTCCAGGTTTATTTAGTGGTAGAATTGCCTAGTTCTGGCAAAATCAGAGTATTCTGTCCCCCACCCCACTAAAAAAAGATGGCTGCCATATCAGACTTAGAAATTCCACTGTAAACTTGGTAAGGTTTAGGATCAAGAAAATTAAACACCTTTTGGTGTGCAGCACAAGAGTACCTAGAAAAGTAGATAGGACAGGTGTGCAAATATTGTTATTCTAGCTGAAACTAGCTTTTTGGGGAAACAAAATTTCATTGCACTGCTGCTTTTAAAGAAGTCCTCCTTTTATTGCTTCAAATGTAAAAAAAATGTGCTAAAGACATAAAATCGGAGAAAAGGATTACTGTACAAGACTGGAGAAAAGGGGCAATCCAAAAAAAAAAAAAAAAGTATAGGTCAAACGTTCTGCTGCTAACATGCACTTCTGTTGCTTAACATGCTTTGTAAAAGGTACTTTCCTGTGATCTTGGCCAAGACAAAATATGAATCTTTAAAGAAAATATAGTATCAGAGCGATTTAAAGGCCTTCCTACATACCATTCATGGTAATACCCAGTTTACACCGGATTACTCGTTTAATACACTGTGGGCTTAAAAGGGAATTCTCCCATAGTTTCACACCAATATTTCCCCAGTTCCTTAAGTGTAACTGTTGTGTGCCTCCTCCAGTTGCCAGCAGTCCTATTGCTGTCCAAATCTAGATTATAAATAAAAAATACAGTGCCCAAAAGTTATCAATGTGTTTGTCCTCCATTTTACCATCAGTGTTGCTGGAGGATGATGTCAGAGCAACAGATAATGGTGCTGCACTAAATGCAGTTCCACCAGTAAACCAAACCCACAATGTTTGGTTCCCCACTTGAGTAATGGAGGAACCCTTTAAGTGTTGTGCACATCCTGAAGTGCAGGTCTAATAGGCACTAGGACCATGCGAGTGTGATGCAGCACTGATTTGAGGTATATATAGTATTCATATAAGGAAGTGCCTGTATGTGTTGTGTTACTGTTTCTGTTAGTAAAAACAGTTTACCCAATAAATGACTCGGTACAACAAGAGTTTTAAGTGGCATTATACAGCTGTTGCATTATGTTGTGTGTGTATGTTAGCATTCTCTGTTTTGATTGACACCAGCAGTGAGAAACAACCTTGCAAATAGGCCCCTTTCCCTTTGTAACTAAGCAGTCAGTGATTGGATGGCTTATGTAAGGCAATAAAGAATTTAGCTATAACAAGGAATAGGTTACCAGGAAAGCATCAGCTGCAGCATATGGAAGGTTAATTTAGTGGTTAAAGCACAAGCACTGGGGGACTCTGGTTCAAATCCTACTAGAGTCCCTTACTCTCTAACCCATAAGGAGTTCCCCTAACCGCCTTGAAAACTGTGATGGCCCCTTAGGTCCATGACTTTAAAAGTGCCCCAAGTCCCATTATAAATCATTAGCAGTGATGGGAGCGCTACATCACTTCACTTTCAAGGTACTAAAGATAAGCTGTGGCTGTGCCCCCCACCCCCGCTTTGTAATGCCAGCATTTGAAGTAGGATGTCCTTCACAAATCAGATGATACACCTCAGCTGTTGTAGGTAAAGAAACTAATCAGTCTCAGTGTTTGTAGTGCTCTGTATTTGCTTAGCTCACTCCTCCCATGTCATATGCATTCTGTGTCCTGGCATTTCCAGTCAGAAACTCAGATTTAAGGAGCATTTGAAATGTAAAACAATACACTTTATAAAGTAAATGACCTAGCTCTCCACTTTCAGGCTGCTGAAAGGGGATGTGTATAAGTCAGTATTGTGTGATCCTTTGGCAAACTGCCCAGGCTCACCTTGTTATGAATGTTCTCAAGGGTGTTCACCTGGTTCAATACAGAGTGACTGATTATCAATCGAGCAGTCAGATTGGTTGGTTGGCCGACTGATTGTCTACTGCTTTCCACAACATGTTACAACGGTCTCAGAGAGAAATGAGCAGTACAAAGAAACAGCTTTTGTTTCCTGTGAAGGAAATACCGTTAGATGCATTATTTGCTCTACATATACAGTATTAAGGCTACAAGTACTACTCCCCTGTGTGAGTTGCATGAGAGAACTGCCTTAAGCCATTGCAAACTTAAACTAAAATCAGGCTAGACAGCATTAATACTCGTGTTTTGTTCTGCACTGTTGCTGCAGTGACATCATGGAATGGGAGGGGGCTATATTACAAGTGACTCATTTGCATGTAAATGGAGGCTTGCTTGATATTTTACTACATTGTGTCCGGCCTCAAACTCTAGATGTGTTGCAACAGAAGAAACGGCTGATCTCTTATTGATATATGTACAGTACTTGATGTAATGCATAATAACTACATCAGACATATCCAAATCATAAATATACAGGAGTCTTCAAGAAAAAAATTACTACAGTAATCTTTCTTCCAAGGGGTCCTTTAGCGTCAGTAACTTTTTTGCACATAGCTGGCTATGAGCAACTGACCCAGAGGTGTATCTAAGAAATATTTAAATAAGTTTAGGCAAGCTTAGGGCCAAGCCAATCAAAAAACAGGAGGGGGTGTGAGCTGAGTGAGAGCTGTTGAAGGCTTCAGAATTTGAGGAAAAACGAGGGCAAATGCCCTGAAAAAGAATCAACAGGATTCAAAAAACATGCAAATGTCCACCAAAGTGGAAAAAGAAACAACAGCACCACGAGCTAAAAACTCATCAATAAGAAACTCCAAATTTGGTAAAAGGTGACATAAGAGCCCTTCTCTGATAGGTGAACCAGAGGGGAAGGGTGGGAGCTTACTGATGCTAAAGGACCCCTTGGAAGAAAGATTACTTCGCTGAGTAATTTTTTCTTATTACCCCAGGAGTCCTTTAGCATCATTAACTTTTTTGCAGACTACAGAGCAGTACCAAGTGGGAGGTGGAAAGAGAACCTACTTAGGAAAGAGGCTCTGCAGAACCACCCTGCCAAATTTGGCATCAGATCTGGTCTGCACATCCAAACTGTAGTGTTTCACAAAGGTGTGCACAGATTTCCAGGCAGCTGCTTTGTAGACATCCAGTAGGGGATGTCGCTTGCTGCTGCCAGCGAGGTTGCAGTGCCCCTGGTGGAGTGGACCCTGAGCCCCACTGGAGGTTGTTGACCAGCTTTCTCACAGCAGAATCTAATACAAGAGACCAACCAACGAGAAATAGTTCTCTTGGTAGCTGATCTTCCTCTGCCTACATCCCGGGTGAGGAACAACTGAGTGGAACAGCCTCTGGACTGTCTAGTACGCTCTAGGTAGTGGAAGATGGCTTTTTTTGACATCCAAGCTGTAGAGCTTTTGCTCGCCAGGAGTGGATGGCTCAGTAAACAAGACAGGCAGAGTAATGGACTGGTTCAAGTGAAACTGAAACTAGCTTTGGCAGAAATGTCCTATTTGTCCTGAGCTCAACTTCATCGTTGTGAGGGATGATGTAATTCGGCTCAGGGCCTGTAGCTCTGAAATCCTCCTGGCAGATGTAATGGCTACCAAGAAGATGGTCTTCTAAGGCTCGAAGAGTGAATTCATGAGCCCATCTATGCAAAGGCTCAGGCTCCGGCTCCAAGGAGAAACTGGCTCCCTGGTTGGAGGCTGGAGGTGCAAGAGGCCCTTGATACCATTTAAAAATGTTATGGGAAAAAACAAATTTCTTCTTTCCCACCATAAGTTAGGCTGAAATTGCCGCCAGGTGTAGTCTGAGTGAAGATGGTTTCAAGCCTGACACCTGTAGGTGTACCAGGTAGTCTAGCAGCTGAATGTCTGAAGCAAATAGGGGTTCGACCTTTTCGCTCTTGCAACAGAAGGAAAACCTTTTCCATTTGGCTGCATAAGTCTTCTTAGTGTTCGTTTTTTTAGCCATCCTCAATATCTTAAGGACCTGTTCAGAGTACCGTGAGGATGAAAACTCACTCTTCAAGAACCAGGCCGTGAAGTGAAGAGTATGTCTGGATACTGCACTCCCGTCTGAGAAAGGGTCAGCAGGGAGTGAGTTGGAGGCAGGCGAATGCGCCTGTTGCAGGACACAGGAGGAGAGGGTACAAGGCTTGCCTGGGCCAGTCCAGAGCCACTAGGATCATCGATGCAGGCTGCTGTCTGAATTACAGCAAAACCCTGAGGGAGGAAATGCATATAGGAACCTCCCTGAGCAGTCCAGAATCAGGGCATCCAGAGGAAGTGTGCCCAGAACTGGGGGCCTGCAACAGTACTGAGGAAGCTGAAAATTGAGAGGAGAGGCAAACAGATTCATGTCTGGTATGCCCCACCGATTAAACACTGTGGCTAGTGCTTGTTTAGTGTCCATTCGCTCTGGCCTTGCCTGATGCGGCTTGGGAGCATCCGCCACAGTATTGTTTGCCTGGGAGGTGAACAGCCGAGAGGCCGACTCCCAGGGAGAAAGCTAGAGACCAGAGTTTCCAAACAGAGTATTCCTGATCTGGTACCACCCTGCTTGTTTATGTAGAACATTGCAGTGGTGTTGTCCGTTCAAATTTGAACCGCCTACCCTTTATGCTGGGAGCGAAAGCTTTGAAAGTTACTAAGACTGCTCTGAGTTCCAAAAGATTTAGGTGCAACTGTGACTCTTTGGGAGTCCAGTTGCCACTTACTGAGGCACTGTCCAAATGAGCTCCCCAGCCGAAAAGGGAGGCATCTGTTGAGATCACCTTTGTGGGAAGAGGAGCTTGAAAGGGAAACCCTGCCTGCAAATTTGCAGGGTTCTTCCACCACAGCAAGCTTTGGAGGAACTGCTCCGACACAGGTATCAACTCTGAAGATTTGGTGTTACTCTGAGACCAGCGAGCTCTGAGGTAGGGTTGCAGGAGTCTCATCCTGTACCTGACCCCTGGGACTACTGCAGTCAGAGGCTATATGTCCCAGAAGTTTGAGGACATGTCTGGCTGGTCTTGGCTGTCCCTGGGCAAAAGAATCTGCCACTGAAAGGAAACTGAATTCTTTCCTGCCGGAGAAGAGCACATCCCTTCTGAGTGTCCAGCTGGGCCTCTATGAAGGTGAGCAGCTGGGTGAGATTTCTTTAGGTTTACCATGAAACCAAGAGACTCCAGAGTGCATTCTGTGAGGGAAAATTTTTCATTGATCTGGCAAGGAGATTTTGCTACTATGATCCAGTCATACAGATAGGGGTAGAGAGCAAGACCAAGTCTCCTGAGATAGCTGCTACCACTGCGACACACCTGGTAGAAACTCTTGGGGCAGAGGACAGACCGAAGGGCACCTCGGTGAACCGATAGTGACCCAAAGGAAGTTTGAACCCGAGACACTTCCTGTGAAATCTCCTTATGGGTATGTGGAAGTAGGCATTCTTTAAGTCTAGGGTGGCTAGCCAGCCTCCCTGCTGTAAGGACTGTATGACCAGTGACAGTGACCATTTTGAATTTTTTTTTTTTCAGATGTTTGTTTAAATATCTGAGTCTTAGCTAGATCGCCATTCCCCCGTTTTCTTGTGTCAGAAAATACCTCGAGTAGAGGCCCTTGCCCTTCTCATGGGTGGGGACCCTCTCCACTGCTCATAAAGCCAGAAGGCTTTGTACCTCCATTTCTAACAGCGGTATCTGTGTTGGGGACAGAGGTCTTTATACTTGGGTACACTTGGTGTGGCAGCTGCCTGAACTGTAATGACAGATCCTTCTCCAGCACCCACTTGTCCGACGTGACGAGGGACCACTGCTGAAAATAGTGGGCAAGTCTGCCTCCAACCAGAAGCGGGGAGGCGACCTGGACACTCACATCAGGACTTGGAGGCAGATGGCAGGGTAGAGGTGGCTCTTTGGCCCCTTCTGCCCCTGCCTCTGAAAGACCCCCTCTACTGGCCGGTCAGATTGGGGATAGGGATTGTAAGGCCTGGAAACAAAACTTCTGCCCCTACCGCCCCTGGGTCGGGATCTCTGAGGGGTGACAGGCTTAGGCTTGCATGAGTGGCTCTGCCAGGAGGCCTTCTACTCAGACTTTTTCATGTAGTCAGTGGTTCTGTAATCAAAACATTTTGATCACAGGGAAAATCCATGGCCTTGTTTGGAGCATCTGTGGTCAGACTGGTTGTTCTAAGCCAGGCGAAACATCTCAGAGAGATGGAATGGGCCATCGCCCTAGAGGCTGCATCACTGTTGTCGTCTGCCATGTGGAATAGGTAAATAGTAGCTTCCAGGGCAGTTTGATGTATCCACCAGTTCCTGCACCATAGAATTTGATACGTTGCAGGCGATAGCCTGGACAGATTTCCAAAGGGCTTTCAGATATTTGGCTGCGAATGCCATGCAAGAAGAAAGTCTGAGAAGCAGGGAAGCTGTGGCATACATTTTCTTTGCTATAAAGTCAATTTTCTTGGAATCCTTGTCAGGGGTAGATGGGGACAAGGAGACTACAGCTTTCTCACAAGCTGCCTGCTGCACTATACTCTCATGTCTAGGGTGTGCAGACAGGAACTCTGTACCATTTTTAGACGATTTATATTTTCTCTCAAGCCGCTTAACCCCGATACTGAAGTGGGGTGCTGAAGCACCTTCATGGTATTTTTTCTAAATGCATTATAGATGGGGATAACCAGGGTCTTTGAGGATTAAAGACCCTTCATCTCCCTATAATCTTCGTCTTAGACATCCTGGTTGGGCTCCTGCGAAGGGAGGTCCAGGGTGTCCAGCATATTTTGTACAAATGTAAACAGAGAGGAAGGATCCTCATGGTCACCCGGGGGAGCCCCAAGATGAGGGCCTGGGGACTCCTGGGGGCTCAAGGCCCTCAAAATCCATGTCAGAGGCGTCATAAAATTTATCATCTGCATCACCCTCACAGTCTACAGAAAAGAACTGTGGAAGAGTGCTTGTCAGCCCCAGTAAAATCGAAGACCCATCTTTTGAAGGGTTTGAAACAGTTGCCATGCTTTTTCCATATCTTGCACTGATGCAAGAACCTACGCAGTTTGTACGCGTTTCTTCTGTATGCTTTAAGCTGCCTGTTCTGACTACTGGTCTTCCCAGGAGCAACAGGAGCTGCTGGATACTTAGCCCTGACACAGATAATACCAAGGTCCAGTAGTATAACAAAAAAGGTTTCCTCGTAATTGCCAATCTAAAGTGAAAAACCCCAGGCACTGTTTAAATTCGAAATCTACTGCAGGTGCCTCGTGGTAAAACCAGTGGTCCGAGGTAAAAAACAAGGCAACTGTCCCCTAATTCGACAGTTCCCACAAGAATTTGCCCCAAAATGAAGGAAACTATTGAAAATAAGCACCCACGATAAAATTAGGCTTTAAACTAAATAGTAGTAAAAATACAGTCAAAATAGCACGGTCATGCTAAAAATAAAAAATTTGCATGGCACTAATGAAAAAGTTAAACTTTCACTCAGCACAATAAAGGAAATAATTTATGAGGAAAACTTTACCCAGATAAGCACTAGGAGGCTGTCGACAAGGAAAGTTGGGAAGACACCTCACAAGGCAATATTGCTCAGTCCAGCAGAGAAAAAATTCTGAAGCCTTCAACAGCTCTCACTCGGCCCACACACCCTCCTGTCTTTTGACTGGCTTGGCCCTAATCTCATTTAAATATCTCTTAAAGGCACACCTCCACAGCAGCTGCACCTAGCTAGCAAAGTGCAAAAAAGTTACTGATGCTAAAGGACTCTTGGGTAAGAAATAAAGCCCGATTAAAACTTTCACAGGCTTTAGTCACAGCAGATTTAATTCAGTACCGTTGAAGACTTCCCTTTAATTTAGGTTCAGCTGAAGAGAAAAAACACATTTTAAAGGAATATTACGGGATTGCCACAACAGGCATATAAACCAAGATGTCACCGGAAAGCCTCTGCAGTTTTGAAACCATAAATGTTGGAGACTTGTGCAGTAGTGCCCCTCATCCTACGTGCTTCTACACAGAAAAATATTAGAGGGAGTATTTAATGTTCTCCACCTCGTTTGCCAAGCCTATCACAAATGTCAGTATTTATGTTACGATAAATACTATAGTGAACATGGACAATAAATATTACCAATATTTTTCAATACATAGGTACACATAGGATAAAGGCATCCCTGTGTCAGTTCAGTGTTGTTACCAGTGCAACATATGGGTGATATGGTAAGCATCGTGGGAATATGGCAGTCACATTCCATAATAGTAAAATCCATAATGCTCCCTTTAAGTTCTTGTAGGGTGATTTATTTAGAAACAAGGCATCACATTCCTTTTAATGTCCATTTATTTTAAAAATGTAAGTTTTGCAGATTCCATAGTTTTCCTTCCACGGATTCAAGACATTTCACCAGTACAAAGAACTGAACAGTGCTGGCTATAGTCAATGAATTGGACAATTTTAGTCTTTCAAAAAAAAAAAAAAAGGTAGGTATCCAAGGCTGTATCCTAAAGGATAAGATGGATTGAAAAAACTTGCTGAAAAGGGCTTTGCAGTTCGGCTACCAGAAACAAAAGTCACTTACAGCATCAGTAACTCGCACTCCATTCCAAACTGCAAGTCGTTCCTTTTCTTTTACCCCAAAGACATTTACATGGAAACGATCTTCAGCCAGCCCGTCAGTGCAGCAGTAGCACCACCACTTGCGATGCCAACGACCCTGGTTCAGGAATGAGCCTGGGTCACTGGAAGGCTAGCTAGCAGGAGAAGGATTAAGCGTCTTAGGACAAAAAATCTCCCTTTTCCAGAGGAAGGAGAAAGTGTAATGCCACTGTAGCTGCGTCACCCGGGTGACAAAGAGCTGAAAATGCTGGTAGGCATGCCTCGGGAGAGAAGATGTTAGCTGATGTCGTGCAGCAGCACCCGTTGTGTATATGCATGCACTAGGCATTCTAGTTGCTAGCATCTCATAGGAGGGACCAGAAACATGTGAAAACAGGTCAGACTCAAGTTATAATCTAGTATATCCAGGCCCCGCACCTAAGCCACCTGGCAGAAGACCACAGATTTTTTTTTGGGGGTAAATCATTCACCTGGAGGGCTAACCAATACTCTGCAGAGGACAGGACAGGGGAGTGCTCATGAGGTGCGAGGGGTCAGGTGTACCCTCCTGATGGAGTGGAGTACAGATGAGGGGGTATAAATAGGGAGGGACATTATCTTTATCTTATCAGTTCACCTGCTCCAATGTTGTAACCCCAGTTGTGATCCAAGTCTGTTGCCTAGACATTGCACAATTAGGACTGCCACCTTCTCTAGGGAAGTACACATGAGCAGATGAATTAAAGGACAAAGATCTTGTTTTCATACATATTCCTCCAACAGTCAAGAATGGAATGGCTTGAAATGTAGTGACTACGGTTAGTTATCTGTAAACATTAGTTATTACCAAAAAAGCAAATACTAAAACTATGTTAATTCCAGTTCAGGGGTTTAAATAAACACAATTAAGATATTTTAACATGCTTTTGACAAGAGAAAGAACTGCTCAGCCACCACGTCAAACTCCCCTAGAGACCTTCCGGATTAGTTTGTCTTTGTTTTTGTAGTTCAAACAAAAAGCATAAATCAAACCACATCATCCATCATAGGTCCAGATAAGGGATTGGTTTCAAATAAAATAAGGTGGCAGCATCCTAGCAGAACTTGTTAGTTTACATACATACACATAATGATAGCAGCTAGCAGTGTGCACAAGAAACCCCCCATGTCAGTCAGTCAGTCAGTCAGTCAGTCAGTCACACACACACACACACACACACACACACACACACTCCCTCCCACTTGCACACATATTGGCTTTCAGAGACAGAAACCCTCAGGAAATAACAAGGCCACAAAAACAAGAGACATCAGAAATGCCACAGTGTGTCAAGTGTACAGCCACCTCAAGTGCCACAAAGAGTTGAAGCCAACAACGTTAATCATTCTTGACACCATGCATTTAAAAATTCCCCTAGAATTTTACATGAGCAGATTTGTTCTGGTTTTGTCCTTGTATTCCGGTTAACCCCTGAAATATCCTCCATTTTGTTTCATTGCTCAAAAGCTCTGAAGTGCAATGCTTGCTGCATTATCTTCACAGACTCTCAGGACTGTCCCCCCTTAAAGCTGCTGTCACAAACGTGGTGATACATTTGTTCCAGCCCATTTACAATTCACAGGTTAAGTTCCTGTTCCATTTTTACAGTAGTTACTCTGTTGTATTGGGCTCATCTCGATATTCAAGTAGAACCAAGTTGCTGAGAAGGATAAACAAGACTGCTGGCACCCTTACGCATTTTTTTCCACAGTGCATGCAGTTACAAACCAACAAGACCACAGCTGGAAGCTTCTAGGCACTGTCTGCTTTCTGCCAAGATGTCATCTCATCTAGAAAGCACAGCCTTCTAGAGGGGAGAAGAGGAGGAAAAAAATGCAGCACAACTTGTTCTGTTCGGTTTCTTCACAGTATGAACGCTGATTGTTAGACATTTATTTAGTCCAAAAGTAAATCTGTGATGGACGTGCTGCGATGGAAATTAGCTGTGGACTTCAGTGTCATTAGGTGTCAGCTTAGTTTTTCGTTCCACTCTGGGTCCTTTTGCAGAGTACTGCACCAGCAAAAAAGGCTCTTTGGTTTCCCCCTCTCCGACAATGCTCTCCTCATCCTCAGACTGGCTGATCCGCTGCAGGCGCAGATAGCACCAGCAGCCCAGTATCAAGGCACCAAGAGCTGCTATGGCAATAAGGATGACGATTACTGTGACCACACCAGTGGTGGGGCTATGGTCCATGATGGACATGGTCAGAGTTGGTATCAAGATCTCAAGGATAGCAGAAGTTTGTAGTCTTGAAAAGCTGGTGCAGTCAGTTCTGGGATGCTCACAGCTTTACCTAAAAGTGATAAACAAATTCATTATTCTATTGTCATTTATGCAGAATAAGGTAGTTACATATTTTCCTTTTTTGGTATTACCCCACAAACCTTTCGTCTTCTATGGCCATTTAACAGCCTAAAATGTAGCTCTGAAACCCAAGCTAACGGGGAGGGCAACAGTGCTTAGCAAAAACATTTTAATTGCATTCCCCACTATCTAGAAATATAGGGTGATAGGGGAACAGGACAGTGAATCTTGTTGCACACTCATGTGCATAAGCTGGTTTTCTACTCCCAGTTCAGCCATTAAATATCCAAATCTGCACTGTGCCAGAGGCCACTATCTGCTGTCTTACCCCACTAAGCCCTGAGGATCGTGCAGTAGGAGCAAAAGGGACAAAACTTAGCATTCTGACCCTTCTACCCCCCCCCCCCCCAAACGAGGCTGAAGTAGAACTGGTGCAACATGGTCATGGGGGTGATCCCTACAGTGGGATATCAACCTTCCCATCATGCCCACCAGTTACACAAGGTAGACCTATGGACTCAGGAGTGATGGCTGTACCCTCCGTTATGGAAAATTCAGGGTTCTCAACTGCCTAGAAATACCAAAGAGTGTGTGTGTGTGGGTGGGTGGGGGGGGTGGAGAAGAGATGACTGCCATCACTTCTTGGAACTCCTATATACTCTACACATGTACATAAATTGCTATTGTACAAAACCTAAGCCCAGGACAAGGGCACAGGCTGGCAAGGAGGGCTGAGCAGTGCACCACTCAGAGAGGGGACAAAATCCGATTGGCTAATGAAAACTGCAATCGTTTTACCGTAACTACAGAGTGATTTCCTGCCTAAATTTCCTTCTCCCAGATTTAACACTCCACCCCCCCCTAAATTTTTTTTATGTATCTAATTTTGTTTACAAAGGAAATCACACTTCTTGGGTGCCACACTCCACTGTGCCTTGTGCTCATCCCCCAAGTTGTGCGATTATCAGCCCATAAATGCATACCCGGTCCTGTTTTACTACCTACATAACTCACACTTTCCTTAGGGGCCGTCCACGTTTATATAGGAAGAGCCAATTTAGGACGTATTCTTGGGTGGCCCCTAGTGGATTACTTGCAATCAGTTTCCGTGTGGTCCTAGTGCCTGATGACTGTAGTTCCACTGGTGTGGCCTGATGAAAGCGATATCCTCTAATACAATCCCACACTTCCTTTGTACTCTAGCAGCAGGGCTCCAGATAGTGTTTTTGGGATGAGTACTGTACTCTTCATTTTGAAAGTGGAGTAAAACCAAATTCTGATGCGTACAAATGCTGCCTTGATGGAGTTGAGTGATGAGTAGTTTTTTTTTTTTTTTTTAATTTACGAGTTTTCTTCCCCACTGCAGGGTATCTCAGGATGGTGTCCCCAGCCCTGTCCCCCAGCTGACGCTGACCAGACCTCAGGGCTTGCCCCCCCTGGCAGGGGGGTCCCCAACTCCCCCACTGAAGTCCGGATATAGTTGGCCAGCGCCGTGGCTAGCTGGGGACAAAGTATGCGACGCGCCCTCCACCATCCTGCACAGCAGTCTATTTCCTCCAGTTTTTCTCCCTGGGAGTCAGGACCGTGCAATGTCGCCAGCGGAGGGGGGCGCACGCACGCTTCCGCACACGCCTCCTCCAGGCGTCTGGCCCGACTCCTCCCAGCTTGTGGTACGGCACCCTGTCCTCCAGCCTCCGCCGGGGGGGGGTGAGCAAGCGCCAACCATCAGGAACCCCCTTCCCCGGAGAAGGAGAGCAGTCCATCGGACGCTCAATCCTCCTCCCCTGCCGACCCCCGACAGCTCGTGCTAGTTCCCAAACACGGGTCGCCAGTGTAGCATGAGGTAAGGCGCCAATGCCTCAGCGCCACCGGGCCAGCCAGATGAGTACATTTTTAAAAACAATTTAGTTTTTTCAAGATAATTGATCAGGTGCCAACAATGCTCCAGATAATACTGGCAGCTAGGAGTAGTTTATTCACCAGTTTAGTGAGTAAAACAAAATTGGGATGCATGAGACTGCTGTAAATCTGGGAAAAAATGCTCCATTTGAATCACCAGTTATGTTATGAAGCACTATTTTATGGAGTGTGGAGCATTTACAAATGTTGGGCGAGTACTGGTACTCAAAAAATTTTTTGAGGAGTATTTCCTAAAATGAGACGAGTAAAATAGGTTGGTACTCGCCTTATCTGGAGCCTTGGCTAGCAGAGATTCCTTCCATTTGACATGCTTGCACATAAACCACTCCAATATCTGGCAAAACTGTAATTTGCTTAAGAAGTGGGCTGTATGTTGCCTACTGCTGCAATCTGAACTCTGGAATGTTAGTGTAAATTTAATGAGAGCCTAAACTACTTGCCTACTCGTATCAACATTGTTCCCAGTTATGAAAAACTGTTCAATGCTCAAGTTTGTTCTGTGAAATAATGACGACCAAACAAGTACATAGTACAGTATTTGTAAGGGTTTGATGCACACAAAATAATTACACAAATAAATGCTGCTGCAGTCATTCTAAAACACAGAAACAGATAACATTTTAAAATTGTACTAGCCATTCTTTATGTCAACACTTTTCCCTCAGCACCACTCACAATTTAGCAGATGGTCAGTCATCAGTAAGTTAAAGCAGCAGCATTTGTTAGTCATGGTTTTTAGTAATAGTAAAGAATTTACACTGCTGTTTAATCTGAAGGATACATATTTTCACGTCCCGATTGAATCCTACCTACAGTTCAGAATGACAGACTGAACATGTCACTACCGAGTCTTGCCAACTAGATTCTGCTCCCAGGGTTGCCAAATGTCTGTTACTGCTGGCATTCTACTAAAGAAAAAATTACTCACCTTAGTAATGTTGTTTCTTCTAATGGAGTCTTGCTATATTATAGACATTAGCAGTTTGATCCAGCTCTAGAACTGCCCCAGAGTGAAATGGTTAAAGCCATTCCAAAATAGAATTTTGGCACGAGAGCAGCTCTATCTGTGTCATTTCAAACTTGAACTGTCAGATCTTTACGAGCCAAACTCACTAAGGTCTGTGTGGAAGCTGTAACCTACACTAGCCAAATGGCTACCTAAATAACAACCATTGATGGTCCCAACACCCAAGACTCAAGTCAGGGGACCAGAAATACTAACACCATTCTAATAATATGAAAATGGAACATAAGTATAATAAAACACACACATGCATACACATACACACCCCAAAGGGGACAAAATGCTAACAGGACATAAGTAGTGCCCACACTAAGTTGCCCGCACCCACAAGTAGAGGTTCTGAGAGGGCAGGTTGGGGGAGGTCTATAATATAGCAAGACTCCATTAGAAGAAACAACATTACTAAGGTGAGTAATTTTTCTTCAAACAACATGAAGTCTTGCTATAATATAGACATAACAGAATACACAGTACCTCCATGGAGGAGGGCAGAACCTACTTAGGAATAGGCTCTGAAGAACAGCTGTGCCAAACCGAGCATCTCTCCTGGCCTGGACATCCAGGGTAATGCTTAGTAAAGTGTGTACCGTTTTCCAAGTAGCAGCCTGGCAAATCTCTAATAAAGGGATATCTCTGGCAGCAGCTAGAGAGCAGCTGTACCCTGGTAGAATGAGCCCTCAAACCGGGGGGGGCGGGGCTCTGCCCACTTTCTGATAACAAAATTGGATACAAGAGACAATCCACCTGGCTACTGCTCTCTTAGTGGCAGGTTTGCCTTTCCCAACTTCACCACAGGTAAGGAAAAGTTGGAGGGATTCGAAACTGTGACCTTTGGTACACTCTATATAATAACTAAAAGCTCTCTTAACATCCAGGCTGTGCAACCTCCTCTCACCCGAAGAGGAGTGATCAGTGAAAAATACTGGAAGGGAGATAGATTAAGATGGAAATCTGAAACCACCTTAGGCAAAAACTTCCTATTAGTCCTAAGGACTACCTTATCCCTGTGGAAAGAAATAAAGTCAGTCTCCACTGACAAGGCTTACCAATTCACTTGTCGTCTGGCAGAAGTGATAGCCACTAGAAAAACAGTTTTCCAAATTAGGAACTTAAGCTCTGCAGAAGACAGAGGTTCAAAAGGGGGTTGCATTAACTGGGCAATGCAAACATTAAGGTCCCAAGCAGGGGCCGGTTCCCGAAAGGGAGGATTAGTATGGAGTAATCCCTTAAACTTGGAAAACACAGGATGAGAGGAAAGGGGATGACTTTCCTGCTGACACAAAAGCAGACAGCTGCCAAATGAACTCTCAGGGTAGCTGGTCTGAGACCCAAGGAATTAAAATGTACCATGTAATCTAACAAAATGGGCAATTCAGCAGATTCTGGGGAAATATTTTTCCCAACACACCAAATGGAAAACCTTTTCCATTTAGAACTATAAGTAGCCCTAGTGGAAGGCTTTCTGGAAGCCTTTAGGATCTCAAGAACACCCTGAGAGAGGTGTAAATCAGCAAACTCTAACTCCTCAAGAGCCAGGCCTTGAGGTTGAGGATTGAGGTCCGATACCAAACCCTTCCCTGGGCACAAGTCAACAGATTGTGATTCCTGGGGAGGCACAGGGAAGATGGACTGTCAGAGACAGAAGGAGTGGGTACCAGGGCTGCCTGGCCCAATCCGGGCAATCAGAATCACCCTGCAAGGCTGAGATCTGATTTTGACTAGTACTTTGAATAGGAGAGGAAAGGGGGGGAAAGCATAGAGGAACTTCCCCTCCCAATCCAGAAGAAGAGCATCCAGGGGAACTGGGCCCAGCACTGGAGGCCTGCAACAGAACAGAGGAAGTTTGTGATTGTCTGGGGCTGCAAAAGATCTACCTGAGGATGCCCCACCTGGCAAAACTATCCCCAGCACTTGAGGATCCAGGGACCATTCGTGATGGCCCTGGGAAATCCTGCTGAGGGCATCCGCTAGGACACTGTCCTTCCCTGGAAGATGAACTGCTATGAGGGAAGTGTTCAGGGAATAGGCCAGAGACCACAACTTCATTGCCTCGGTGCACAAGGCCGAAGACAGAGTGCCCCCTGTTTGTTGATGTACCACATTGTTGTGGTGTTGTCTGTTCTGACTTGTATCACCTTGTTGTGGACAGATGCAGAAAAAGCTTGAAGAGCTAAAAAGACAGCTCTGAGTTCCAGCAAATTGATGTGGAGCAGCGATTCCTGGGGGGACCAGACTCCCTGAGTGGAAAGGTCGCCCATGTGGGCTCCCCAACCCAGAAGGGAAGCATCTGTAGTGAGAGTCAAGTCGTGAGAAGGGGAAATGAAGGGGACCCCCGCTCTTAAATTGCTCTGATCCTGCCACCACTGGAGAGCTAGGATCAAGGTTCGAGTCACTGGGACCAACTTGGAAAGGGGGTCTCTTCTCTGAGACCAATAGGTTCTCAAGTGAAACTGAATGTCTCTCATCTGAAATCTGGCTCCCTGCACAACAGCTGTGGATGCAGCCATGTGCCCCAGGAGCTGCAGAAAGTGTCTTGCTGGTTGAGAGACCTGCAGAGTGAAGGAAGAGGCCAGAGCCACTAAATTCCTTACCCTTTCTGGAAGAAAGACTCTGGCTAGCTTTGTGTCCAATTCTGCCCCTATAAAGGTGAGTACCGGACTAGTTCCAGAACCGACTTTGGTAGGTTTAGCAGAAAACCCAGGAGGTGAGAAGCTCCTGGGTGACCTGCAGGTGAGATTTTACCTGTTCTGGGGACTGGCCTACAATGAGCCAGTCGCTCTAGCTAGGGAAAACAGCAATCCTCTGCCTCCTTAAGGGCCACTGCTAGACACTTGTGAATACCCTTGGAGCAGAGGTAAGGCGAAGGGCATTGCTCTAAACTGGTAATGACCTGAGGGCAGTTCGAATCTGAGGTACTGATGGGATCTTCTGATTAGGACATGGAAATAGGCATCCTTGAGGTCCAGGGAGACTAGCCAGTCCCCTGGCCTTAGGAAGGTAAAATCATTGCCAGAGTTACCATTTTGAACTTTGGTTTCAAAAGATGCTTGTTCAGATATCTGAGATCTAAAATGGGCCGCCATTCTCCTGTCTTTTTTGGGGTAAGGAAGTATCTGGAATACAGACCCCTGCCCTGATGCAGGGAAGGAACCCTTTCTACTGCTCTGAGAGCTAACAGGGATGAGACCTCTGTTTCCAGAGCGAGGGTCTCTGAAGCACTTGCAGGTAGAAAAAGTCTGCTTCTCAACAGGAAACTTTTGAAGCTGAGAACCAGACCCTGGCTTCCTACTCCAGAACCCACTTGTCTGAGGTTAAAGAGCCCAATTCTGACTGAAGTAAGCCCAGCCTGCCCCACTGGTACAGGAGGAATACGCCCTGGGCACCCCACCAGGGTGCCTGTTTCATAGGAGCTTTAGGCTGGGGTGGGAGCAGGTCTGCCCACCCCTCATCTGCCCTGCCTCTGAGAAGCCCCTCTGAGCATAGGCAGAGGAGGCCTGAGTCTGGTAGAAGGCCTGTGAAAAGGCCTGCCCTACCCCTGGGGGCATGCCTTTGAGGAGTGGCTTGCGCTCTTAGCCTCCTATATTCATCCATCTTCTTCATGTAATTTCTCTGTCTGCTCTCCAAACAGAGAATTTCCCACCAGAGGAAAATCCATAGCCTTAGTCTGGGTATCCTGTGACAAACTAGTACACCTGAGCCAGGCCAACCTCCATTTAAAAGCTACAGATGTGGCCATGACCCTAGAGGAAACATCATTAACATCCTCAGCAGCATGAAACTGAACCTTAGAGGCTTCAATGCCATCAGCAGCCACCTGTTCTAGTTCACTAGTCAGCTGGCCATGGGCCTGCTTGACCAACTGCATAACAGTATCCCATCTAGATTTCTGATACCTAGCTACATAAGCCATATGACTTTGCTTGCCTGAGTCCCAGAGAGGCTGCCATATACTGTTTTTTTGCCATGGCATCAATCTTCCTGGAATCCTTGTCAGGAGGATGTGAAGCCAAGGGAATATTAGCTTTATCACAGGCAGCAGCCTAAACTATGTCACAGGTATTGGAAAAAACATAATAAATCCGTTTTTTAGAACCGATAAGAACCGGGAACCGCACTCTAAAATAGTAACTTTTAGTTTTAAATGAGTTTTAAACCCACTGATCAGTTCAAAACCGAACCGATAACTTACAAGTTCCACACAGACAAAACCTTCATTTACTTACGGTTACCACAGATAGAGCTTGAACCGAACGGTTTTGCGGTTAAAATAAAACTATTCTCTGTTAAATCCAACCGAGAAAACACTTTTTAAACTGAGAAATGAACCGAGCAGAAGGAGAAATCTCCGGAAGCGACTGTTCACTGAGGCGGAGTAAATAATCTGACAGTTCAAGTTTGAAATGACACAGATAGAGCTGCTCTCGTGCCAAAATTCTATTTTGGAATGGTTTTAACCATTTCACTCCGGGGCAGTTCTAGAGCTGGATCAAACTGCTAATGTCTATAATATAGCAAGACTTCATGTTTGAAACACAAGTTTATGTGCCAAGAGCTATAGGAAAAGGAGTCAACTGCCCACAAGTAGCTGACAATATTTACATTATGTGAGGGTGCACTACTCTTAAAGCAGCAGTGCAATGAAACTGGACAAAATATTTAACCCTACCCTTTTTTCCACTATAAAATATTCTAGGCATTTGCTGGTAACATATTCTAGTTCCACCAACATTTAAGTATTTAATAATGCTGCCAATTTTGGCTTAAAAACTGCACTGTAGCTGAAGCAACGGACTCCTTATCTGTGCCACAGTGCGTGTCTGCATAAGTTAAAGTTAGGCACATTTTCCCACTGTTTACTGACTGCTACGGATAAGGCATTGTCAATGCCCTACACTTATTTTGGGCATGTACTTTAGTAACTGCACAGTGTTGTCATCTTCTCTTTTACAGAATAAAGCAGAGTTAAAAAAAAATTGCACTGTAGATCTGGCAAAGATTAGAATCAAGAAAAAAAAAAAAATTATGCTGTGCAGCACAGGAGGTACCTAGAAAGTAAATTAGACGGGTATGCCAATTTTTTACGTTTGCATGCGCAAGAAACGTTTTGCTACACATAATGGCATTCAGAGGTGTGTCACTGCAGAGCCCATTGCAGCTCATACAGGAAGGGGCTCGGAAGTCCAGACCAATGACCACCAACTGGGTGGAAACTGTAGCTGAAAGGAATGAAGCCGCTCCAATCGGAAGGGGGCTTCAGTCCTTTTTTTTTATGTGAAGCTGGTCAGCAAGCAGATGACCAGCTTTTAACAACAGGAGTGTGAGAAGCATCTGTCTGTCTCTTAAGCAGTCCACTCCCACTACCGCTTCTTTCTCCCTGTCCCCTCAGATCGCTCACCCACCCCTGCTTCTCCCTGTCCCTTCCGGGTCACTCTCCCGCCCTTCCCATCTTTATAAAGATTTTTATTTATTTTATTTTTAAAATTTTTGCTATACAGACTTATAGCCCCTGTCCCCTGGACATGCACGTGTGTGTGGAGGGGCGCGCGCGCACACACACACACACACACACACACACACACACACCGTCACAGTCCAGGACACCTCCTACACTGCCCCCTCCGCCTCAGCTACTCTTCAGACCTCCTCCTGGTGGGAGCAGAAATAGGGCTGGGGGGCCATGACCACCCCCAGGAGAGGAGAGCTGCCTTTTGACTGCTCAATCCTGCTCCCCCCTTGCCGGCTCTGAGGCGACCGGAGGTTCTTCGCAAACACGGGTCGCCACGTGGCATGAGGCAAGGTGTTCAATGCCTCAATCCTCAGTGCCACTGGGCCGGCAGTATAAAGATAAGTTTTTGTTTATTTTATGTCGGTGCCCACTCCCGGTACCACTTTGACTCCCCCACCGTCGTTCGCCTGCCTCCGTTCCCCAATGAGCCAGACACTGGGATGCCCAAGCTCGGTGTCGGAATGCATCTGAAATAAAGAAAACCATCCGATTTCTTTTTTTTTTGTAACCTGCAAAACAGGAAACCATCCCTTGCCAATCTGCCCACCGCACTGACCTCCTACTCACGATCGTACTCACCACCACCACACACACACACACACACACACACACACACACACACACACACACACACACACACACACACACACACACACACACACACACACACACACACACACACACACACACACACACACACACACACACACACACACACACACACACACACACACACACACACCTCATCTGAACAGGTCCAGGGCAAGATCCACTCTCCAACTGAAGACACGTCTTGCTGCTGGAACAATCTACTGCAACGTGAAAAAGTAAGGTTAAGTGCAGGTCAATATATTTTAATGGTGTATATAGCTTATGATGCATAACTTGGAAATTTGGGGCCAACATATGCAAAAATGACAAACATGGCCTTTTTAGGACACCACTTCATGATCAATGGAGG
This sequence comes from Neoceratodus forsteri, assembly GCA_016271365.2. Lineage (NCBI taxonomy): Eukaryota > Metazoa > Chordata > Ceratodontiformes > Ceratodontidae > Neoceratodus > Neoceratodus forsteri. The sequence goes on from JADMNL010000025.1 coordinate 161,063,066, forward strand.
TGGCATTATACAAATCAATACTGAAAGGTGATTTTGCGGTCATGTTGCAAAATCCCCTTTCAAGCTAGATTTTAACATTTTTACTACCCTTGTTCATGAGGTGGGGTCATAAGAGGGCTATGTTGAAAATTTGTGGTCAAAATATGTAAAAATTGCAGTTGAGCCTACGCTGAAAATTTTCTACACTCGCTCATAACTTTGGTAATTTTATATATTTTGACCACAAATTTTCTACAAAGCAATTTTTTCACACCACTTCACTGTACATGACAGTTGTCCTTTTCAAATCCTGGCCAAACTAGTTTCGTACCTGTGGTGCGGATTGCAGAATGATGTTTTGGCAGGGACTTGAACATTTTCACCTACCAGCTTCATTAGGTGGAGTAATGAGAAGCCTATGCTGAAAATCTGGTGTTCAAATATGATAAAATGCCCAGGTTATGACTGAACATTACACTATTTCAGTGTTCACTCATACGAAACTTGCTAGCAGAAACATGCTTCTCTGTTTATCAAGTCTGCTCGTGTGCGCAGCTAGCACCCTATACTACAGCTGCCCCTCCCCCAACCCTCCGCTCTCTTCCTGGAACTGTTCAGTGTCTTTTATCCAGCCCCCTCTTGCCCTGCCCCATGCTCTTTTGAAGCTCCCTATCATGCAGGCCACCACTTCGTCAGGCAGAACCTTCCATTTTGACACCACCCTTTCATTGAAGTGATGTCTCATTTCCCTCCTGAACCTGCGGAAACATCTGGCTGGTCTTGGCTGTCCCTGGGCGAAAGAATCTGCCACCGAAAGGAAACTGAATTCTTTCCTGCGTGAGGAAAGCATATCCCTTGAGTGTCCAGCTGGGTGGGTTCCGGGTGACATTTCTTTAGCTTTACCAGGAAACCAAGAGACTCCTGAGTGCGTTCTGTGAGGGAAAGATTCCTTGACCTGGCAAGGAGACTTTGCTACTATGAGCCAGTCGTCCACATAGGGGTACAGAGTGACAACCAGTCTCCTGAGATGTGCTGCTACCACTGCGAGACACTTGGTAAAGAACTCTTGGGGCAGAGGACAGACCGAAGGGCACTGCGGTGAACTGATAGTGACCCGAAGAAAGTTTGAACCTGAGAAACTTCCTGTGAGATCTCCTTATGGGTATGTGGAAGTAGGCATATTGTAAGTACAGGGAGGCTAGCCAGTCTCCCTGCTGTAAGGACTGTATGACTAGTGACAGAGTGACTATTTAGAATGTCCCCCCCCCAGATGTTTGTTTAAATATCAGAGATCTAAGATAAGTCACCACCACACACCCCCCACGTTTTTGTGTCAGAAAATACCTGGAGTAGACACCCTTGCCCTTCTCATAGGTGGGGACCCTCTCCACTGCTCGTAAAGCCAGAAGGTTTTGTACCTCCATTTCCAACAGCGGTATCTGTGTTGGGGACAGAGGTCTTGACACCTGGGTATGCTTGAGGTCTGGCAGCTGCTTGAACTGTAATGACAGATACTGTTCCACTATCTCCAGCACCACTTGTCCAACGTGATGAGGGTCCAGTGCTGAAGATGAGAGTCTGCCTCCAACTGGAAACAGGAAGGCAACCTGGACACTCACATCAGGACTTAGACTGAGAGGCAGATGGCTGGCTAAAGGTGGCTCTTTGGCCCCTTCTGCTTCTGCCTCTGAAAGACTCCCTGTATTGCCTAAAGTCAGATTGGGGATAGTGGCTATAAGGCCTGGAACAAAACTTCTGCCCTTGGGATTGGCTCTCTGAGGGGTGGCGGGTTTAGGCTTGGATGAGTGGCTCTGCCAGGAGGCCTTGTACTCACTTTTTTCATGTAGTCAATGGTTCTGCAATTAAACATTTTGATCACAGGGAAATTCCATGTCTGTGGTCAGACTGGCTGTTCTAAGCCAGGCGAAGCGTCTCAGAGAGGATGGCATGGGCCATCGCCCTAGAGGCTACATCATTGTCGTCATCTGCCATGTGGAATTGGTACATAGTAGCTTCCAGAGCAGTTCGATGTATCCACCAGCTTCTGCATCATAGAATCTGATCCATTGTGGGCAATAGCCTGGACAGATTTCCAAAGGGTTTTCTGACATTTGGCTGTGAACGCCATGTAAGAAGAAAGCCTGAGAAGCAGAGAAGCTGTGGCATACATTCTTTGCAATAAAGTCAGTTTTCCTGGAATCCTTGTCGGAGGACAGGGTGACAAGGAGACTCCAGCTTTCTCACAAGCTGCCTGCTGCACTATACTTTCATGGCTAGGGTGTACAGACAGGAACTCAGTACCATTCTTAGAATATTTATACATTTTCTCTCAAGCTGCTTATCAACCCGATACTGAAGTGGGGTGTTTAAGCACCTTCATGGTATTTTTTCTAAATGCATTATAGATGGGGACGACCAGGGTCTTTGAAGATGAAAGACCCTTCATCTCCCTATAATCTTAGTCTTCGACATCCTGGTTGGGCTCCTACAAAGGGAGGTCCAGGATATTCAGCATATTTTGTACAACTGTAAACAGAGGAAGGATCCTGGTGGTCACCCGGGGGAGCCCCAAGGAGAGAGTCCGGGGACTCCTGGGGCTCAAGGCCCTCAAAATCCATGTCAGGGATATCATAAAATTGATCATCTGCGTCACCCTCACAGTCTACAGAAGAGAGAACTGTGGAAGAGTGCCTGCCAGCCCCAGTAAAGAGAGGACCCATCTTTTGAAGGGTCTGAAACAGTTGCAATGCTTTTTCCATATCTTGCAGTGACAGAAGAACCTGCGCAGTTTGTGGGGTTTTTTTTCTGTATGCTTTAAGCTGCCTGTTGTCATGCTACTGGCTTTCCCAGGAGCAACGGGAGCATATCTGTCTTGACAGTGTTTCTTTTTAGCCACTTAATCAGAGGCTTGAGCAAGCTTCCTTTTTTCGTCATTATTTTTCAATTTGTGAGGAACTTCATCTTTGGAAGCTTTATTTTTTGGCTGGGATCTGGAGGGTTCCTCAGCAACTCTGCTTTTAGTATTACTTTTGAATGGCCCCTTGTCAGAAGCCTTTGATTTATCCTCAGCCATAATAATCAAAGTTTGTCTGCTATGTTTGCCAATTTAAGTAAAGCAAACCAGTTCTGGACCTACACTGAGTGCAAGTTTGTGAAAATGCCACCAGCCAGTCCTGCCCCAGTTAATAAACTATATTACCAGTGCCTTTTTTTGGTTGTAAAACTGGGATCTATACCAGTGCCAAGCTTAATAGAAACCCAGTAATACTGAACTGTGTACAGGTGGCTGCTGGACCCTTACAGACCGCCCTGACAGATGGTACCAAGGTCCAGTAATATAACAAAAAAGGTTTCCTTGTAATTGCCAATCTAGAGAGAGAAACCCCCCAGGCACTATTTAAATTTGAAATCTACTGCAGGTGCCTCGCGGTAAACCCACGAGGTCGGAGTAAAAAAAAAAAAAAATGCAACTGTCCCTAATTAGACGGTTCCCACAAGAATTTGCCCCAAAAATGAAGGAAACAGTCAAAAATAAGCACCCACGATAAAATTAGGCTTTAAACTAAATACAGTAGAACTTGAGATTTTCACTGTCAAATAACTCCCTATCTTTGCTGAAGCACCAATTTGCGTGAAAATAAATTTGTGCTAATTGGCACTTCTAATATTTTTTCCATTATAGTGAATGTGATGATTGTCACTTAGCGCAAAAATAAATTTACACAATTATGGTTGCGTTTGTGTTTGCGCTAAATTTACTTTGCGTGAAAATAACTAGTTCTACAGCTGTCACGGTAAAAATAAAGTCAAAATAGCACCATTGCGCTAAAAATAAAAAAAATTGCTCATCGGTAATGAAAAAGTGCACTTTCACTCTGCACACTAAAGGAAATAAATTATGAGGAAACCTTTACCCAGATAGGCAGTAGGAGGCTGTCAACAAGGAAAGTTGGGAGACTCCTCAGAGGCAATATTGCTCAGTCCAGCGGAGAAACAATTCTGAAGCATTCAGCAGCTCTCATTCAGCTCACACCCCCTCCTGTCTTGATTGGCTTGGCCCTACACTCATTTAGAGCTCTCTTAAAGGCACACCTCCGGGTCAGTTGCACTTAGCCAGCTAAGTACAAAAAAGTTATGGATGCTAAGAAACAGACTATTTTACAGAATCTACTATTTGTGCATTTTTATTAATATTTTTAAAAATGTTACCTTATTAAATTATAATAAAAAAGTGCATCTGGCCTCATTACGCCCTTGGGCGGTCCAGTATTGCCCAATACCACCCACCCTGGAAGATATTATTGCTTGCTTACTGACGGAGGTTTTCATAATTTCCCTGATTATAGTCTTCTGCAGCAGTGTTAGGTGTAAAGGGACAGAGTTCCCACTTAAAAATGACAAACAGTTATGGTTCACCTTCTACAGAATTTGGTGACACTCATCTCTGCTTCATTAGTAAAAGTGAAAACCAGCCACATTATGCAACTAAATGTCATACCAAAACAAAAAGTTGGTCTATTTACCTTCAGTGTTATCTCACTGCATCCTTTAAGACAGCAGTACTTATCAAAAATGTGCATTTTTGTTTTTAGCAATAACCCTTAACCTCCTCCACACCTTTACCATGCCTGATGGCCCATTCGTTGTAAACAACCCAGTCCTCAATCAGACCCCCTGAAACAGTCTCATTCTTCATACACCTGGCATACAGTACCCTGACATTTCTACAATGGACAGCCTCTCCCCAGCACAGCACAGATAAGCATTTTAGTTCCCCTCCTCATCCTCGAACCCCCTTCCACCCTTATGCTCTATGTTGCCCAACAGCTTCGTTCCAACTGTACTGTCTGTTGCCTTACAATTCCACTTCAATTGTACTGTCTACTAAGCATTTAGTCCCCCCCTCCCGATTCCCAAACCCCTTTTCTCCCTTGTACACTATGTTGCCCAATGATTCAGTTTCAACTGTACTATCTACAGTGCTCTGTGCCATTGACATGTTCCCAACTGCAGCCACCATTATACAGTGATGTATATTTTTGCCCTGTACCACTGTTATATATGCTTGCTTTGTACCAATGACATGCTCCTGACTGTATTCGCCATCTTAATGTGACAAGTGCTTCTGCCTTGTAATTCTGTTTTTATTACTTCTGTACTGTGTCTACCAGGACCTCCTTGTGAATGAGCTTGCTCAATGAAGTTTTTTCCTGCAACAAACCTGAACTTGAATAATGTATTTCTGACATCCTTAGATTCATCATTAGTTCATTTTAAAATGTCTCCAATATTTTTAAGAGCACTTTTATAGCTAATTTTGTAATTAATGACTAATGGCCACCACTCATGATTTTAAAAATCTATTCTGCTTAGGTTACCTGTTGAATATACATACTAGATTCGTACTGTGAATGTATCATGATGGTGTTACCACATGTTTCTGACGGTAAACAGCACAGGACCGAGAATTCTTTTTTTCTTTGTGGGCATGGTATGAACACAAAACTTCTAAATCCTGCATTTTCATTCAGCAATTAAAGAAAACTAAAGAAAAAAAGGGCATACTGTTTTTGCCAGAAAAACGCTATTGCTAAAAAATCCTACAAGGTGATTAACCAATCCTGTTGCTTTAAATGCCCCCAACAAACCAACTACTAACAATGCTGATGCAGTAGTCTCCACCCACCAGCCTGTGTAAGATTTTTTTTTTTTTTTTTGAACATTAAGGAATGCTGCACTAGGTCCCAAGGACTGTAATTTGAGCACGTGTGTGTGTGTGTGTGTGTGTGTGTGTGTGGCAACATCAATGTGGAACACAGTTGTTCAATAAAAAAGGAAAAAGTTATGCAAAACCAACAGCTGAATCAGCAAATGCTGCAGAAAGCCCAGTCATAAAATGCATATAATAAAAAAGGAAGTCAAGTCAATGAGGAGTCCTCTCAGACAAAAGAAAAATGCTAGTCCTGTCTGTATCAAGGACACCAAAACCTGACCATATGCTGCAAGTAATGGAACACCAGGTCACTATTAAACGAGATTGTAACTTCTGGAAAAAAGTTCTAGAAGTTGTCTATTATCAGGGACGCTATTGAGCACGCTCGCCAACAAGACACTCATGGGATGTCCTCACCTTGCGGAGCTCTGCAACTGCAATAACTGTTAAAATTCATTATTTTAAAAAATTGACGACTGCTCTGTGCTGTAGAACATTTGCTGATCAGTTTGATACTACACTTAAGTATGGGGTGAACACAGAAAGCAGGGGGCAGTGCCTCCAAGAACCAGATGGATTCTGCAAGCCAGGCCACAACTAGTAATGTGCAGACAACCGGACCAGAACCCCCCTGGAAAGCACTGCAGGCCTCAATGCAGGCAATCTTAAGATGGAATCTTTCTTGCAACACCTTGCAGAGCAAGATGCTTAAATTGAGGGTGCGACTAAGGCTGCAACCACCGCTGAATCAATGGCTACTAAAGCTCTCACTACTACTACGAAACTCGTCCAGGAAAATACTCAGCTACTGTACCGGCTGGAGGCCTTCGAAAATGCTAGCAGGGCCTTCAACATACGAATTATTGAACTAACAGAGGGCTGTGAAGAAAAAAAAAATACTCACCTTGTAACTGTCTCTTCTAATGGTGTCTTGCTGTATTCTGACATAGGCAATTAGCCCCAGCACTTTAACTCTTTCCTCTCTGGAGCAGTTCATTTCTATGTCAGGCATAGAACATTGAGCTTGGTTTTCATCTCTCTGTCTGTGATGCCTCAGAGTGTAACAGTCAGATTCTTACGAGCAAACTAACCAACTACACTTCCAGAGTGGAAATTGTAGAACATAAGCCAACAGGCAACAAATTGGGTCCAAAAGACAAGTCGAGAACCCAAGAGAAAAAACAGGTAGTGAACAAGATATATAAATCTAAGTTAAAACCTAGCAACCACCACCACCCCACCTTGAAGGGGGGCAAAGTACACCCCTAAGGTGCAAAACTACCTGCCAGCCCACATCCCGAAACTAGGTTCTGAGAGGGGAGGCGGGGTCAGAATACAGCAAGACTCCATCAGAAGAAACAATTACTGAGGTGAGTAATTTTTTTTTTTTTCAAACAACATGAAGCCTTGCTGTATTCGGACACATGCAGACTACCAAGCAGTACCTCCATGGAGGAGGGTACCGAACCCATTTTGGGAATAGGCTCTGCAGTAGCCTTGGACTGGGAAGAGGATGCAGCCCTGCTCATCCCCCTCCTGCCTATCCCTCGAAAGAACCCCCTCTGTGGGAAGGGAGAGCAGGTCTGGGCTTGGTAGAAAGGCCTGCAAAAGGGCCTGCCCCATGACTGCTGCTTTTGAGGAGTGGCTTGCCGTTCCTTGGCCTGTGCACTCCTGTACTCATCCATCTTCTTCATGTAAACCTCTGTCTGCTCCCCAAACAAGAGTTACCCACCACAGGGAAATCCATGGCCTTAGCCTGGGTGTCCTGAGAAAGGCTAGTTCATCTGAGCCAAGCAAATCTCCTGAGAGATACAGATGTAGCCATGACTCTATGCCACATCATTGACAGTTTGCAGCAGCATGGAATTGTACTTTGGATGCCTCAATCCCATCAGCAGCCACCTCCTCCAGCTCTCTGGCTAGCTTGGGGGGGGGCCTGTTTAGCCAGTTCCAGAACCGTATCCCACCTGGACTTCTGGTGTCTGGCTGTGTAAACTCATAATTAAGCCTGCCCAAGTCAGGAGGATGCAAATATTGTTTCTTGGCCATGGCATCCACCTTCCTGGAGTCTTTATCTTGGGGGTGGGGGTGAAACCAAAAGTATATTAGCCCTGTCACAGGCTGCAGCCTGCACTACCCCAACATGGCTGCAATGACTGAACAAAAACTCTGTACCTCAGCCTGATAGCATATACCTCCTGTCCATTCTCTTATCCACAGGAGATAAAGAATTTGGTGTCTAAAATCGTTTGTGTCCGTTTCCCCAAGGATTTATGGAGGGGAATAGACAACCTCTTGGACTCTGGGATGTCCATCTCCACAAAATCTGGCTGCTCTTCCTCCTCAACAGCTTCAACCATAGGGAGCTAGAGGGTTTCAGCCACCCTTTTGCAAAATAAAAAGTGAGATGGGGACTCAGAAAGCCTTGGAGGGTCTGTCTGGGGAGATGTCTGGTTCAATGGGCACATCCAAACCATCACAGTAGTCGCCACCACCACCACCTAACTCTTTGTCCCCCTCCCACTCCAATTTGTAATAAGCATCCGGATCATAATCCGATGGAGTTGGATCAGACCAAATGCCTAACAGACGGCGCCGGTTCGGACGGAACCGGATGAAGCAATTGCACAATACTGATCACTTTGGCCATTTCTTGAACTTACATATTTTATTGGAGACATTTATCAGACAGATAAACAGTTGGAATGCATGCAGCAATGTAAGAAGAGTGGTTACATTCCATATTTACATATTAATCACCTTTGTTTACAAAGAAGAGAGAAAAAAAGAAAAAGAAAAAAGAAAAGTGGCCAAATTCTAATCACCTCTCTCTGTATACAGATTACAGCTGGATAGACTGTTTTAGACCTATTCACCACCATAATCATCCACTCACTCATTCTGCTCTACAATTATCATTAAACGTTGCATTATTGTATACCTAACTGGTATTTTTGTCTCCCATTTTCTGTAATAAAAGAAAAAAAGAAATTGAATAAAAACTAATAAATAAAACCAATAAAAACTATAACTTCTAACTTAGTGTCTGTCTCTTCTGTCCTTTACTTTTTCTACCCACTGAAATTGATCTTGGTCATTTCACATATATTTGCTGGGTTAAAACTGGGAGTCCTTCCTTCTCTTCTAACTAAGTGAAGAAGGGATGCCACCAGATATTAAATCTACTTTCTGCCTCAATTTGTCAGTAATGGCTTCTGCGTCTCTGATCGACTTAACATTAGTGAGCCACTGAGTAATTGTTAATTGATTATCTGAGAGCCAGTCTTGTGTTACCACCTTGTTGGCTGCCACAGTTAATATTAGGAACAAATATTCTTTCCCCTTAGATCTGATCCTGTAGGGCGTGCAGGCAAGAACCAGATGTCGAAATTCCAGATCGTCAGCCAGTCCTAACATACCCTGGATTTCCCTCCCTATTTGTAACCTAAAGGATTGAACCTTAGGACAAGCCCAGAAAATGTGGGCATCTGTACCTTTTTGCCCACACTTCCTCCAGCACCTATCTGGAGGATGTTTAGAATAATGCTGTGAAATGGTTGGTGTAATAAAAAACCGCACCGATACTTTCCAGCGGTATTCTCTCCATAGTAATAAATGTGTAGTTTTGTGCTGACTGGTCCAAATCTTAGCCCATTTTTCATCTGAAATTTCCTGCTGGCACTCCTCTACCCAGTTATTTTGTATCCTATGAATTACCATTTCAGATCATCTGTCATCTTGCTTTTGATAGAACAGAGAAACCAAGTGTTTCATGTCCCGTGAATGGGCCCTATTATACACTGTTATGACTCCTTCAGGCTGTCCCCCCCAGAGATGATACACCCATAGTGTGATTAATATAGTGTCTGAGCTGGAGGTATTTATAAAAATCGGTATGGGGGGAGATTATACTCTTGTCGCAGAGTTGCGAAAGCTTTTAACTGGTTCCCATCTATGAGCTGAGGTAGATACTGCAGACCCTGGTTGCTTCCATCTAGATAAGACAGCATCCTTCTGACCTGTGAGGAAGTTGGGCACATATTGCATGGGAATGTATGGCCATACCAAATCCGGACTTTCCCAGACTCCTCTTATTTATAGCCAGATTGAAAGTGTACATCTGGTCCATCTGTTTCTGATGTTTAAGTGAACCTATTAGGGTCATCCAGGGAAGCAGATTCAGGGGGACACCTTTGAGCCCCATCCCTTCCAACTCGCACCATTGTATATGTTGAGGGCTTCTTACTATTTTAACCAAAGGCACAATTTGTGCTGCCCAATAGTACCTCTTGATGTCCGGGAGGCCCAGACCTCCTTTATTTTTATTTTCCTGCAGTATTAAACTGCGTATTCTGGGCTTTCTGCTCGCCCAGATAAAGTCTGTAATCTTTTGTTGCATTTCTTTTAAATCCTTTCTAGGAATATGTATGGGTAATGAAGCAAAAAGAAAGTGCAACCTTGGTAGCACATTCATTTTTATGGTTTGTATTCTATTAAGGAATGACAGGGGTAAATTGTACCATCTGCTCAAGTCTGTGTAGATCTGTTTAGTAAGGAGGCTATAATTATATTTATATAACTTAAGTGTTTCGGAATCCATATACCCAAGTAACTGACTCTCTTTTACCCATTTAAAGGGGAAATTGTTTCTAACTGTCTGGCTTAGGTTACCTTTGATCAACAATGCCTCTGACTTTTCCAGGTTGATTTTAAATCCTGAGATAGCTCCATAATTTTTTAACATTCGCAGCAGGTTAGGGATGGTAAGGGTAGGTCTTTCAATGAAAAGCAGAGTATTGTCTGCGTACATTGAGACTTTGCAACAGCTGTCACCCATCTGAACACCCTGTATGTCTGGGGAGTGCCTTATGGCAACAGCCGGTGGCTCTAAACTCATTGCAAAGAGCAAGGGTGATAGCAGGCAGCCCCGACACGTCCCCCTTTCAAGCTTTATTTCCTCTGAAATAGTACCATTTACCCCTACTCTGGCAGTGGGGTTGCTATAACACAGACACCCATTGTATGAATTTCTCCCCCAATCCCATCTTTTCCATAACAACCCGAAGGTAGTTCCAAGTGAGGCAGCTGAATGCTTTTTCAGCATCTAAAAAAGGGCAATTTGTGCATTTTTTGTTGGGGGACTATCAAGCTAGGACATTAAGCAGTTTGCGAATATTATCTGCCATATGCCTGTTAGGAATTAAACCCGTTTGGTTGTGATGCATCAGGAGTTCAATGAATTTTTGTAATCTGTTAGCTAAAATTTTAGATAGTATTTTTAAATCTTGATTCAATAATGAGGTGGGTCTGTATGATTCGCATTTGTCTGCGGGTTTACCTGGTTTGGGAATAACACTAATTAGGGCTGCCTTGCAGGAGTCAGGTATTCGATCTTCGGTCAGGCAGTTATTAAACACAGTGGTTAAGATGGGAGTAAGTGTGGTTTTAAACTGTTTGTAAAATTCGGGTGGAAACCCACGGGCCTGGGGATTTACCATTTGGAAGGGAGATAATCATCTCTCGGACTTCTCGTGGTGAGACTGGGGCATTCAGCACTTCCCTCGCTGAATTTGTTAACTTAGGCAGTGGTAAGTTCTGTAGGAATTGTTCTGTTTGGGATTTAATATCAGCCGGGTGTATCTCAGCCTTGTACAGTCTCTGGTAGAATTATTGAAACTGAGCTGCAATGGCTGATGGGCTGGATATTGGTTTCTCTGGATTTAATGGGTTATGGATCTTCGTGATTATTCTATCGGCTTGGTTTTTACGCAGCCTCATTGCCAGTAGTTTAGCCGCCTTTCCTCCCGTATCCTGGTATTTTTGATTTAAAAAATCCGAGTTTGCTTTCTATTTTATGGATGTCTGCATTATAAAATTCATCCCTGGCCTGTTTTAATTTTGTTACTATTTTGTTGTTATCGGGGTCTCATGTATTGCCTCCAGCTCTTGTACTTTACTTAAGGTCCTGTCCCAGTTTAATTTTGCTAATTTTTTTTTGCTGACGCCACCCCTATAAACTCCCCCCTGCACACTGCTTTCAAAGCATCCCAGGTGGAGAGTGGTGAACATTGTTGCCCCATGTTAATATCATAAATTTCTTTAAAGTAGTCCGACATTTTTTTTTTTATAAAGTTTTTAATCACTTAAAAGAGAGACACTGAGCTGCCACAGTTTAACATTATCCAATTTAGGGGTTCCCCAGGAAATGGACACAGGAGCGTGATCCGAAATAGTAATGTTATGTATTTTAGAGGAAAGTACTTTATGCATATGAGGTTTAGTTAAAAAGTGGTCTAATCTAGAGTAGGATTGTTTAGCTTGGGAGAAAAAGGTGTAGCCCTTTCCCTTTGTGTTGTCTCCAAATTTCGATTAAACCCATCTCCTCTATTAAGGAGTTGAGCACCTTAGCTGCTGCTTTATCATGCATAGCTCTACTTGATGATCTATCCATGGTTGCCGATGGGGCAATGTTAAAGTCTCCCCCGATTACTATCTGTCCCGGAGTCAGCAATGCCAGCTCATGAAAGACCTCTTTTAAAAATGTTTGAGGGTGCACATTTGGGGCATAAAGGTTAACTAAATGGATCATCTCCTCATGAATTAACCCTGTGACTCTCAGAAATCTACCTTCCCATCCCTTCTCTACCGATGTTATTTGTAAGGGGCATCCCTTTCTGATTAGTATTGCTACCCCGGCCCCCCCATCCATTAGGTGAAGGAGCTGCTTCCACCCTCTCCACCCACTCCCTCCTCAGCTTAGTATGCTCTTGCGAGCTCAAGTGCGTTTCCTGTAAAAAAGCAATAGAACATTGCAGTTTGTTAAATTCGTTCAGTATCCTAGTGCGCTTAATGGGTGAATGAATCCCTTTAACGTTGTAGGTCACAATAGTAATTATCCATACTGATCCTCAGTAAGTGCTGTCACTGTTACCATATCCCCCACCACTATTTTACAATTATTTTTGTATCCGTGGTTTCCCAGCTTTAGAACTGCACCAATTAATCTTTTCTTTATATTATCAAGCAGACACTTTATAACAAATAACCAATTCCTCCTATAAACATTTATGGAGAGTATAAACTTCGAACTATATGCATAACTATAAACTGGTCTAACCAGACCTTTTGAAGAATTGCCATGAACTTGTTTTGCTTCATATTTAAAGCAATAATCCATGTTTCCCTGTTGACTTCTTGGGTGTGTAAATCCCTATTTCTCATACACCAATGATGAACTTTTATGGTGTTGCATGGGATACCAGTGCCACCAAAGTAGCTCATAGGCTAGTACCCACACGCTGTAAAAATAACGTGCTGTATTCATATGGATAGATCTAACTAATGGAGGTGCTTCCTCCTCCCCCCAAACCCACCCCTTTTCTTAAAATTTGGACTCTCCCTACACTTTGTCCCAAGTTACACTAAGTATGGACAGTGCCTCCCAATTAGTCCCGATAGCGTCGACCTGCATTTCAAACAGACCGGTAGCACCCCCCACACATACACCGACCGTAGTCTTTGCCTCATGAGAAAAAAAAACAAAGAAAAACAAAAGGAAAGTTATCCGTAATGTCTGCTTCCGGTGTAGAAATAATTAAGTCAGCAATTAAATTCAAAATGTGTTGCGGATTGTCTCCTCGGTCAATATTACTGGCATTCTGTCTCTTATGTTTCTCTCTGGGTGTAGTCTGTAAGAGGCGCCATTCCAGATCGATGCCGAAGGGGAAGAGACCAAAGCAAGAGGAAGAGTTACAACGAGTGAGGTAGACGTTGCCTTATCGGGTAAATTTTACTCACAGTGAAACCACTGGATCCCAGATCACAACAGATCTTATGTACACAGTCACCTAGGTATGTCCGAATTAAAATCGCTAGAACAGGGACGAGGATTAAGCCTGGTAGTTCTTTAGAATCTTCTGCACTTCGCATGCTGTTCCTTGCGGCAATAACTAAGGAAGTGGTCTCTTGCGTCCTCTTTTGGTTTCCCCACAGTGATGCTTGCAACTGGTGTTCTAGGATTTTGAGTTCCTGATCAGGGATCCTGATATTACGTTCCGACAGGAATGAGGCTGCTTCTGCCAAGGAGGTAAAGATCTTGTTGCCCGAGTCAAGGAAGACCTTAAGTTTAGCCGGAAAATTTAGCTGTGCCCGAATGTTATGTTTTTCCCTCAATTCCTTGATTATACCTCTAATCTGCATTCTCCTTGCCTGTAATTCTCCATACACATCGAACCAAGCAAATCCTGGTGGTGGCTGCCTGTGTTTGTCTGTGTCTGTAGCTTAGTTTTTGTGGATTTACATGGTTTTCTGGTTGGAGTAACTACACCATTCTTGCTCACTACATCCTTGAAAGTCTCCTGGACTGGATTTCTACAAAGCATCATTACCAGGTATCTGCATTTTTCATTTTAAAATCAACTTGTTGGAAGGTGTCCCAAGCAAAACATAAGTGAAGCAAGGAAGTCTGACAAATTCAGTGACACTGGGCCTTGCTTGAATCCACATTTTCGTCTGACCTGACCCATGATCTGTAGTTGGCTTTTCAAGACCTCTTTGAATGACAAAGACGATACAGACAAAAGGATTTCACATCCTGCATATGTACAGGCAGAGTTCATCCCTTTCAGGAATTCTAACACATTCTATGACTGTGGACCTCAGCTGTTGATTATTTCTTTTAGCTTTTGACTTAACCACCAGGTATCAAACATTTTGAATTGAAAGCAACTCTAATGTACTTGTCTCTAAGGGCTATCTATCCAACAACCATTTTGAAGAATGCCCGCTAGGCATTCTTTCTGCAAACTACTTATTCACCTGGCCCGCGTCTCTTATGCTAGCTGAGATATTGAACCCAACCCTGGCTCCTAAAGTTTGTACCTACCCCCACAACGGTTGGCACAAAAAGGACTGGTGATACCCCTTATGAATATTCAAGCCTCACGAATCACCTGGCTGAGCTCGAAACCTGGACTAAACTGACTGCCCCTGACATATTATGCCTCTCAGAAACTTGGCTGAAGCCTTCTGTATCTGATGCTTCATGTCTTATACCTGGGTATAATATTCTACGGAGAGACCGTGCTGGGTCTAAGGGGAAGGGGGGTTGCGATTATTTATAAAAATCATCTGTCCCTCAACATCCTACCCTGCCCCGATTCCCTCATACCTTGTGAATGCTGCATGCTACCCTGGCACTGGGTTCAAACTGCTGCACATCGGAGGCGTGATACAACCCACCAACCAGTGGGCTGAGTGGTCTTCAGAACCTACTACAGTATGTCTCTCAGAATACAAAATCAAATGAGGCACTCCTGCTTGGGGACCTGAACCTTAACTGGCTGGGTCCACAGCACAATATTCTTGCATCTCTGATCCAGAAGTACAATCTCCATCAAATTATTACAGACTGTACCAGAGCTACGACTCCTCACTCAGGGTCACTACTTGACTGGATCCTCACTAATAGACCGGACCATGTCTCAAGTGCTTCAGTGTTGGCTGATTCAATTACTGATCATTCCCCTACACTTTGTCACTGGCGCCCTGTCCACCACCTCCTCCTCAACCACGACTGATCACTTTTACGAACTATGCAGTCCTGGATAAACAAGCTTCCTATTGGATATCTCCTGTATTGACTGGACTGACATTTTCACCACTACCAATGTTGATACTGCCTCAACTCATTTCTAACCAAGTTTGGTAATGTTCAAAGAAGCACCTCCCAAAAGCCAAAAGGAGAGTTAGAGGCCAGCACTCTAGATGGCTGAAAAGACCTGCACAAGTTAAAGTCAGAGACAAGCAGTGGAGGAGATACAAACAGACTGGACTTCAGCCTGATCTCATTCTGTATAAGCAATACAGAAATGACTGCAAAAGTGCATCAGGCAGGCCAAAAGTAAATACTGCCAAAACCTGCTGTTTAATTCCTCCCATGACCCTCGTAAGTTTTGAGGTCACATTAAGTCCTTCTTAGGATCTGCTAAAGATGTCACTCCCTCTGATATGGTTCTACATGGACACTGCAATGACTACCACAATTATAATGCATTTAATCAACAGTTTTGGACTTATCTGCCTACACAGCTTCCCTTCAATCACAATCTCCTGCCTCACAACCCAACTTCTCAGCACCTGGCTAACCATCTAACCTACCTAACCCTTCTACTTCAGGGCAGTGTCTAGGCATCAAGTTCTCAGCTGCTCAGAGCCCTCTCCGACAACACCAGCACTGCGCGCGATGGCTTGGAACCAAGGCTACTAAAAATGGCTTCTCACTACATCTCTGGCCTCCTAGCAAGAATATTCACCCTCTCCTCCAATGGCGTTGTCCTGAAGTCTGGAAAGCAGCCAGAATCACTCCAGTATTTAAGAAAGGTAGCAAAATGACACATCTAACTCATCGCCTATTGCTATTTTGTCTGTCCTGAACAAAATCCTGGAAAAATAGTATCAACACAAATCACAGAATACATTGAGAACTTCAATCTGCTCAGTCCAGCCCAACATGGCTTTAGAAAGCATCACAGCACCATGACTGCACTTGTAAAATTCTCTTCTGACACTGTCACAAACATGGATAGAGGGAAGTTAACAGGGCAGTCTTCATTGACTTAACCAAAGCTTTGAACTGGTTGATCATACATTACTACCTCTACCCTCAGTACCTTGGGCTTCTCCTTCCAGCAACTACCTGGTTTAAAAGCTACCTCACCAACAGAACCCAGGCTGTGAAGTTTAATTCAGCGATTCCAGACAGTGCTGTCATCAACATTGGTGTCCCTCAGGGGTCCATACTTGGCCCTCTTCTATTTTCATTATTCAGAATAATCTCCAGAGATGGTAACCACTGGTCATGCACTGCTGTATGCGGATGACCTGGTCATTTATGCTCACCTCACAACGTTCTGGAACTGAATGCTGCCTCACTGCTGATTTTCACTGCACAACACTAGCTGAACTCTCAACGCCTTGTTTTAAACACAAACAAAACCAAAGTCATGCTATTTGGCTCCACTCACAAGCTCAGATCATGTCCTTCGACTATCTCTGTTCCTGACATTGATGGGAACCCACTAGAACCTGTCACTTCTTTCCGTTACCTGGGCATCCACCTCGACCAAACCTTGGACCTAAAAACACACATCCAGGATACTTGCAAGTCAGTGGCTGCTTGCAGAACCAACTACTTCCTTACCCCTGCTGCTAAACTGGCAGTAGCTAGAGGTATACTGTTGCCA